>CAUYUJ010007863.1:27126-43948 GCA_963575745.1 Prorocentrum cordatum
GGGAACTGATCCACATGGACTCGCACCGACTGCGGCCCGACCTCGACGCGCCTCCCCCGCCACCTCAGCTTCCCACCGAAGGGCCCCCGACTCCAGCGGGGAGCGAAGGGGGCGAGGCCCCGAAGGGTGACCGGGCAGGAAAAGCTTCTGCATCCGGCGGCGACGACGATCACCTCGACGCCCCCAAGAATGCGAGCGAAGCTCAAGCTTGACGGCCCAGCGAGTCAGAAGCAGTCCCGCTGCGCAGCCGCATCGATGGGGGCCGGCGAGATCTCGAGATCTTGGCAGAGCGAGCTGCGCAGCGCAGAGCCAAGGTCGTGGCCGACCCGCCTGAGGAGGACCGTCGGCCAAGGCCTGGGGCGAGGCTGAGTGCCGCCGCTGGCGAGGATCGTGACAGCGATGAGAAAGAGAGCGATGAGTAGGGTTTTCGCCTGGCTGTACCTTCGGGCGGGCGAGGACCTGGCGTCCTTCGCGCGCTGGCATCCAGGGCAGCTTCTGCAGTCAGCGATCGAGAAGATCGCGCGCGATCTGAGCACCCGAGGGGGGCCGTGGCAGCGGGGCCAATCCCGCGGGGAGCCCGATTCATGACGCATCTCACGACAGTGGTATTTTCAGTCCATCCCCCCGAGCAGTGGGGGGACTTTAGGCGGGAGATGAGGGCCCTCGCGGGGGTGCTCGATGCCGTGCTCCTCGGCGATCTCTCACGGGTCGCAGACTTATGCGCGCAAAGGTTCAAGAGCTGCGAGGCCAAGGCCGAAGGGGGGTCAGGCGCTGGCGTCGCAGTGCGAGCTGCCCCCCGAGCGCGCGATCGGTCTCGCGGCCCCGTCAGAGGAGATGCTCGTCGGCCAGCTGGAGATGCAGAGGGCCGAGCTCGCGGAGATCGAGGGAAGTCCCAGAATAGCGAGAAGGCCCACTGGGGTGTCGGGGGCATCGGGCGGGGGGCCGCCCAGCCCGAGGTGACCCGACAGACGAGCGCGGCGGCGCGAGAGGCGGCGAGGGCCCCAGGGGGAACGTCGCCAAGATGGGCCCCCAGGCGCTGCGACTGTTGCTGCGCGCGGACGCGTGGATGGGCAGGCGGGCGAGGCAGGCGTTCAACGCGGCGTGCCACGCGGTCGAGAACGCCTCGCGGAGACGGGGCGCCCTGTCCCTGCCCGCCCCTAAGGTGGGCGAGCACGCCAAAGCCTTGTTCCAGCGCTTGACTGATCCCAGGAGAGCAATGACTTATCGTGGCGACGAGAGACGCACCTGCCGCGGGAAGGTCGGGGCCGGGGCTTGGGCGCGCTTGCGAGCGCTGCTCGCGAACTGCCGGCGCGGGGATCGTGGCTTCATCTCCGACCGGCGCCTCTCCGACGTTCCGCGGCGCACGGCGGCGCGGCGGGGAGGGGGGCTCGGCGCGCGGGGGCCGCGGCCGCTCACTTTTGCTCTCGCGGGGGGAGCGAGGCCGAGTTGCAGCGGATCCCGTGGGGCGAGGTAGTCAAGTCCCCGGGGCTCGGGCATGGCGAGGGGGTCGTCGCCGAGCCCGAGAAGCTGGCGCGTGCCCAGATCGAGCCCGGGCTTCCGCCCGCGGAGCGGCGCTGCAATCTGGGGGTGGTCCACTTCTGCAGCGACGCTGTGCCCCATGCCATCCGGCGCGAGGAGTCCTTCATCTTGCCGCTCGAGAAGCGGTCAAAAGTGCAGCCAGCCACGGTGCGCTGCGACGACGACGAGTGGGACTGCATCACTGGGCACCTGTTGGACCGCGGGATCCCTGCGGAGGTCGAGGATGCCTGCGCTCCCGCGGTTCACGGAAGGCGGCTGGGCAACGGGGCATTTGGCGTGGCGGAGAGCGGTGACGCGCCACGGGGCCACTGCCATCAGCAGCGCGCGCTCGCCAACCTCACGCCGACGAATGCACGACAGACCCCCATCGTGAGATATATCGACACGCCCCCCCCCTCCCAGGAGAGTGCGCGCAGGCTGTGCTGATGGGCGACGAGGTCGCTCTCTTCTCGGGGGATGACATGTCGGCGTGTTTTCACTTGTCCGTCCGCGGGTCAGCGCCACAGAGTAGTGCGTCTGCGCGACTGTCATCCCGATGGGATGGTCGTCGGCAGCTGGAGTGGCGCGGCACATGCACAGGGAGATCGCGTCGGACGGGTTGCGGGCCAGTGCGAGATTGGCTGCGAGCCGAGATATGCGTCGAGATCAGCCTTTCCCCTTCCGTGAGAACCCCGCTCAGAGGTGGTGATTGAGCACGCGCGTCGACGACTCTGAGGAGACGGAGTTCGCGAAGGTCTCTGGGTGGGAAGACGAGCGGGGCACACTTTCCGAGCACCAGGCCGCGCTGCGGCGAGCGCTGGGGGCCCTGTCGGCGCCCGCCAAGAGGGGGGTCGCCCGCTCCGCCCGCGCGCCGCGCGAGGGCGCGGACGTGGGCGGGCGCGCGAGCCCGTCAAGAGGGCCTTGGGGCATGGTGCGCTCGCGGCCTGGATGCTGGATCAGCAGGACTCCGCCCCTGTCGAGATGAAGGCCCTACGTGGGCACTGGGCGTCCGCCTCCATGCTGAGGCGCCAAGCGTTGTCTGCGTTGCCTCGACGAGGCGCCGCGCTGGAGCGGCAGGGTACATTTCCCGTCAAGTCGAGTGGCATTGGGGGAACGAGAGGGATGAGCTAGTCATGTGCATGATGAGCGTGCCGACGTTGGTCGCTGACATGCGCCGACCGCTCGACTGCCGCCCGATTGCGACCGATGCCGCGGAGCAGCGCGGTGGCGTCTCAGTGGGAATCAGTCTCGCCGCCGAGGGAGTGACTGCGGCGCGGCGCCATGCATCGGCCCCAGTCGCGCTGCATGAGCGCGGGGTCGCGGTCGCGGAGCTCTTCGGCGGGGTCTGTGGCTCGGCGCGAGCTCGAGGATCCGCGGCGGGCATGTCCTGGCGCTGTTGCCGTGATCGGAGCGCGCAGCCCTGCGCGCCAGGTAGTCATCGGGCTCGACCCTCAGGCTTCTGGGCTCGTGGATCCACGGTCTGCGCTGTTATTCGAGGCCCCGGGGCTGCAGGCGGAGTTCGTGTTCCACGACGTCCCCGTCTTCGACTTCTGCGAGAACGTGGCCTCAATGAAGATCAACGACGCCGTCGCCATGTCGGAGGCCTTGGCGGGTCATCCTCTGTGCGTCGATCCTGCGGGCGTGTCGACCGTGGCGAGGCTGCGTCTCTACTGGGCCAGCTATCCCATCTTCGAGACAGATGGCGTCGCGGTCGCCGAGGGGGGCATCGCCGACCTCGTCGAACTGGCGGCGCAGGCGGAGCCGCGCGGGCTCTGGCTTGAGGAGGGCCGCTTTGGGGAGGCCCCTTCTGGACAAGAGGCCCCCCGCCTTCGCGCGTGCTATCCCTCGGGGGGTGCGATGCCATCACCTTCGAGAATCGGGGTGGGGACCGCCACAGGTTCGCCCCTTACCAGCGCCAGGCGCAGTTCCGCATCAGTGGGCGGGCTCCGCCATCTCCCACCGCGTCTGGGCGGCAGATCCCCATGGGGCACTGGCCTGGGCGCGCGCTCGCTGGCAAAAGGGACTTGCACATGATGGGGCCCTGGGAACGCCAGCAGCTCGAGGATGAGCGTTGCTCGCAGCTGGGGAACGCGTTCCACGCCGGGGTGGCGGCGTGGCTTGCGGGTCAGGGCTTAGAGTCTGCACCGTGCCGAGCTGGAGTGCCCTCCGACGCCGTCGGCGACCCAGGCCACCTTCTGCAAATGCGCGTCGAGGCGCAAAGCCTACGCGCTGGGCCAGCGGCGCCTGGATCGGGACGCGCCCGCTACGCAGGGATTCAATGCCGAGGCGCAGCCGCCGAGCGAACGGAGTTCGAACGAGCTCATGCACGGCCTCACGCTCGAGATGCACCGCCGTGCGGACCATGGCGGCAGCGATGCGAGGCTGGACATTGGGCTGCCGTATCAGCACAACGCCGGGCCACGGGTCAGCGTCGACCAGCGCCGCTGGCGCTGGAAGCACGCAGTGGCGATGCGGCCCCGTCGCTCGCGCCGCAGTTTCTTGTTTTTTTGTTTCAGGGATCTCCGAAAGTTATCGCGTTCCGCTGGAAGGGGGGGAGGAGGAGGAGGAGGTGGTGTTTTTGTTTGTTTGTTTGTTTTTGTTGTTTGTTCCCTACCTAGGCTCTGCCTAGAGGGTTCTTACTCTCTTAGCTTAAAGGGGCCGGGCAGTGTAAAGCGCCCCGGGCAATTCCCCCAGTCCCCGCCCCGCGGCCCCCCCAGTCCCCTGGGAGCTTTCGCTTTAGCTTTAGCTTTAGCTTTAGTTTTAGCTTTAGCTTAGCTCTAGCTTTAGCTTAGCTTTAGCTTAACTTTAGCTTTAGCTTAGCTTTAGTTTAGCTTTAGCTTAGCTTCAGCTTAGTTTTAGCCGAGCTTTAGCTTAGCTTTAGCTTCGCTTTAGCTTAGCTTTAGCTAGCTTTAGCTTAGCTTTAATTTAGCGTTGGCTTAGCTTTAGCTTAGCTTTAGCTTAACGTTAGATTAGCTCTAGCTTAGCTTTATCTTAGCTTGAGCTTAGCTTTAGCTTAGCGTTAGCTTTAGCTTAGCTCTAGCTTTAGCTTAGCTTTAGCTGGCTTTAGCTTAGCTTTAGCTTTAGCTTTAGCTTAGCTTTAGCTTAGCTTTCAGCTTAGCGTCAGCTTAGCGTTAGCTTAGCTTCAGCTTAGCTTTAGCTTAGCTTCAGCTTAGTTTTAGCTTTAGCTTTAGCTTAGCGTTAGCTCAGTTTTAGCTTAGCCGTTGCTCAACTGTAGCTCAGCTGTAGCTCAGCTTTGCCTTAGCTTCAGCTTAGCTTTAGCTTAGCTTCAGCTTAGCTTCAGCTTAGCTTTAGCTTTAGCTTTAGCTTAGCTTTAGCTCAGCTTTAGATTAGCTGCAGCTTAGCTGCAGCTTAGCTGTAGCTTAGTTTTAGCTTAGCTTTAGCTTAGCTTTACTGTTACTACTAATGCTGCTTCCCTAGGGGCTCCAACTCCTGGGTCGGGTCGCACTGGGATTTTTTTTTTGTTTTTTTTGTTTTTTTGTTGACTCCAGGTGTTTTCCAAAGTTTCAGTCTCCAGCGCTTCAGTTTTTTGGTTTGTATTGTTTTTTTTCCCACAGGGGGGTCCTAAAGTTATGGCTTTCCTCTGGAAAGGGGGGAGGAGGGGGAGGAGGAGGAGGAGGAGGAGGAGGAGGAAGAGGAGGAGAGGGAACGGGGGGTGGCGGGGGTGAGGACGAGTAAGAGAAGAATGATGAGGAGGATGAGAGGATGACAGGATGAAGGGAGAGGAGGAGGAAGAGGAAAAGGAGGAGGAAGAGGAGGATGAAAATTTCGAGCAGGAGGAAGAGGATGAACGTTTCGCGCAAACATCTTAAAATAGCGGGGGGGCGATAACGACTGAAGCCAAACCACCAGGCCCCTTTTGCACCTGAAGCCAGCGGAGGAAGGGTGGATGAGGAAGCCGAGGAGGAGGAGGAGGAGGAGGAGGAGGAGGAGGAGGAGGAGGAGAAATGGAGGAGGAGAAAATGGAGGGAAAGGAGAGAAAAGGAGGAGGAGGATGAGGAGGGGACGGCGGAGGACGAGGAGGAGGAGGAGGAGGAGGAAGACTCGGTCAAACACAGTCGAATTTGGGGGGCCGACGCCCGGGGGAGGAGGAAACGATAGAAGAAGGATAGGGAACCGGAGGAGGAGGAGGAGGAGGAGGCGGGAGGAAGGCAAAAAGGGGGGAAGAGGGAGGAGGGTGAACGAAGAGGAGGAGGAGGAGGAGGAAGAGGAGGAGGAGGAGGAGAGCAGGAGGAGGAGGGGGAGGGGAAGGAGAGGCGGACTGAGGAGGAGGACTGAGGACTGAGGAGGAGGGGGAGGAGAGGAGGACTGCCGAGGAGAGGAGGAGGAGGGGGATGAGGAGGAGGAGGAGGAGGACTGAGGAGGCTTCATGAGGACGGATGAGGAGGAGGAAGTGGAGGAGGAGGAGGAAGCGAAGGTGGAGAATAAGAAGGATGTGTTCCAAGGCAGTCGGGTTGTGGTCGCCGGAGCCTGGGGAAGGAAGAGCGATATGATGATGGTGCTGATGATGATGCTGATGATGATGATGATGATGACTATGATGCTGCTGCTAATGCTGCCGATGATGATGATGATGATGATGATGATGATGATGATGATGATGATGATGATGATGATGATGATGAGAATGATGATGATGCTGCTGCTGCTGATGCTGTTGATGCTGATGATGATTATGCTGATGCTGTTGCTGATGAGATGGATGGTGATGATGCTGACGACTATTATGATCATGATGATGATACTGAGGATGTTGATGGTGATGATGCTGATGATGTTGTTGATGATGGGTACATTGCTGATGCTGCTGATGATGATGCTGCTTTCGGCGCTGCTGATGCTGATGATGATGCTGATGGTGCTGTTGCTGATGATGATGCTGATGATGCTGCTGTTGCTGATAATGAAGGTGGTGCTGATACTGATGATGCCGATGCGGATGGTGCTGTTGCGGATGATGATGATGCTGATGCTGATGCTGATTCTGTTGATGATGCTGCTGATCATGATGATGCTGATGCTGATGATGATGATGATGATGATGATGATGATGATGATGATGCTGATGATGCTGATGCTGATGCTGATGCTGATGCTGATGATTATGATGATGCTGATGATGCTGATGATGATGCTGATGATGATGATGATGATGATGATGATGATGATTATGATGCTGATGCTGATGCTGATGCTGATAAGCAGGAGGAGGAGGAAGAGGAGGAGGAGGAGCAAGAGCAGGAGAGGGACTGAGGAGTGCTGGGGAGGAGGCGGAGGAGGAGGAGGAGGAGGAGGAGGAGGAGGAGGAGGCGGCGGAGCAGTTTGCGGAGGCAGGGTGGACGAGGAAGTGGAAGAGGAGGAGGATGAAGAGGAGGAGGAGGATAATGAGCGACATGAGGAGGAGGATGAGGAGGAGGAGGAGGAGGATGGAGGAGTAGAACGCGGAAGCGCAGGATCTTCATGATGTTGATGATGATGATGATGATGATGATGATGATGATGATGATGATGATGATGATGATCATGATGATGATGATGATGATGATGATGATGATGATGATGATGATGATGATGATGATGATGATGCTGCGGAGTAGGAGGAGGAGGAGGAGGAGGATGAGGAGGACGAGGAGGACGAGGCGGATCAGTAGCAGGAGGAAGGATGGAAGAGGAAGCGGGGGAGAAACGGTAGGAGGAGGAAGAGTGGAAGAGGAAATGGGGGAGGAGAGCGGAGGAGCAGGAGGAGGAGGAGGAGGAGGAGGGGCGATAGGATGTAGATGTTGATGCTGATGAGTATGATGCTGATTTTTGCTGTTGATGATGATGCTGATGATGATGATGCTGCTGATGATGATGATGTTGATGATGATGATGAAGATGAAGATGCT
The DNA here is from genome assembly GCA_963575745.1 of Prorocentrum cordatum. Classification (NCBI taxonomy): domain Eukaryota; class Dinophyceae; order Prorocentrales; family Prorocentraceae; genus Prorocentrum; species Prorocentrum cordatum. The sequence continues at coordinate 34,551 of CAUYUJ010007863.1, forward strand.
GATGATGATGATGATGATGATGATGATGATGATGATGATGATGATGCTGATGCTGATGATCATGATGATGGTGATGATGGTGATGATGATGATGATGATGCTGATGCTGATTATGATGATGATGATGATGATGCTTGCGACGAGTGTGATCATGACGATGATGTCGCTGATGATGGTGGTGATGAGGACGATGCTGACGATGACGATGATGGTGATGCTGATGCTTATGCTGATGACGCCGATGCTCCTGTCGCATCTGATGATGCTGATGCTGCTGATGTTGTTGTTGATGATGCTGGTGATGATGACGATGATGATGATGATGATGATGATGATGACGATGATGATGATGATGATGATGATGATGATGATGATGATGATGATGATGATGATGATGATGATGATGATGCTGATGATCCTGATGATGCTGATGCTGCTGCTGGTGCTGATGGTGATGCCGATGGGGGGAAGGGGGGAGGATGAGGAAGACAATGAGGAGTTGGACGACTGGGGATGACGAAGAGGAGGAGGAGGTGGAGGAGGAGGAGGACAGAGACGAGGAGGAGGAGGAGGAGGAGGAGGAGGAGGAGAATGAGGCGACGGAAGAGGCGGATGAGGAGGATGAGGGGAATTAGGGGATGAGGAGCGGGAGGAGGCGGATGAGGAGCAGGAGGTGGAAGAGGGGGGGGGGGAGGAGCAGGAGGAGGAGGAGGCGGAGGAGGAGGAGGAGGAGGATGACGAGGAGGAAACGGAGAAAAGGATAAGGAGTTGGAAGATGAGGGAGCGGAGACAGAGGATGATGAGGAGGAGGATGATCAGAACGAGGATGAAGCGGATGACTTGCTTGACTGCAGTTGGGTTATGGGCGCCGACGCCTTGGGGAGGCGGAGCGATAGGAGGATGAGGAGGAGGAGGGGGCGGAGGAGACGTAAGAGTAAGACGAGGAGGAGGTGGAGGAGGAAACGGAGGCAGAGAATGTGGAAACGAATATTGTTGTTGATGGTGATGATGATGGTGCTGGTGGTGATGATGATGATGCTGTTGATGCTGATGCTGATGAGAATGATGCTGGCAATGCTGATGTATATGATGATGGTGTCGTTGGCGATCATGGTGATGAGGCTGGTGATTGTGATGGTGATAGTGGTGATGCGCGTGATGATGACTATGATGCTGATTATGGTGATCATGATGATGAGGATGAGGATGCGACTGGTGAGGATGAGGATGGTGCTGATGATTGTTACGTGTGGTGTTGATGAGGATGACGATGAGGATACCGCCGAGGATGAGGATGCGGATGCTGATGATGATGCGGATGGTGATGCTCGTACTGATGGTGGTGATGATGAGGATGCTGATGATGCTGTTGATCATGATGAGGATGGTGATGCTGATACTTGGTGATGACGATTAGGCTGGTGGTGTTGTTGGTGATGATGCTGAGTATGATGGTGATCATGTTGAGGTTGTTGATGCTGATGAGCGTGATGCTGATCACGATACTGACGCTCATGATGATGGGGATGTTGATGCTGATTATGATGATGCTGCGGCTGACGATGGTGATGATGATGATGACGACATACATGATGCTGATGATGGCGATGGCGATCATGCTAATGCTGCTGCTGATGATGATGCTGATGATGATGATGGTGATGATGATGATGATGGTGATGCTGATGCTGATGCTGCGGGTAAAAGATGAGGATGCTGATACTGATGAGGATGAGCATGCTGTCGATGATGATGCGGATGCTAATGATGGTGACGATGATGACTATGATGATGTTGATAATGCTGCTGATGATGATGATGATGATGATGATGATGATGATGATGATGATGATGATGATGATGATGAGTTCGATGATGATGCTGCTGGTGATGATGATGATATTGATGATGAGTGTGATGGTGATGCTAATGCTGATGCTGATGATGCTGAGGATGATTACGACGATTCTGATGCTGAGGATGAGAATGATGATGCTGATGCTGATTATCATGCTGATGCTGATGGTAAGGAGGAGGAGGAAGCGCAAGAGGAGGAGGAGAAGGAGGAGGAGGAGCAAACTGAGGAGGAGGGGGGGATTGGACGGGGGGGGGGGAGAAAAATGAGGGGGGAAAGGGAAGAAAAGGGGGGGTGGGGGGGGGGAAGGAGGGGAGGCGGAAGCTGGGAGGAGGATGGAGGATGAAGAGGAGGAGGGGGAGGAGATGGAGGAGATGAGGAGGAGAGGAGGAGGAGGAGGAGAGCAGGGGGGAATGACAGAGGATGCGGGAGTAAGAAGTAGGAGCTGAGATGTGATCATGCTTGATGATGATGATGCGATGATGAATGAATGATTGATGATATGATGATGCTGATGATGCTGATGTATAAAGCGTGATGATGCTGATGATGCTGTGCTGACGCTGATGTCGAAGCTGTTGATGCTGATGATGATGATGATGATGATTATGAGGATGATGATGAATGCTGATGTGATGCTGAGGGTGATGGTGATGGTGATGGGTGATGACGATTATTGATCTGCTGCTGATGATGATGATGGATGATGGATGATGATGATGATGATGATGATGATGATGATGAGAGAAGGAAGAGGAAGGTGAGGAGTGCTGATGATGAGGGGAGGAGGAGAAGGAGTAGGAGGGGAGGAGGAGAGGAAGGAGGAGGAGGAGGAGGAGGAGCAGTAGGAGGAGGAAGGTGGAAGCGGAAGCTTAGGAGGAGAAGTTGAAGGAGGATGAGGAGGAGGAGGCGGAGGAGGAGGAGGAGGAAGGCGCAGGATGAGGAGGAGGAGGATCAAGTCTGAGCAGGACGGAGAGGAGGAGGAGGAGGAGGAGGAGAAGGACGGAGAGAACAGAAGGATAATGAGGATGAGGATGATGATGAGGAAGAGGAAGAGGAGGAGGAGGAGGAGGAGGAGGAGGAGGAGGAGAAGGAGGGAAGGGAAGAGGAGGAGAGGAAGAAGAGAGAGGAGAGGAAAAGCAGATGTCGAGAGGAGGAGGAGGAGGAGAAGACTGAGCAGGACGAGAGGAGGAGGAGGAGGACGAGGACGAGAGGAGGAGGAGTGAGGAGGGGATGGATAGAAGAGGAGGGGCGAAGATTGAGGAGAGGAGGAGATGAGGAGGATAAAGAGGATGAGGAGGATGAACGCTCTGCTGATGATGATGATGATGCTGCCGATGATGATGAGATATGGATGAGATATGGATGAGATGAGATGACTGATGATGGTGCTGCTATGATGCTTGGATGATGTTGCTGATGATGATGATGATGCTGATGCTGCTGCTGATGAAGATGATGATGATGATGATGATGATGATGATGATGATGATGATGATGATGATGATGATGATGATGATGATGATGATGTTGATGCTGATGCTGATGATGACGATGACGATGATTATGTTGATGATGTTGATGGTGATGGTGATGATGACGATGATGATGCTGCTGGTGATGATGAGGATGATAGATGATGATGACGGTGGTGTGGTGATGATATGATGATGATGATGATGATTGATGATGATGATGATAAGGATGAGGAGGAGGAGGAGAGGAGGGGAGAGGAGGAGGAGGAGGAGGATGGAGGAGGAGGAGTAGGAGAGGAGGAGAGAGGAGGAGGAGGAGGAGGAGGAGAAGAGGAGGAGGAAGAGGAGGAGGAGGCAGCGGTAGGAGGAGGAGAGGAAGGCGGAGGAGGAGGAGGAGGAAGAGCAGGACGAGGAGCAGGACGAGGGAGAGGAATTTTGTTCGAAGGCAGTCGGGTTGTGGCACAGACGCCCTGGGGAGGAGGAAGGAGCGATTGAACGAGGAGGCGGAGGAAGAGGAGCGAGGAGAGGAGGAGAGGAGGAGGAGGGAGGAGGAGTAGGGAGGAGGAGAGGAGAGGAGCAGGAGGAGGAGTGGAGGAGGAAGATGTGGAGGAGGAGGAGGAGAAGGAGGAGGACTGAGGAGGACGGAGAGAAGGAGGTGGAGGAGGAGGAGGAGGAGGAGGCAGAGGAGGAGGAGGAGGAGGAGGAGGAGGAAATTAAGGAAGTGGAGGAGGAGGAGGAGGAGGAAGATTTCTGTTTGTGTCCCCAGGAAGAGCACCAGGGCCCACGGCGGGACGAGCGCCGGGACCGAAAGCACCGGAAGCACCGTCGCCAGGACGGTTCTGCCGAGCCGCGCGCCGACAGGGGCGAGCCGCACGCGCAGCGGCACCAGCCAGGTCCTCCTGCTGCTGCTCTTCCCCGCTCCTCCCCCTCCTCTGCCTCCGCCGCCCCCTTCTCCTCCATCGCCTCCTCTCGCTGCTCGTCGTCGTCCTCCTCCTCCTCCTCCTCCTCCTCATCCTCCTCCTCCTCCTTTCTCCTCCTCCTCGTCCAGTACTGGACGCTCCCCGGAAGCCCTCCAGCTTCGCCGCCGCCGCCGCCGCCCCTCATCGCGCCAGGCAGCTGGCCGGGCTCCGCTCCACCCCCTGCCGCTCCTGCCTCCCTCGGTGGCAAGCGCGACGACGGAGCGGCCGCTCCGAAGCAGTGGAACTGGGCCGAGGAGATGGTCAAGGTGCCCTCGGGCTCTCCGCCGCCTCATATTCCTCCTCATCGTTCTCATCGTTGTCCTGTGTATCTTCCTCGTTGACCTGATACTCGTCGTCGTCGTCGTCGTCCTCATCATCATCATCATCCTCATCATAATCCTCATCATCCTCATCATCATCATCATCAGCATCAGCAGCATGATCATCATCACCGTCATCCTCATCCTCCTCATCATCAGCATCATCATCATCATCATCGTCATCACCATCATCATCACCATCACCATCATCATCACCAGCATAGTCATCATCCTCATCGCCACCGCCATTATCATGATCATCATCATCACCATTACCATTGCCACCACCTCAGCCATCATCATCATCGTCGTCATCAGCATCGTCATCATCAGCATCATCGTCATCATCATCGCCATCGTGTTCATCATCATCATCACCAGCTTCGTCATCAGCATCAACAGCATCAGTATCATCAGCTTAATCGTTACCAGCATCACAATCAACAGCATCATCGACATCAGCATCACCATCAAATCCGCATCATCAGCATCATCATCATCGCCATCATCATTATCATAGTCATGATCATCATCACCAGCATCATACAGCGACTTGTCGGCATTTGTGGGTTTGCATGTGGCCGCACCTCCTTGCTCAAGTTCTTGAGGGAATGTAGGCATTGTTCGAACGCCTCACGCACGATCTCGCCAGTGCCCTCTCCACAGCTCTCATCGTCCGAGGCAGTTTGCCTCCGTGTCCCGCCCGCGATTGCGTGTGCTCGCCCGCGCTGCACTGTCCCGCGCTGGAGTGCCGCTGCCCAGGCGGCTTGGGTGCGGTGACCGCCGCCCCCTCGGAGGCCGAGGCCTCGGGCTTCTCGGGCACCGCGCTGGGCACCTCGCTGCTCCTCGGCGCGCTGGGCGGCTGGTCGCTCGCCCGCTGGGCCTCGCGCCACGCGGCGCCCTCGACTCGGGGTAAGCCGTTCGCGCTGGAGGCAGACGTGCGCACGACCGACTTGGCAGCGGAGGCGGCAGCGCAGGCTGCGCGCTTTCGCAGAGCGTAGTCGTGATGGCGACGCCCGCCGCTGGCCAGTTCCACCTGGTGAGGTACAGCGTGGGAGGCCCTGCGATCTACCACGAGCGCCTGACGCTGTTGCCTGGGTACATTCTCACGCCCGACGGCGATGACTATGCCGAGGTCGCCATCCCGAATCACGACATCCGATCGATTCACATTCTCAGTGGCCAAGGTGAGGGGCGTCCAGGGATACCGCCTCAGCATCTATATCAGTTTCGGCAGCTGCCTCGGGCCGCTGAGGCGTGGGCGGCGCTTCGCCGCGCGACGGCCCAGGGGTTCGGAGCGACGCCTGCGTCGCCGTTCTGCATCGACCTGAGTGCCACCAACGTGCTGGGATTGGCCGCTGGCGCGTTGCCGCTCCCCGACCCTGCAGCCGTCGCGCCTGGCGCGGGCGCTGGGGCCCTGGCGCCTGCGGGGGTCCCAGGGTTGCCTGGCGGCGCCGCCCCCGCGGCGGGCGCCCTGCCGGCTGCTGGTGTCGCCGCCGCGCTGCCCGCCCTCGGCGGCCCTGCAGCTGCTGGACCCCCCGCTGGAGCTGGCGGTGTCGGCGCCCTGGCGGCCGCCCTCGGTGGCGGAGGAGCTGGAGCGCCAGCCGCCGCGGCCCCAGGGCCTGGTGCCGCGCCCGCCGCCGCTGCGCCGCCTCTCGTCGGAGACCCGCGGGTGATGGCGCTGGTGCTCGACGGCCGCGGTTTTCGGGACACCACCTTCAGCGACGCGGTGAAGCTGCAGACGGAGACGGCGAGGGCCGACTGGCCAGTCAAAGGCCCTCGGGCGCTGCTTTGGGTCCTCGGGTTCATGCTGCGTATGGCTGGAGGTGCTATGGCATGGCACAACATATGGATTGCGATGATGCAGCTGGGAGAGTCCGACGAGAACGCGAAGCTCCACGAGACCTTGTGCCGCGTGATAGAGACCGCCTTCTGCCGCGACCAGCTGGTGATATGCGAGCTGGCCTCGTACGAGTACCTCGCCCGTCAGCTCCAGTTGGTAGAGGAGCGCGTGTTCGAGGAGCGCGCGCGCAGGAGCCAGCCCGTGCCGAAGGCCAAGGCTCAGGCCAAGGAGCTGGGGGCTGCGGACTTCGGTTCAGAGGTCGGCCACTTCCTCGGCACGGAAGAGACGAAAGGGAACTTGTGCATCTGTCCTGCTTTGATGGATTGGATCGCCGATCAGATGAAGATGGAAGCAGCTGTCGCGAAAGAGCGCCGCAAGGCCCGTGAGGAGCGAGCCTTGCGGGCGCCATGACACCCCCTCAGGACCTTGGCCGGGATGGGCCTCACGAGCCTGTTTCCGTCGCTCGTGAGCCTGGCCAGGATTGCCCAGAGGCCCTCGTGCCTCCGCCTGGTCTGGACGCGCCCACACGTGGTGCCGATCGCCAGCGCGACGTTTTTCCGCTACCTCGTCTTCCTGTGGATGGGCGCCGCCATCTTCCGCTGGGCCGCGCTGCTCGTCTGCGCGCTGCCAAAGGCGCGGGCTGGCGCGAGTGGTGCAACGAGGGGTTCACCGCTCTCAACTGGCTCCATAGTGGCCGCGACGCGGAGCACCTCCCGCAGGTCGGTGGCGACCCGCCCGCCGCGCAGGCTGCCTCGGTGGACTACCTCTCGAGCTTGCATCGGGAGTTCGAGCTGCCTGCCGCCTACTCGGAGAGGAGCAGCGCCTGCGAAGCATCCCTGGTAGAGATGCTCGCTCAGGCTCCTGGCTACCCTGGTGGCAGCGGTCGGGTCCGCCCCTACAGCCAGCCTCTCGTGGCCTGGCCCAAGTCGACGAAGGCTGTGTCCACCTCCGACGTCGTCTCGGATGCCGACTCCATCGCGCTGCAGGGTTGGAGGCAGACTATGCTGAATTCCGAGTCGGTTGCTGCGGAGCTCCGCGACGCGTTGGGCATTCAGCGCCCGTACGTCGATCCCGAGCTTCGCTATCAGCCTAAGTCTTACGCTCAGTTTTGGAAGCAGCTGGAGGCCCACGACATGATATCATGGAGAGCCGCCAGTTCTCAGTCTTCTCACACAATCGGTTTATTCTTCGTGGAGAAATCCAATCACATGCTTAGGCTCGTGTTCGACACTAGGCTGGCTAACTGCAGCTTTGCCGCGCCGCCAGCCACCAAGCTTCCCACGCCCAGTGCGCGGGCCAGTGTCGATTGCGGCGACAGCTTCGTTCTTGCACAAGGCGATATTCAATGTGCTGTTTACCACTTGCGCTAGCCTCGATGGGGTCGCTGTTCTCGCCGCCCGCGATCTCCAATCGTCACATCGGCCTCGCATCGATTAATGGGAGGCCCGTCGGTATCCACGATTTTGTGCAGCCGTTGGTCACAGTTGTTCCCATGGGGTGGAGCTGGGCCCTTCACTCTTGTCAGAGCGCCCTCGTTCGTACCTTAACCGACGCTGGATTCGACAGTGGTGACATGATCGTGGACGGAGGATGCCCCCGTAAGTTAATCTCCCACACCGACGCCATATGTGCTGGATACGTTGGCAACTTCTGCGTTGTGTCAAAAGACCCTGAGATTGCCACTCGCCGTGCTCGTGAGGTCGCCGACCTTCTAACGTCCCGAGGCTTGCCTGTCCTGGAGTTCTCGGAGGCCGTCAGTAAGGGTGTCTTCACGGGCTTGCAGATTGACGGTCTCTCGGGTGTCGTTCGAGTTCGGCCCGATCGCCTCGCGCGTGCGCGGCAGGCTGTTCTCGGACTCTTACGACGTGGTCGGGCCTCTGCGGGGGCTCTCAGCGTGCTGGTGGGCCACTGTACTTGGGGTATGATCTTGAGGCGGGATGTCCTGGCGATCTTCAACTCAGTCTATAGGTCCATCAACGTGGCGGGCGCTCAACCCGTGCCTCTTTGGGATTCCGTTGTTAGGGAATTTCGAGCCGCAGTTGCCTTGATCCCCCTTTGGAGCGCCTCTACTAGGTCCAGGTGGTCGTCTAGGGTCTACGCGTCTGACGCGTCGACGTACGGGAAGGCCGCGTGCGTCAAGGTGATCCCCCCCGACCTGGTCTCGGAGGTTGGCCGCGTGGCCGAGAAGTGGGGGCGCCACCAGGGCTCCAGTGTGCTCGCGAGGGCCCACGCCTTCAGCCCCGTTGAGCCCCATCAGGATGCCGCCGACCGTGCTCCTCCTGCCGCGCCGCTGCCTGCTGCTGTTGTGTCGTCGTCGACTACGTCTAGCTTCTTGGAGGTTCCCGAGGCTGTCTTTGGGTTCGACGGCTGGAAGACGATCCACTCGAGCAGGCACACGCTGTTTGGGTGTGATATTTTGCCGTATGAGGCTGAGGCCTTGGGGTTCAGCATTCACCATGCCTCGAGGACCCTCGGAGTCCACCATCATCGCATGTTATGCCTCGTTGACAACTTGGCTCTAGCCCTCGCTGTTGGCAAAGTGCGGTCGGGGAGCCCGCATCTCGTGCGCGCGCTGAGGCGGCTCTCGGGCGTCGCCTCGGCATGCGGGCTGCGGCTGCTGGTCCGATGGGTGCCCTCTGAACGGAATATCGCCGACAAGCCGTCGAGGGAGGGCTTCTTCGTCGGGCCGAGCTTCGAGGACCTCCTGGAGGGGCAAGTCGCGCGGCGGCCTCGTCGGGCCAAAGGAGGTGATCAAGACCGCGAGGGCTCGGAAGACCCACCCTGGGCCCTCCAGTCTCTCGCGAGGGAGTCTCTCAGTGCTGGAGGCGTCAGCCGTCTCGGCCTCCACGGGCAGGAACTACCACGATTGCGCCCAGAAGTTTCTGAGCTGGTGCCTGTGGACCGCGCGGGACTTCTCCTGCTGCGTCGACCTCGACACCGTGCTGG
>CAUYUJ010007864.1:0-43942 GCA_963575745.1 Prorocentrum cordatum
GCGCGGGGCTGGGCGGAAACTACATTTTGCAAACGGCCCGCCCCCTTTCTTTGAAACTTTTTATGCATTCTAGTTTTCAGTTTCATAAGTACGGAGGAAGTCCCAGGCAGAAGGCCAGGCCGCCCTACCGACAAGTCTGGGGGGTGCGACAGGGAGGAGTCCTTCACATGGGAAATGAATGGATGAAAGAGGGGGAAGAGGAGGCAAAAGAAGAATTTGTTGATGATGATGATTATGACGATGATGATAATGATGATGATGATGATGATGATGATGATGATGTTGACGATGATGATGGTGCTGATGATGATGATGATGCTGATGAGGGTTTTGAGTCTTATTATGATTGTGATTATGAGTATGATGGTGGTGATGATGACGATGACGATGATGCTGGTGATGATTCTGATGATGCTGATGATGCTGCTGATGATGATGCTGCTGCTGCTGATGATGATGATGATGATGCTGATGATGATGATGATGATGATGATGATTGTGGTGGTGGTGGTGGTCGTGATGCTGATGATGCTGCTGCTGATGATGATGATGCTGATGATGATGCTGCTGGATGATGCTGATGATGATGATCATGATCATGATGATGATGATGATGATGATGATGATGATGATGATGATGATGATGCTGCTGATGCTGCTGATAATGATGATGATGCTGATTATGATGATGATGATGATGATGCTGATGATGATGATGATGATGATGATGCTGATGATGATTATGGTGGTGGTGATGATGATGAGGCTGGTGATGATGAATGCTGATGATGCTGATGATGCTGATGATGATGATTATGAGGATGATGACATTGATGATGATGATGATGATGATGATATGTGATGCTGCTGCTGATGATGATGATGATGATGGATGATTATGATGCTTGTGATGATGCTGAAATGATTGATGAGATATGAATGATGATGATGGATGATGATGATGATGATGATGTGAATGATGAATGAATGGGACGAATGATGATGAATGATGATGATGATGCTTATGATTATGTGATGTTAATGTAACTGAAATGATGATGCGGACGATTGATGATGATGATGCTGGATGCTGAGGATGCTTGATGATATGATGAATGATGATGATGATGATGATGATGATGATTATGATGATGATGATGAATGATATGATGCTGATGCTGATGCTGATGCTGATGCTGATGCTGATGATGATGATGATATTATGATGATGATGATGGAAATGATGATGAATGAAATGATGGAATGATGATGATGATGATGATTGATGATGAGGAGGAGGATGAGGAAGGAGGAGGAGGAGGAGGAAGGAGGAGGGAGGAGGAGGAGGAGGAGGAGGAGGAGGAGGAGGAGGAGGAGGAGGAGGAGGAGGAGAAGGAGGAGGAGGAGGAGGAACGAGATGAGGAGATTGAGCGCCTGAGCAAAAGGCTCAAGGACAGTGCTGCAAAAGATATGGATCAGTGATGATGCCCTCACGTCGTCTGCGAGGGAAACAAGCTCCTGCAGTGCCTCTCTGTGGTCCCGCAGGTCTCGCCACTATCCTTTCTGCAAATATTACCAGCTGGAATACCTTTTCTGGTCGCCTTGCACTCATGAATGCAGATGTCCTTGCGCTGCAGGAGACACGCCTCAATTTGAAGGAGCAGATGGCTTGCACTAAAGCCTGTGCTGCATATGGATACAATGTTTGTTTTGGTCACCCTGTTCGCCAACAACGATGTCATGGCGAAAAGTTTCATCGCAGCTCCCAGGGCGGAGTTGCTATCCTCTCAAGAACTACTATTACTGCAATGGAAAGTGGACGCAAGCATGGTGCAGCCAAGGAGTTGTATCTCAGCGCCCGCTGGCAAAGGCAACTTGTGATGCTGGGGGCTACTCCTGTTCACATCATTTCTATGTATAATGAATCGGGTAATGACCCATTGGTGCGTACACGCAACGACAGACTATTTCAGTTTGCATTCGAGGATGCCGAGGCCTTGGGCGACCAGCCGGTGGTCATGTGTGTGGACTCGAATACGACAATTGCACAGACATCCATGCTGTCAGCAGCCCTGGCAACAGGGAGATGGCACGATGTTGGAGCTATGTATGGAGGAGAACCTACTTACGGCCTGGACCCGAGGTGGGACAAATATTCGGCAGGCAATCACGTTACGCGGCCTGATCTTATTTTGGTCAGTACGTCAGCCCGAGACTCCATCCACTCTTTTCGCTTGCGGAGGGACCTGGGGATCAAGTGCCACCTAGGTCTGGAGCTCACGCTGAATATCACCAAGCTCGCAGAAGTCTGGCAAAGGTATCGTATGCCTGTGGCCTACCCTGTGGAGCTGGTCAAGAAGATCCCTGAGGAGGAAAATGAAGCGTTGGGCAAAGAATGTGTGGATGAGTATTATGATAGATTCTACGAGGCACTGGACAAAGAAGATGCAAACACAGCATGGTCGCTCATCGGACGAATGGGTGAAGATTTCTTGGAGAAACGTCTGGCGCATACCAACATCAAGTTTGATTTTCGGTACCATGGACGAAGCAAGATGCCAGCGCTTGTTGAGCAATCTGTGGTTGCTCCGACGTCGGCAAAAGATCCTGCTCGAGAAGGTCCCACAACATCCAAGTTGCGGCAGATCGAGAATGTACTCCACCGTCTCGCTGAGCTCTCAAAGAAGATTCACATCTACTTCCAGGGTACAGAGGGACCTTCATTAGAACACCAACTGAGTGCGCAACGCCTGTGGGGCAAACTGCGTACCAACATACCACGTCTTCTATCAGGACTGGGCAATCTACCTGGCAGGCTTCCGACATTGGCCGAGATTGCATCTTGGCAGTCCTTATTAGATGAGAAGCATGCAGTCATTGTGAAAGAAAGAAAGCTTACACGTATAACTGAATGGCGCAAACGACTACGGACATCACTTCGCTACGAAGGGGGCCGTGACATGTACTCTTGGATCAAACAACGCCAATATCATTCACTCCATGCGGTACGAGGCTATCAATCCAAGGAGATAGTCACCAAGCGCACTGACATCTTGGACCACATCAACCGCTACTGGAGCACGATTTTCAATAAACCTGAGCTCTGTGACTGGGATAAGTTCTTTGCACGCTTTGGACGCTACATCCCTTCCTGCCAGTGTACCATCACCGACATCACAGGCACCAGGCTGCTCAAGCAATTCAGAAAAATGGGAATCACACGAGCTGTGGCAGCCGATGGCTGGCGAGTCGGCGAACTTCGATTGCTACCTCTTGCCATCTGCGAGCTGATTGCCGTGGCACTAAAAGGTATTGAGGATCAGTGGCTTCCCTGGCCAGAAGTTATGTGCACGGGTATCACGTCCTGCTTACCGAAATGGGATCCAGAGGCAGACCTTGCCTCGACCTGTGAACCAGATGAAGTGTGGCTGGCCACGGTTGACCAAACACGGCCGATCACCAACCTTTCGCCAATCTATACTGCCTTGACAGGCGACCGTTTCCAGCAGATGTCTCCCTGGAGAGAAGAGTGGCTCCACCATGGAGCTGCAGGTGCAAGATCTGGACACCATTACCAATCTATCGCATGGGAGTTGAATATGGAAATTGAACACAGCCAACTCACTGGTACGTCGTTATCGGGGTGTACCGCTGACAGGAAAAAGTTCTTTGATTTATTGGAACATGATATCGGCAACCGACTCATGCAGGCTCTAGGCTGTCCTGCAGGAGTTCTCGCTGCGGAGAAGAGTTTTTACGCTGCTCTATCGACACATTGGAAGGTGGCACAAGCTGTGGGCCCACCAACTACCAGAAAGAATGGATTTGTTCAAGGAGACTCATGGTCCTTGCAGCAGGCGCTTGCCCTCATGTCGGTCTGGTCCAAAGCTCTGGAAGCCGAGGGCCCCGTCAGAGTCAGCAGTTTCATAGATGATGGTAACTTTCGCGCCGAAGGACCAGGTCATGCTGTGAGAACAACACGTGCCACCAGTATATCCTTGGAGTTTGACAACCTCAGTGGCACAGTCACGAACCTCAGCAAGACTAAGCATTATGCAACAACGCACAAAGCCGAGAATGAGCTGTCCTTCGCCCTGCGTGCGGCTGGACACACACCTATCATGACCAGACATTTCATATTGGTAGGCGGTGAGATTGTCTCTCTGGGCTCTTGTCCTGCTCGACAACGCCGACTACGTTATGAATCTGCATACCGAGTATCACGCCGTGCTGGAGGAGCCCCTGTGGGACTTCGAGGGAAGCAGCAGCTACTGGCGATGGCTGCACTCCCGAGACTAGCACCAGGCTTGGAGTTTCGACGATTACCCAGACACAACCATCTGAATTTCAGAAGCTCAGTGATGAAGTCCCTATGGCACAAGGGTCGTGCGTATCGCTCACCAGCCATCACCTTCACCTTGATTACCAAAGGACATTGCCTCGACCCGATTCAAATATCGACGGCACAACCCCTGCAAGTTGTTCGGCGACTCTTCACAAGCCCAGCAGCATCGCGCCTCCTACCCCGTGCCAAAGCCTGCTGGGAGATAATGAAGACCCGTTCGACCAGTGCGACAGATGGTGGGCCTATTGGCCGCATTTTTACAATTCTGAGCGACCTTGGCTGGACCTGGCCCGAGTTTGATTATTTCAAGCGAGCCAATGGTCAGCTGGTCTACTTGGCAAAGCATCCTGAGGGCTGGTGGCAGCATGTACTTCGAGAAGACCTGCGTCGCTGGGTGTGGTCTACTGATCCTCAGTTGCTGGAAAGGAAAGATATGCTCGGCTCCAAGCACGGCATAAATTATCATATTACAACGGCCATCCTCAGGCGAGCTGAACGCAGTCTACGACCAGATGATGACGAAGAGGATAACACTGACAGTGTCAAGCCTCAGCCTCCACTCCTACTGAATGCAGTGGATGTGGCCGTGCCGAAGATGACACGAGAACAATTACCCTTTCTGCGAGCCTTGCTCCAAGGAGCAACGGTCACAGGACATAGGCTTCACCGCATCACGGGCCAACGAGATCATCGATTCTGCCCTTTTTGTGGAGACCCTGATGAAGATATGGATCACATCCTCTTGCGTTGCCCGCAGTGGGCTCAGCAGCGCCAACCGTTGCTCGACCACTACACGAAGGAGGAGATTCTGGCTTTGCCTGTATGTTACCGACAATGTGGCCTCTGTCCAGACAGACCAGTATATGACAATTTCGCATCTGAGCTGCTGCATGATGAACCTGACCTTCCACCTCCCCCTCACCATGCAGATGGGAATTATGAGCCAGGTCAAGACGAGCAGAGCAACGCACGCGAGAAGGAAGGATACTTAGTGGTGGCAGGGGATGGTGCCTGCCCTGGGCAGGCGTCAGACCTACGCCTACGAAGATCTGGATACGGTCTCTATTATGGAGAGAACCATCCCTGCAACGTTTCTGTCCCGCTGAGGAGCGTCTCACAAGGAGCTCAGAGAGCTGAAGTCAGTGCCCTTCGACACTTTGTATCCTGGGCATGGTCCAAGCAGCTCTACCTCACCGACAGCGGATACTGCGTCAGAAACTTTACTGCCATTCTGAATGGAGTGACTATTAAGCCTCGCCAGCACCGTGACCTGTGGACAGCTATCGCCACAGGAGTTGCTGCAAAAGGCTCAGATTGTTTCCGCATTGAAAAGATCAAAGCACATCGCAAAAAAGATGAAGTCCCCCCAGAAGATCTACCTGACTGGGAGGCAAACAAACGAGCAGATGAGAGTGCTGTCCAAGCTGCACGCCAACACAGTGTGCCAGAGGATATCAGACACCAACATCTGCGAGATCAGCATCTATGTTATACTCTACAGCACACAGCCACGATTGTCTTGGCTGCACGTGCAAAGCAACTTCAAGCTATGGGAAGAGATACTCATCATGCCCGATGCGCTCAAGCCCAAGCTATGCAAAATGCCGAACTGGAAGGTGCAGACCCCCAATGGCCAGATGAGGATGCTGAGGATCCTTGGGCTCACCTCGGCATGGACGATGACGGTACGAATGAAGCAAGTGAACAGCGAGCTGCAACGCCCCTGGTCCTCAGGACCGAGGCATCGCCAACGACTGTTGCACCGACCCTGACACAGGATGGTTACTCTGCCAGCCCGACGGCTGCAGCTACAACGGCAGTTGCGGACACCCCTCGCAGTTGTCAAAGTGAAGGCCAACCTGCACGAACACCAATGCGCCGCCTGAGGAGCAAAACATCGCGACCTACGGCATCATCATGTACTACAGATACGCCACCGCCAACCACCCCAGCCTCATCATCACGTCTGGCTGTGGACCCTGCAACATCAGCGTCGTCAAGCTCCTCGTGGGTACGACCAGCTTTGGATCAGATGACTACCAATCCCCTGACCTGGAGTCCGAAGATGGCCTTTCCTGGTTATCCCTGGGACCCTGTCGAGGTGAACCTGCCAGAATGGGAATTCGAACCACAGATTCCAGAGATACTGACAGGCAAGGATTGGTATTACCAACAGGCTTTATTTCCTGCGATTGTTTGGTACTTCTCGCAACTTCGATGGGCTGCTGATGACACACCAATGGCACCCATGTCTGTTTCTTGGGCGGAGTTGGCGATTGACTTTACTGTATGTACTGGTTTACCGTTGGTCACGCCGGCGGAAGATCCACAGACTGCTACTCTCGAACGCATGGCGAGATACTTCTCGACAGCTGCTACTCGGATGGGCTACTTATGCAAGTGCAAATTGGGACCACGTGAATGTTTTAAAGAGATTCGTGCCTTATCACCACTGGGTATACGTGCAGTGCCTGGCTTCAAGTGCAGGCCAGTGTTTGTGAACCACCAACACACGATGCGAGTACTATACGCTGTGGCTCTGGCGACGACGGAGAAGACAAAAGGCATTCGAGTACAGCCAGCTTGGGGATCGGTACCCAAGCCCATATGGCAACCTCCGAAGCTAGCCGAGAACCTGGCAACTACGGTGAGACCAAGCGACATTGTTGCAAGGGCCGCTGCTGCAGCTGAACATGTCTCTGTGGTGCGACGGGCTCATCATGTCACTACTGTCAAGGTCATGCGAGCTACCATCACTTGGACGGACGAGGAGAAGAAAGATTGGGAGGGCCTCACAGGCCGAGATCTTCAGAACGAGCAGAAGAGACTTCTGCATAATCGCGAAGCACGCCAACAGGGATACCATGTACTTGCCCCTCTCAAGGGGCCGAACAAGGATCAACCTGCCAAATTGGTGTGCGTCAATTGCAATCTCGAGTCAAAAGTGAGCCAGCTTGGCTCATGGTCGCGCCTTCTTTGTCAGCCTGGAGCTCCACGTGGCCCACGTCTTGGCAAAAAGCGCACCGCTGCTGACTACGTAATCATGGTAGACGAGCATAACAAGAGGACCAAGATTCCTGGTAATCGTTGTCACATTCTCACACATTATCGAGCTGACCAAAAGGACAAGGAATTGGTATGTACTCTCTGTGGCTCCACAGCACCGACAAGAAGATTTCAGCAATTTACTGCCGCTCTTTGTGGAGGGCGTTAGGACGCAAAATCCAGGCTAACTACCTGGTTTAGTCGCACAGCCACTGTCCACCCCTCAGGTGCACCTGCCTGTTGGACTTAGGTCGCTCGCAGGACAACAGCGCGTAGGGGTGGCGGTGAGTCTGGTTTTGCTGGATGCACTTGGTTTGCTGGATGCATTTTTTGAATATCACCGAGGGGGAGGACCCGTAGGGCCATTACTGGTGGCCACGATGCCTTAATCGCGACGGAGCGTGCTCCCCCTCGGTCGGCGCTGTGATTATTTGGTGTTGAGACATGGTGGGCTCAAATATTTTCGTATGTCCACTGTATATTGGCTCCTTGCATTGTATGCGAGGGCAGCTTCATATGGGTTATCAGCTGAAGAGGCAGCCAACGGCAGTTTTTTCCACTTGGAATCAAGCATGAGTTACATCAAGATTGACTTCTCATATGTTATGGTATACACAGAGTGGAACATCAGTGTCCGTACTGGTATTTCCTCACATATATGCTATTGTTGAACCTTTCGTCGCCGAGAGGGCACTTGAGGCAACAAAACTTTCTCAGTTACAATGCAGCAGGGAAGACTTTGCGATTCCCTCAGCCAGTACCTCAATGTATGGGAGTATGGGCTGCTACTATTACATACTATCCTGATGAAATGGTTCACTGCGGACGAGTGCCAAGGTGAAGGATGAGAACAAGGAGGAGGAGGAGGAGGAGTTCAAGGAGGAGGAGGAGGAGGAGGAGGAGGAGGAGGAGGAGGAGGAGGGGGAGGACGATGAGAAGTTCGAGGAGTATGAGGAGGAGGATGCGGATGAGGAGAAGAAAGGAGGAGGAGGAGAGGATGAGAGGGAGGAGGAGGAGGAGGGGGGAGGGGGAGGAGGAGGGGGCGGAGGAGGAGGGGGAGGGGGATGAGGAGGGAGGAGGAGGAGGAGGAGGAGGGCGGAGGCGGAGGGAGAAGGAGGAAGAGGAGGAGGAGGAGGAGGAGGAGGAGGTGGGAGGAGGGGGAGGAGGAGGGAGGAGGAGTTGGAGGAGGTTGGAGGATGAGGAGAGAGAGAGAGAGAGAGAGAGAGAGAGGAGAGAGAGAGAGAGAGAGAGAGAGAGAGAGAGAGAGAGAGAGAGAGAGAGAAGGGGAGGACAAGCTAGGTGCGTAAGCGTCGTATATCATGTCCTGCCCCTCCCTCCTATGCTCACCATTGCGTAGATCTCCTCTCTATTCGTATAGTCGGATGTCGAAGAGGGAGTGCGCGATGCATGGTATGGCACGGCATTGCCTGGCATAGAGCACGGCCACAGCCGAAGTCGTCGTGTCAAGAACGCGATTCATTTCGACAGCAAGGTCAAATGGACACCAGAACTGACAGGACGGGAACTGCAAACGAGTGGTTTGGACAGCGGGAAGTCCAACACGAGATCAGCGTTGCAACGGGAACACGAGTTCGAAGGACCGAATCCGCGGAAGTGAGACTAGCGCTGCAGTGATAACACGATTTGGAAGGACTGGAAGCGCGGATCCGAAGCCAACACTGCAGCAGGAACACGACTTGTAGGAAACGAACGATGAAATGAGGTCAGCGTTGCAGCGGGCACATGGTTTGGGAAAACCGAGAACGGGAGCGTTGAGCCAACGCTGTAGCGGGAGCGCCATGCTGTAAGGATTGAAAACGTTCGGATGGGAATCGCACGCGAATTCTCAATGCGGCGGCATCCTCTGTGTAAAACACAATACTCGGAGGAGGCCACGACAGTTGACCTGCGTTTTCGGTGGAGAGGAGAGTAACCTTCATACTGTGTGAGGAGGAGGAGGAGGATTCGGATTCGGAACGATTGCGAAGCAATATCTATAATCAACTACGCTAAGGCCACCCCCTGAGCATACCCGTGAACGAGACGACCCAGTACAAGAACCTCAGCTGAAGGTACATGAAGAACCCGACAACGAAGTCTATGGAACGCAAAGCGTTGTCACAAGCGAAGTCTATGGCACCCCAGCAAACGAAGCATAACAAGCTAAACTGAAACGGACTTGGTTCGATTCGGCCCTCTCCGCAGGTCAACGGGCTACCTCTCACGTATATCATAAAGATCGCCTCCTCCGCAGACAGCCTCGCAAGACAGCAACGCAGCCAAAAAATACCACCCAAACTGTTCATTCCTTCCAGCCGAGCCTTCTGCACCAACTTGAAACACTGCACAAAGAAAGCGAGTCATAACCACCAAGAGCAAGTACAATACCCTCCCCAGGCGGAGATGGGAGATCCCAGCGTTGTAGCTGATGATGTCTGGCTCAAGCTTGACGCACGAAAAATGGAGGCCCAAACCCCAGAAACCGAAAGACATACCCTCCCCTGGCGGAGCTGGGAGATGCCCAAACGATAGCTGACGAAATGAGCCCATGGTGAAACATTCCAAAGCCACACCACATGCAGCCCAAACTGGAGAAGCGGCACCACGCGAAACCCGTAGTGATACCCACCTTTTTGTTTGGTCTGTGCCAAAGCCCCGGAATAACAAAACTTGAAATCGTGAATTCGCTCCCCTTCGTCAACAGGAAAGGCTGGACGATACCGCTGTGAGCAAACGACTCCCAACACGGTCCAGACGCCCTGAAGTCCCCCAAGCGCCGACGAGAAGGCGGGAAGCTGGGCTAGCGCGAGCGAGTAGGAGCCAAGAGATGGTACCACGCGCCCCGCCCACCTGTGCTTGAGAGGAGGAGGAGGAGGAGGAGGAGGACCAGGAGGAGGAGGAGGAGGAGGAGGAGGAGGAGGAGGAGGAGGAGGAGGAGGAAGACGATGAGAGGAGGAAGGAGAGGAGAAGGAGGAGGCGGAGGAGGAGGAGGAGGAGGAGGAGGAGGAGGAGGAGGGCCACCCCCTCCATTCCGCCCTCCCGCCCCCCCCCTTCGCCTACGCGTAAAGCCGCGGGGCCGCCCGCCGGATGCCCGCCCCCGCGCCCGCGCACAGGTGACGGCGTCCAAGAACGCGGGCGGCTCGTACGAGGACCCCCGGCAATGCCTCGAGGCGGCCTAAGCGGGAGCGAAGCGATCCGACTTGCCTCCGCTCGCACTTCTTTCCCCCGTCCTCCTCCTCCTCCTCCTCCTCCTCCTCATTCTGCCCACCCTCCTTCCCGCCTGCCTGCTCCCTCGCTCCGACTCCTCCTTGCCCTGTTCTCCCCTCCCTCCACCCCACATCTCCCCTGTCAGCACCCCCCTCTTGCCTCCCCCCGTCCTCTCCCCCCACCGCCGCCGCTTGCCCCCGCCTCCCCCCCCCCTTTCGCCCCCATCCCGCTCCTTCACACCCGATGCGGCGGCTCCAGCCGCCTCCCGCTCCCATCCCCCCCTTGGTCCGAGGACGGCATGAACAAGGGCGATGGCAAGAAGGCGGCCGCCGCAAAGGCGCCCCCCGGGTGGCAGGGGGCGTCGACACGGGGGGAACCTTGGCGGAGGGGGGGGGGAACATCGACCGCCCAGCTGATCTGGGCCTGTGTGCCCCGACCTGCCCCGGAGTGCGGGAGCTCCTCATCGCGGGCCGATCGCCGATCTATCCGAGGTGTACCGTCGATTGCAGTTCAGTGCTTGCCCCCGAGTCAGCCCTCCCCCCCCTCTTCGGCTCCCTTCAGGAGGGCTAAGGCCCCGCCATTCGGGAGTGGAAGGCTCGGGGATTGACGTCGCCCGCCGCAGTCTCAGCCGCCCGCCCGTCGTCTTTGTGGCCGTCGTCGTCGTCGTCGTCGTCGCCGCCGCCGCCGCCGCAGTCGCCGTCGCCGTCGCCGTCGCCGTCGCCGTCGCCGTCGCCGTCGCCGTCGCCGTCGTGGTGGTGGTCGTCGTCGTCGTCGTCGCTGTCGTGGTGGTGGTCGTCGTCGTCGCCGTCATCGTCGTTCTCGTCGTCGTGGTCGTCGGCGTCGTCTGACCGTCGTCGTCCTTGTCGTCGTCGTCGGCGTCGGCGTCGGCGTCGTCAGTATCGTCGTGGTTGTTTTTGTGTTGGTGGTGGTCGGCGTCGTCGGAGGCTGATGATGGCGATGATGATGAGGAGGAGGACGCCCGGCGGCGTCGGTGTGGCTGCTACTCCTCGCCTCCTCCCCTCCCTCTTTTGCGCCTTCTGCATCCTCCCCCCGCTCGTCTCCCCTCCGCACCGCCCGCTCCTCTCGCCTCCTACCCGCCGCTCCCCTGCCACGCCGGAGGGCTTTGTAGGGTGCCAGTGGACCCCGTGTTGCCTTCGCTGACCCCTGGTGCCGGTGGCGCCGCTGTGGGTAGGATCCACCTGACGTCACGTGCTCCTCATCAGCTGTGCGCTGTGTTGAGCCGCCAGGATGGCGTGGAAGTGGACGAGGGGGGGCGCGAACATATCCAGTCCCCAGGAGAGACGCGCACTCACAGGGCATCGCGGGGCCATGTCGTACTCGGGTCTTCGACGCCGAGTGCGGGGTGGTTGCGCTTCGCCTTGGGTGCGTATCCCAAACGGGCTTCTGGGTAAACAGGACAGTCCGAACAGCCCCTCCGACCCTCCCTCTGTCCCGCTTCTTCGCCTCCTCCCCTCTCCTCTTTCCCGCCCCCCCATCCCCTCCACCCCGCCTGCCCCCCTCGCCTCCACTCGGCTGTTCCCCACAGGTGCTCCCAGGGGATCTCGGGCGCTCCCAGTCGCACCTGCCCCCCAGGGCCTCCCCCCCAACGCGGAAGCTCACCCCAGGCGCTCTGGAGGCTGCCAGGCGCTCCCACGCGCGCCGCGTCCCCGCCAGGGCGGCGCACCTGCCGCTGCTGGTGGCGCCAAGGGCTACTCCATGGAGGAGGCGGCCGCCGACGACGGCGGCGACTCTGGTGGCGGCGGCGGCGGCGGCTGCGGGAACGGCCGCGGCCTGCCGTCTGCAGCGCCCGCCGCGCGATGCTTGAGGTCGATCTGCGCGTGATCTGACACCACGGCCCCGAGACGGCCAAGGAGCGGCCCCGGGTGGCTTAAGAGGGCCAAAAGGAGGCTCCCAAGAGTCTCCAAGACGGCTCTCCAACGTGCGTCCAGCAGGCTGCAAGGTCGTCCAAGAATGGCTCAAGGATGCAAGGCAGCTCCGCCATTATGCCCCCCGAGACAGGGTGCCTTACACGAGCGGTGCGCGTGGTTTTTGCGTGGCGTTTGCACGCAGTGCCTATGGTGTGCTTGGCGTGTCAGACGTAGCTTGCACACAGCTTGCACCGTCTAGTTTGCATAAGTCGCATAGCTTGTACCACGTAGCTTGCACCGCATAGCCCGCGCCACATAGTTCGCACCACATGGCTTGCACTAGATAGCTTGCACACCAGCGCTTTCACCACATAGCTCGCGCCACATAGCTGACTCCACCTGGCTTGCACCACATAGCCGTGTTGGAAGGTAGTTGAGGCTGCAGCTGGGCTCCCGTGGGAGCCTAGTTCCGTCTGTCCGCGAGCAGTGAACGCGTGCATGTGGTCAGTGTGAAACAACAAAACTTACACCACATAGCTTGCACCGCGTAGCTTGAACCCCATAGCTTTTATCACATAGCTGGCACGTTCACAAAGCGATCCGCCTCTTGTTCGGGTCCACGCTGGCATATTTGATTGTGCATCGGACAAGCTGTCGGGTATATGGATGAAGCATGTGTGCTTGCAGCACAGCTGAAGCACGCTACTCACCAATGTTGCGGCGCATGGTGATTGTTTTCTTATTCATTGTTTTGCCGATCGGCGCCGGCCCTCGCCCCCCCACTCCCCCCCCTGGAGTAGGTCTTGGCTGTTGTTGGCGCCTGTTTCGAGCAGGTGGGCCCCCCCCCATATGACGCACTGTTGCAAACCAGTCACATTAAGCAGAGGTCTGGAGCCAGACCATTCCCCTCCCCCCCCCCTTCCACCCAATGTCGAAACGCCGAGTAAGAAAACGTTCACATGACGAGCGCAAAAGGCTGATATTTCCAATTCAGTGTTCAGCGCGGACTTTCGTTTAGAACTTTACCGAATTGTGACGTCGAGCAGCCCCGCGATCAAGCCGAAGCGCACGCGAAACGCGCGTGCTTCCAGCAAGTTCAAGACGAAGCAACGGTGCTGCAAGACACCCTCCCGTCCCAGTCCCTCTCCCCATAGGCTCACACAAGCAGTCCTTTTCACTGTGGGAGGTGCCCCCCTGAACGACGGGTGCTCCATTGTCTCGCGATTCAGGCCGACAGCGCCGTTTTGAAAAGGAGCTGCCGTTCCTAGAAGGTCCGCGATGAGGTAGGGTCGTAAAGTCCGGGGACGTGTCCAGCGAGAGTGTAGCTTTGAAAGCGAGGCGCCCTCAGCCCGTACGCCTTTCTACATTTCTTGGGCACGTCGGACTCGACACCCAGCTGAAGTATCAAGCGAGCGCTCCGATGTGAGAAGGAGCGGAAGGCATCGGCGCAGCCGATGCCCAGTTCATCATTTACGGTCATCAGGGACTCTTAGCACGAAAGTCTCAAATAATTGCCCTCCATCCATGTATCATCGGCGTCACCGCAACATACTAATACTAAGTGTGCGTCGCTGGCACGGGCGACGCGCGAGCCGAGAAATCTTCCAGTGTAAGCTCCGTGGCGGGCCCTTTCTGGCCGTGGCGCGCTGGAAACGTTCTACTGCAAGAATGCTTGTGCTGTATGTTCGGGTAGGACGCGCGCCTCCGAGGAGGACGTCGGTGCAGCTGCAGGGCGCTGTTCAAGCCGACTGCGCGCGACGCCTGGGCGAGAGCCACATTTCGAGCACGAGCACGAGTTGCGCTCTGTCCGTGTAGCTGCTGGATCTGTTCAAGCCGAGTGCGCGCGAGGCTCAGGCGAGAGCCACACTTTGAACGCGGCCCGTGCTCCAGCCGCATACCATACTTGTTGGAACGTTTAAGACGAGCGTAAGCGAGGCGAAGGCTAGAGCCACAGCAAAACATTCACCTGTGGAGCATCAGTGCTGGAATCTTTTGAGACGAATGTGCGCGGCGCTAAGGCGAGATCCTCATCTTGAAAATGACCCCCCTGCATCCGTGTCACAGTTGGAAGTTTCAACCTTCGGGGTCGCAGACGGGGGGGAAGTCCCAGGCCAGAGCTGGCCTGACCCCTGACAACAAGTTGGTGGTCAGACCTTGGGGGGATGTACAGTGGAACCGAGGTATAAGATCGAGGTCGATTTGGATGTTCTTGTGCATCTTAGGGAGGGTACCCTTGGATGTTCTGCGTGTTTTGGCCAGCGGAGGGTCTCATGTTCTTGAAGGACGTTCTTCTGTCCTAGGTCCGACCGTACTCAGAAGGCAAAGAGACTCATTGTGGTTGTAGGGTTGCTTCCGGAGGCTGTGGGGATGCGACATGTGTGATGGGGCCCCCTGGAGGTTTTTGGGGCTACTGGGGATTCGTATGGGATGGGGAGATGGGGGAGCTGCAGGGGGAGGGGGGAGAAGGAGGATGAGGGGGAGGGAGGTGGGGTAGCGAGACTGATTTTTCACCATTCACGTGCAGCGGCCACCATACAAGTGGGGGTTGGCGAGACAGCCCTGAGGGTGCCTTCTTGCGTCCGAAGCCCAAAACGCACAGATGTTAAGCAGACAGCTTTTCCAGCCACGTGGGCTGAGCGGCAGGTGCCAGTTGGGAGGAGGACCCGGTGAAGGGACGACCGAGTGCATCACGGATGCTGCAGTACACCCTCTCGTCCTAAGTCTTCTCTTCACAAGTGTTTGCCGTCATGTCCTTTCATTGCGGGATGCATTTCGGGCTGAGCGCCCCTTGGTTTAGGCGAGAGCACCGTTTACAAATCATCCGCATCCATCCTTTGAGACTCGCAAATGTGGGAACATGAGGTTCAAGCACATGCCTAGCCCGAGCTTCGTGTTAGACGAGTGAACTGCCCGCCATCCGCGTGAATGGTTTACATGCTCAGCTTTCTGGTCATATGACTTGAGTCAGTTTCAAGCGATAGCTCCGTTTTGAGAAGGAGCCGTCCTCCATGCGCCAATATTGCGATGACGTCTCGAGGAAGAGCTCCATTCGGAAACAGAACCACCTTCCACCCGTGTAGTTGCATGCTGCCTTTACAACCGAATGTGTGCGAAGCTTCGGCGATAGCCACATTGCCAGCACGACCTGTACTTCATCCACGTAAATGCTGAAGTTTTTGAGCCGAATTTGCGCAGCGATAGTGCGAGTCTCATTTTTAGAATCGCCCACCATCCATCCGCGTATGTATTGCAGCGTTGTTGACGAATGTTCGCGGAGCATGCATATCTTCAGCGTCAGAATTGCTGTGGTAGTCTCACCCGAAACGTTCATTTTGAATGCCACGTGTTTGGTGGTGCGTGATTAAAGAGAGCGAAGAGGAGGATGGAGCGAGGAGGAGGAGGAGGAGGAGGAGGAGGAGGAGGAGGAGTGAGGAGAATGAGGAGGAGGAGAAGGCAGGATGAGGAGGGGGGGTGAGGAGGTGAAGGGTAGGGATGGTCTTGCGGATGAAGAGGGGGTATGAGGCGATGGCGGGTAGGATGAGGACAAGAAGGAGGAAGTTCTTGGGAAGGAACGGGATGATTCTGGTGCTAATGGTGATGATGATGACGGTGACGACGATGCTGATGATGTTGATAATGACGATGGTGATGACGTTGATGTTGATGATGATGATGATGATGATGATGATGATGATGATGATGCTGATCATGATGGTGATGCAGACGATTATGATAATGACGATGATGATGCTGATGCTGATGCTGATGATGACGATGCCGAAGGAGGACACGACGGCGAAAATGACGATGATGACGAAACTGGTGAGCATGGCGAGGATGATGCTGATACCGATGATGATGCTGCTGATGATGTTGGTGATGCTGATGATGATGATGATGCTGATGATGATAATGATGATGATGGGTATGCTGGTACTGCTGCTGATGATGATGATGATCATGCTAATGGCGATGGTCGGGGTGATGGTGATGGCGATGGTGATGGTGAGTGTGATTCTGATAATGATGATTGAGGTGGAGATGGTGATGCGGGTAACGTTGTAGTTGCTGTTGCTGTTGTTGCTGGTGTGATGG
Source organism: Prorocentrum cordatum (assembly GCA_963575745.1). Lineage (NCBI taxonomy): Eukaryota > Dinophyceae > Prorocentrales > Prorocentraceae > Prorocentrum > Prorocentrum cordatum. The sequence goes on from CAUYUJ010007864.1 coordinate 16,561, forward strand.
TTGCTGCTGCTGCTGTTGGTGTTGTTGCTGTTGATATCGTTGTTGTTGTTGTTGTTGTTGTTGTTGTTGTTGTTGTAATTGTTTTTGTTGCCTTTGTTGCCTTTGCTGTTGTTCTTGTTGGTGGAAGTGCTGTTGTTGCTGTGGTTGTTCCTGTAGAAGAATATTAATAACCATTGTTGTTGATCCCCCTCACCGGTAACCGCTGTATTTTTCAACTAACGTGCTTCTCCTGGGGTTCGCACCCTGTTTTTTACAAGGGAAAGCGAGGTTTCCCCAATTGTATGTTGTTGGCCCCCCGTTTCACAACAACAGCGGCTCCCGCCTGAGTCGTCCTCACAATGTATTTGAAAATCGCGCTTTCGCACGGGACTTCCTCAACATGTACACCAGAATCGCGCTCTCGCGTGGGACCCTCTCGTAATTTATTCAGACGCCGCGCCCTCGACACTCAGGAGTCACGCTTTCGCCGTGGATTTCTTTACGATTTAGTTGGGGATCGCGCTATCGCTCGAGACATCCTCGTGATTCATGCAGGAAGCACGCTTCAGCAACCCGCCTGCTCGACCTGTCCGCCTGGGCCCGCCTTCGGACCCGCCCGTCAGGGCCTACCCGCCCGATTTGCCCGTCCGGTTCTGCCACCTGTTTTCTGCTCCTTGCCCCCCTCCTGGTACTCTCTCTCGTGCTCCATCCTTCTCCCTCCCCTTGTCCCTTCCTTACATCCGTCCTCTCTTTCCCTGCCTTAGGGGCTTCGCGAAATACACGTTGCAGGTAAGGAGAATCTATCCTCAACTGGGGCTCGATCGAAGACGATGAGTGCGGGTATTGAGGGTTTGGGATATTCGTGTTGAGTGGCACGCGAGCAGATAACAGCGAACAATTTTGAACTGAATTCTTTACGCTTCGCGTATCCCCACCAGCCCATCTCAAAACAGCAACTCTTGCGAAGCATGCCGACAGTCGTGTTTTTCAGGCGTGTGTCCGCTTCCCCCCGCATATCTCCCCTGTTCCTCCTTCCTCCCGCCTCCTTGTACATCCTCCTTGTGGTGGGAGCGGGAGAAGGACGAGGCGGAGGAGGAGGGAGAGAAAGCGGTGGGAGGCAAGAGGGATTTAGCGGAGACGACGACCACAGCCGTCTTGGAGGCCTTTTGGGCCGTCTTCGGGGCCTCTTGGCGGCCCCAGGGGCTTCTAGGAGCGTCTTGGGTGCCTTGGGGGAGCCTCTTCGGGCCTCTTGGGAGCCTCTTGGAGGCCGTTTGGGGCGTCTTGGGGGCCTCTTGGCGGCTCCAGGGGCTTCCAGGAGCGTCTTGGGTGCCTCGGGGGAGCCTCTTGGGGCCTCTTGGGGGCCTCTTCGGGGCATCTTGGGGGCCTCTTGGAGGCCTCTTGGGGCCTCTTGGGGCTCTTTGGGAGGGGTCTGGGAGGAATCTTGGGGCCATCTGTCGGGCGATCGATCACAGATGGGGCGAGCACTTTTCTCCCCCCCCCCCCGTCGGGGCCAGAATCCTCGTGAGGGGTGTCGAATTTTAGCCCTCCCAGGAGTCGAAAAAGACCCCTCCAACGACCCGCGGAACGCCCTCTCCAGGCCCAGGGGGAGGGGGTAGGGGGAGGGGTAAACCCCTCCCCGAAGGGGAAGAAGGGGGGTTGAGAACAGAGAGAGCTCGCTAAACCACTCACGCCCAAAGGGCTGGTGGGATTTTGGTTTTGCTGTTGTTGTTTATGATGCTGCTGGTACTGATGATGACGATGATGTTGATGCTTATGATGATGATAATGAAGAAGATGATGAGGAGGCTTCCGACGACGATGACGACGACGGTGACCACCACGCTGACGATTACGATGACGATGCTGATGATGATGGTGATGGTGGTGATGATGATGGTGATGATGGCGGTGGTGGTGGTGGTGATGATCCTGCTGCTGCTGATAATGGTGATGGTGATGGTGATGGTAATGCTGATGCTGATGCTGATGCTGATGCTGATGATGCTGATGCTGATGCTTATGATGATGCGGATGATTGTGATGATGTTGCTGATGATGCTGATGATGATGGTGATGATTTCGGTGGTGGTGGTGGTGATGACCCTGTTGCTGATGATGACGATGATGGTGATGGTAATGATGATGTTGATGCTGATGCTGATGCTGATGATGCTGAGGCTGATGCTTATGCTGATGCGGATGATGCTGATGACAATGGTGATGCCGAGGATGCTGATGATGGTAATGACGTCGATGATGATGATGACGACAATGACGATGTTGATGTTGTTGATGATGCTGATGATGTTGCTGCTGATAATGATGGTGATGATGATGCAGTCGATTATGATAATGTCGATGATGATGCGTCTGATGATGACGATGATGATGGTGCTGATTCTGATGATGGTGCTTATGATGCCGATGATGATGATGATCATGATTATTAGTAGTAGGAGTAGGCGTAGTAGTAGTAGTAGTAGTAGTAGTAGTAGTAGTAGTGGTAGTAGTAGTCGTAGTAGTCGTAGTAGTCGTAGTAGTCGTAGTAGTCGTAGTAGCAGTCGTCGTCGTCGTAGTAGTAGTAGTAGTAATAGTAGTAGTAGTAGTAGTAGTAGTAGTAGTAGCAGTAGTAGTAGTAGTAGTAGTAGTAGTAGTCGTAGTAGTCGTAGTAGTAGTAGTAGTAGTAGTAGTAGTAGTAGTAGTAAGTCGTAGTAGTAGTAGCAGTCGTAGTAATAGTAGTATTCGTATTGATATAACTATTATGGTAAGTTTGATTATGATGATTATGATGATGGTGATGAGGTTGATGATGATGATCAGGATCATGATCGGGATGCGCATCCTGCTGATTATGTTGATGGTACTACTCATGATTGTGATGCAGATGCTGATGATGATGATGATGATGATGATGGTGATGATGCTGATGATGATGATGATCATGATGGTGGTGGTGGTGGTGGTGGTGGATGATGATGCTGATGCTGATGCTGATGCTGATGCTGATGCTGATGATGATGATGATGATGATGATGATGATGATGATGATGATGATGATGATGATGATGATGATGATGATGATGGGGAGGAGGAGGAGGAGGAGGAGGAGGAGGAGCAGCAGGAGGAGGAGGACGAGCAGGGGGATGGCAGAGGAGGAGGGCTTCTGGCGTCATCGCTCGAGTCCAATCAGGCCTCTCCGACTCGGCCCCTCGGCCCACCCGGCCGCGCCAGGTGGCCAAGCACACCAGCAAGACCGACTGCTGGGTGACCCGGACGGGAGCGGCGGGGGAGGCGGCGGGAGCGACGGTACTGAGCCTACGACTGTTGCCCATCTGTTCCCCTCCTCCACGCGTTTTTGTTTTTTGGTGCACAGCTCAAGGGGTAACTTCAGCGCTTCGAGTCCTCGCTTTGCAGGATATGGAAGCCACTGTTTGAGCCGAGCCAGGGGCCCCAATGAGAGTCTGATCTGAGCTGGCCTTGCCCTACACTCTTGTATGATGTCACGCCTCCAGTCGCCTTGTTTTGTCCCGTCTTGTTCTGTCTGGCCTTTGTAATTATATTTATATATACACATATTATGCCATCCTATCACCTCTCCTCCCTCTTCGCTGCCGCTCCTCGCTCCCCGCTCCTCGCTCCCCCTAGAGCCCCATCGCGGGGAGGCGCGCTCCTGCCGCCCACCTCCCCCGATGCGCCCCGAGGTTGTCGTGGCGGGCGAGGTGCTCGACGTGACCTCCTTCCTGAGCCAGCACCCCGGCGGCGAGACGGACGACGGCGGCGTCGGCGGCCGCAGCGTTCGCGGCGGCGTGTGCGAGGACGACGGCGACGGCGTCGGCAGGGCCTGCTGCGATCCGATTCGACATTGGTTCCAGCCGGTCCGATCCGCTTTGGTTCGGACATTCCGGCGACCCGATGCGTCCCGATGTCCGCATGGGCGCCGCTGCGGGTCCAGGCGTGGCCTATGCGGTTCGACGTCGAGCTCGACTTCTGGCTCGTGCAACGCGATCCGGCGCGTGCTCCGATTCGATCGGATTTTTCGATTCGATTCTGACTGGATGATGCGAACGCGACGGCTCGGCGAACTGGCCAGCCTCCCACTCTGCAGATTCTGATATTTTCGGGATCATGGAGACTTCGGGGTGTTCTAGGAGGTTTCTGGAGGTTTCTAGTGTCCAGGCTTCTTAGATGAGGCCGGATTAGATAGGTTTGCGCTGCATCGCCACGATTCTGCTCGATTTGGAGCCTGTTTTGGTTCGATCCCGACGTCGCTCGTGCATCGCCGATGTATCGGCGATTGGGTGGGACCCTCCGACCCCTCTGCTCTGGCCCCGCCTGGGTGGGCTCCACTGTTTTTTTTTGTTGCCAGTTCCAGCAGGTCTTTTGGAAGCCTAGGGGGTTCCTGGTAATTCCAAGAGGCGAGCTGGCCATCCTCACGTTCGCCGGGAAGGACGCCACCGAGGAGTTCAACATGATCCACCCTCCGGAAGGGAGGGTGTCTGACGCCAAGTCGTCGAAGAAAGTGATGTTTGGGGGGCAGTGCAGAGACAGTTTTGCTGCACGGGGCCTGGGACAAGTGACGACGCCCTCTTGGGGGCATCAGCTGCGCCCAGATGCGCGAGGAGCACCAGCGAGAGCCGCACGGCAGGACCCGCGCGGCACCGAGCCCGCCTCAAAGCCACAGTGGACCTTTACCTCTGAGCTCCCTGGGGGCCTGCCAGGCCACCCCACTCGTGGGCGCGAAGGTTCAGGAGAGGAAAAAACACACAGACACAATTAATCGTCGATTCCCAAGAAAATATGGGAAAATATGGGAAGTGGGGGGGAAGACAAAAAACCCAGAAAATGTGAGAAAATATGGGGAATATTTTTATTTGTGTGTATTTATTTGTGTGTCCTGGGGCCCCTTCAAAGGTGCCCCCCCTCGCGGCCTGGGGCGAGCTGGCCCCCTCCGCGGGGCGGCGCGAGGGCGCGCAACGGCAGCCGCGCGGGCGCGCGCCCGGGCGCCTGAGCGCGGGGTGCGGCGGCCTGGGCACTGCTGCCGAGGCGCCTGCGCTCTCGCCCCGCTCTCGCCCGGGCGCCCGCCTTGGGGTTCCTGGGAGCTTCCTGGGGGCCTCTTGGAGGCCCCTTGGGGGCTTCCGTGGGCCTCTTGGAGGCGTTTGGAGGCTCCTCGGGAGGCTCTTTGGCCGTCTGAGGGCGTTCTTGGCCCGTCTGGCGCCGTCGGACGCCGTCTTGCGTGCCTGGGTGGCCCCCCAAGCGGGGGAGGCTCGGGGTTCGGCATCGGGGCTCGGAGGCGGGGGTCAAGGCAGGCAAGGGGCCAGTCAGAGCGCCGGATCTTGCGGGGTCCTGCAGGGCCAGGGGTTCCTTGGCACGGGCCTGCCTGCAGGGGTTTGCGGGATCCTGCAGGACCTTACAAGAAGCCCGACTGGCCCGGGTTTGGATGTATCCTGGTCAGTAGATCCCCGACAGGAGGGCGTGGGTGTCAGAACGTCTAATCGCATACGTGTATAGCGATGTGTGCATATCGAAGACGCCTACGGCGAATCACCGCCGCCCCCTGCCTTTTGGGAAGTGTTTATGTGGCCGAAGTCATCTTGGCCGTCTGGAGGCCATTTTGACCCGTTCGGGCCTTCTTGGAGGACGTCTTGGAGGGCTCTTGGGCCGTCTTGGGGACCATCTTGGCGTCTTGGGGGTCTCTTGGGTCCGTCTTGGGGGCCTCTTGGGCGATCTTTGGGGGCATTTGGGCCGTCTCGGGCCGTCGGAAGGCCGCAAAAAAGCAAATGCCACAATCCTTCAAAAACTCGCGGGAAATCAATGATTTTTGCATTTTTCGGGCCTTCCTGGAGGCCCTCTTGGAGGTCTCTTGGGCCGTCTTGGGCCAGCTTCGAGCCAACTTCGGCCATCTTGGTGGGCTCCTGGCCCGCCTGACGCAGTCGGAAGCCGTTTGGGGGGCCTCTCTGGGCCGACTTGGGGCACTCTTGGAATGCTCCAGGGCCGTCTTGGAGGCCATCTTGGGCGTCTTGGAGGTCTCTTGGGCCGTCTTGTGGGCCTCTTCGGGCCGTCTTGGGGGCCTCTTGGGCCGTTCTGGGGCCATCTTGGAGGCCTCTTGGGCGATCTTTGGGCGATCTTGGGGGGCTCTTGGGCCGCCTCGGGCCGTCGGAAGGTAGAAACAAAGCAAATGCCACAATCCTTCAAAAACCTAAGGAAATCACTGTTTTTTGCCTTTTCTGGCCTTCCTGGAGTCCCTCTTGGAGGCCTCTTGGGCCGTCTTGGGCCAGCTTCGAGCCAACTTCGGCCATCTTGGTGGGCTCCTGGCCCGCCTGACGCAGTCGGAAGCCGTTTGGGGGGCCTCTCTGGGCCGACTTGGGGCACTCTTGGAATGCTCCAGGGCCGTCTTGGAGGCCATCTTGGGCGTCTTGGAGGTCTCTTGGGCCGTCTTGGGGGCCTCTTCGGGCCGTCTTGGGGGCCTCTTGGGCCGTTCTGGGGCCATCTTGGAGGCCTCTTGGGCGCTGTGGGGGCGATCTTGGGGGCCTCTTGGGCCGTCTTGGATCGTCGGAAAGCCGAAAAGGAGCAAATACGAAAAACCTTTAACGACCTACGGACAATCAGCGATTTTAGCATCTTCGGGCCCTCCTGGAGGACCTCTCGGATGCCTCTTGGGCCTTCTTGGAGGCCTCTTGGGCACCCCTTGGGTCGTCTTGGGCCGTTTTGGAGGTCTCTTGGGCGGACTTGGAGGCATCTCCTCCTCTCCTGGGCCGTCTTGGAGGCCATCTTGGGCCATCTTGGAGGCCATCTTGGGCCAACGTGACCATCTTGGAGGCCATCTTGAGGCGTCTTGGGGGATTTTTTGTGGACGCTGAGGTCGTTTGCAGGCTTTCCGCAGGGCCGGCGGGACGGGCCGAAGCCCCAGGGGGAGCTCTTTTGGAAAAAGAACCAACACCAAAACCGAGAGGATTCAGCACGCCAGGCACCCCTGCGATGAATCGACAGAGGGCGGCGGATCTGATGGCCTTCGGTCCATCCCGCCACCGTGTCTGGGTTGTGGGTCAGAGTTCTCAGGGAATGCTTCTTCGGTCTCTTCGGGACGCTTTCGGGGGCCTCGTGGGGGCAGTTTGGGGGCCTCTTGGGAGCCTCCAGGGTGCCTCGTGGGAGCCTCTTGGGGTCTCTTGGGAGCCTCTTGGGGCGTCCTGGGCACCTCGGGGCCGAGGGCTCGAAGTGTCCGTTCGGGTTCCCCATCTGGGCCCCCTCTTGGGGCTGTTTTTGGATCCTCTTGGGCCATCTTGGGCGCCTCTTGGGCCATCTTGGGAACTTCTTGGGCCGTCTTGGCCCTCTTGGGGGCCTCTGGGGCCGTCTTGTGGCGATCTTGGTGGCCTCGTGGGCCGTCTTGGAGCGTCGAAAAACCGACAAGGCGAGAAGGCCAAAAGCAGACAAAAACGGGAGGGAGTCAATGATTGTTGCCTCTTGGGGCCCTCATGGGACGCCTCTTGGAACATTCTTGGGACGTCTTGGGGCCTCTTGGGCCGTGTTGAGGCCATCTTGGGCGTATCGGTGGTACTCTTGGGCCGTCTCACAGGCATCTTCGGCCCTCTTGGGCGCTTTTTGGGCCCATGTGTTGGCCGGCTGCGTTGCTGGAGGACGCACGCGACACGCCCTGAGAAATCCCAGGGAATCCCGGAGGAACCCAAGAAACCCTTGATAATCCCCGGAGGTCCTTGTGAAATTGGTGGCCCAGGCACATTTCTGATTCTCTCAGGGCTGGATGAGCCTCGGGGCACTCTACTACGTGCTGAAGGCACGTTGGCACATACACATACATATATATATATATGTTTACATAATGTCTATAGGTAGTTATGAGTATAGGTCTACACACCTGTATATATGATTCATGGTACACGATATGTGTTATATATGATGTGATTTATACGTATGTATCGTATAGTTTGTTATATATGCATGTGATGTGTTATCCTACGCACCTCTCCGAGGGAGTAGTTCTTAGAGGCGATGAACTGAAGCCGTGATGTTTTTTTTTCTGCCCGTTTCGCACGGGGCACCGTCAACATTCAGAACATCAGACGCGCCTCACTGTCCAAGCCACAATTGATTTTCTAATATGCAGCCTGGTAAAAACAATTGTTTTCAATGACTCTGGACGTAGTTCTGAGCACACAGCCATTTCGCGGGAGACAGCACCCAACATTGAAACCCGACGTATTCAAAATTCTCTTCATGTTCTTCAGAACTGCAGTTTCGCTCGAGACGTCCTCCAACAATTGGCCTCGGAGCATTATTCCAAGCGCAATCGCAAGGTGTACAACCCTCTTCTTCGCCACACGTTCCAAGGTGTGGCACCCTCACCTTCGTTCCACTGCGATCTCGCTATGGCTTCTCCTTCCCAGCAGCCCCCTGGTGATCCTCATTATCCTCCTGCTTTGCTTTTCACTCTGCTTCTCCATCTCCTTCCTCCTCCTTCTCCTCCTGCTTCTCAGATGCGGCTTCATATTCTTCTGCTTGTCCATCTTCAGCGATGTGTACGTGTTGCATGTTTTGGGTATGAGCCTGGGCGCGCACATGCAACTAGTATTCATATACGTCTATAAACACACACTGCTCTTAAGTGTGTGTTCATAAATCAGCATGCTGACATGTTATATACATATGTATGGCTGTACGCATGTGTGTACACATTCGAGCGAAGACGACAAAAACGCAAGTCGCTGTGTTGGCATACCCATGCTCCCATCCTGCCTGGTACACTTTACTACTTGCGCCTCCTGCTCCTTGCCTCCCCTGCTCCTCCTCCCATGGGGTGGTCGTTGGCCAGCGGAGTGCGGGTAGAGGCAGGAGGCAGGAGGAGCAGGTATACGAAGAGCAAGTACAATTTACGTACCTGCTCGTCTTGCTTCTCGTGGCTAGTTCCTGACACTCCCCACCCTCCTCATTACGTCCTCCTCTATCGTTCCATCCATCCCCTCCCTCTCTCGACCTTGCTTCTCCCTCACCGTATTCCCCCCGATCTTCAGATGGCTCTTTTGCTGCGTGTATATTTATATATATGTATATACATACGCATCAGCATCACATCAGCCCGATTCACATGCTGAAGTAGGTACATAGAGATGGCACTTCAAGCAACCATGCGGCACATCTGCTGACAAACATGACTACGGCTTTTACGTGCGTAGGTTTCCAGAACCTCAGTGCCTTCGCCGTCACCTCTTCATCACCATATTGACGTGCTCTCCCGTACTGATGTCGAGACGTCGGAGTAGGGATCACTTTGTGTCGGGAAAGTGGGCTTCCTGCGCAAGTCCCTCTCCAGGTTTCCCTTAGAAGATCTAGGCGCAACTGAGACCGAACAGGGGCTTCGGTGCCAGTCTGACATTCGTTATGCCGCGACCTTGCCTGCCAGAGGTGTGCCCCAACACGAGGGAGGACGGAACGGGCAGGCGATTGGTCGGGTGGGGCAGTCGGGCCCGTGGTCATGGGCGGCGACTTGCATGGGGAGTGAAGAAATAGGGCCCCCAAAAGGGGCCCTGTAGGGCCCCTTGTGGAGCCCGCGGGGGCCCTCTTCTCTACCCCCCCACATCCGAAGCCTGCCCTCGCCGATCAACGATTCTCGGAGGAGGCAGGGGCACCCATTTGCCGCTACCCATGCCTCGTTTTCCCTTCTTTGGGCCTCCTGGCCGGCCCTCGTCGATACCGCTGGATTCGCCTCGAAATCCTAGCCAGAACGCGCCCCGTGGAGTAGCGGTATCGGTACCTTCCTCGTTTCCCCAAGATCGGTTGCGAAATCCGAACCCTACCTTCGCCGATCAACGATTCAGGCAACTCGATGGGCGGCGGAGGTAGGGTTCGGAATTCGTCGAACACGTGGCGGAATCCGAACCCTGCCCCCGCCTCCCATCGATTCGGGAGAATCGATGGTGGGTGGGGGTAGTGTTCGGATGTCGCCACCTAACGACGGACTCCCGGCGGGTTGGTTGGGGGTGCTCGCTTTCGTTTTGGATCGTTTGCGGCCCATTCGGGGCTTTTTCGAGGCTTTTTGAGGTTGTCCTGGGAGTTTTCCGGGTGCGTCTTGGGCCGCCTTTGGCGCATCTTGCGAGACTGGTGACCTGGAGGGCCACCATGTCAGTGGCCCGTAGAGGGGAGGACAAGGACAAGCGAGGACAAGGAGAGGAGGGTCTCTGGCAGCGGACACGGACAAGTGGAGGGGGGTGGTTGGGGACTTCTTGGATGCCAATGTCCAAGAGGCTTTGACTTATGCAACATTTTGGGCTGTCGTTCTCACGCTTCTGGGTGAGGGGGGGGGCCCTCCTTCACACTGGACAGGGGCCCGCGGGATCGAAACACTTCGCCGCGCGCGCCACCAGGGCCCAGCTTTAGGGGAACGAAAAATTACATAAACATACAAACTCGGAGGTCCGCGCGGATTTCTTGGATCGGCGCTGGGGCCCCCAGGCGGCGCCTCCGGCGCCGATCCGAGAAATCCGCGCGGACCTCCGAGTTTTCATGTTTATGCCATTTTTGTTCCCCTATTTGGGCTGTCGTTTTCACGCTTCTGGGTGAGTGGGGGTGCCCTCCTTCACACCGGACGGGCCCGCGGGATCGAAACAACTCGCCGCGCCACCAGGGCCCAGCTTGACGACATGGCCCACAGCTGCAAGACGGCCTTACAATGGCCCCAGAAGGCCTCCGAGACGGCAGGAGGGTCGCACGAGAGCCCCACGACGGCCCAAGAGGGCCCCAAAGCGCCCCTCCGTAGCCACTTTTGCTCAAGGCTTGGTTGCCTAGTGGTCCTGCTTTCACCGCACTAAACCTGTTCTTTGTAGGAACGGTGCACTTCGGCCGCATATGGGCGGCTTTCAGAGGGACTACTCGACTAACCAGCCCGACGTCCCGCAGTTGCCAACTTCGCTGGTGAGCCCCGTCAAAGCGGCCTGCGACTCCGACGACGCGTCCTCGGAAAGCCCCAAGCGCGTGTCGGAGGCGGCGCTCTTGGTTCAGGGTCCGTCCACCTGCGCGCCCGGGGAAAGTGCGTCGCAGACAGTCTGGACGACTTCACCCAGTACGCCGCGTGTGCGCTCTGGGTTGCCTGCAGCGCCGCCGTCTCCGCAATTCGGAGAGCCCCGTGCGGAGGCCTTGCTTTTGGCCCTGGAGCGAAACTGCACGAAGCAAGTGCGCCTCGCCATCGAGGCAGACCCCGAGGCAGCCAAGGAGCCGTTCTGGGACAGCCGCTTCGAGTGGCCGCTCCGCGCCGCGATCCGCCTCAGGTGCAGCGTGGAGGTGGTCCGGCTGCTGATCGAGAACGGCGCGGAGGTCGGCGTAGAGAGCGTCGGGGGGCAGTCTCCTCTCCAGCTGCTCAGCACGGGGACAGAGGATCACCTCATTGATTTGAGGCGGATGTCGAACACTCAGCCGGGCGCCGCCGAGTGGATCGAGAGCATGCGCCAGTCCACCGCGCAGTTCGAGCTGGGCGTGGCCACAGCATTGCTGAACGCGGGCGCAGATCCAGCGGCGCACCACGGAGACCCTCGGATGGGAAGTTGCTCGAGCCTGGAGCTTGCACGGCGCTCCGGGAAAGATCATTTGACAGATCTGTACGAAGCCCATGTCCGTTGCTAACTGTCTTACCCAAGCCAGCAGGATGGATCCCAAATAAATATAAACCGGGGTTTATAATGTTCCAGGATTATTGACCTGGGTTCTTAATGTCTCCCCCGGAACACTGTGAACCTGGGTTTCAATGTCTGGGAATATTGACTGGGGTTCATAATGTTCCCCCCGGAACAATATAAGCCCTGGTTTATAATGTTCTGGGGATATCGACCCCCAAAAACATTCTGGATTGATAATGATTGATCCTGGGGGGCGCCGTTTGAGAGTACGTTCCGGATTGGTATAAACTTTGGTCTTTAACGTTGGGATAATCCATAGGGCATCATCTAAAGCTAAAGAACCTAGGTTTTCATTCCTAGATAATCAACCACGGTCGACGAGGATTTCGGAGGTGACCTCCAAGCCAGGCCATCTCGGGAGCGTGGCGCCCTCGAGCCTGCCTTGATGGGGCCCTGGAGATGATGTGCGGCATCGATTGCCCAGGCCTTCGGACCCGACCTGGAACCGCTTGCCTAATTACAGTTGCTGCAGCCTGTGCAGCCTGTGCCAGGTCGGATTGCTGGGCCGTGCATCTCTTCCGCACCCGGCTGCACGTCTTTCTATTTCGCCTCTCTTGGTCGGGTGCCGAGTCGAGCGGCGGAGGCGTACCCTCCTCTCGCATCAGACACTTCTGCGCCGTGCATGCCTTCTACACCATGCTGCGGCCTCGATGCCCCTCTGCGCCATGCATGTCTTCGCACTAGCTGTATGTCTTTGTACTTCGCCCCTTGGTCGAGTGTCGAGTCTAGCGGCGGAGGCGTCCCTTCCTCTCGCATCAGACACTCCTGTGCCGTGCATGCCTTCTACACCATGCCCGGCCTCGATGCCCCTCTGCGCCATGCATGTCTTCGCACTAGCTGTATGTCTTTGTACTTCGCCCCTTGGTCGGGTGTCGAGTCTAGCGGCGGAGGCGTCCCTTCCTCTCGCATCAGACACTCCTGCGCCGTGCATGCCTTCTACACCATGCCCGGCCTCGATGCCCCTCTGCGCCAGGCATGTATACCGCACCGGCTGCATGTATTTGTATTTCGCCCCTTGGTCGGGTGTCGAGTCTAGCGGCGGAGGCGTCCCTTCCTCTCGCATCAGACACTCCTGCGCCGTGCATGCCTTCTACACCATGCCCGGCCTCGATGCCCCTCTGCGCCAGGCATGTATACCGCACCGGCTGCATGTATTTGTATTTCGCCTCTTGGTCGGGTGTCGAGTCGAGCGGCGGACTCGTCCCCACCTCGGGAAGTCACTCCTGCGCCGTGCATGTCCTCTGCATGTCTTTGTATTTTACGTCTTGGTCGGGTGTCGAATCGACCGGCGGATTCATCTCCTCAGCTGCGACCACGCATGCCCATTGCTTGGCTAGAGGGTAGTTAGACTACGGTTCGCGGTGCGGACCATGGCCGCTTCATGCTTTGGATTCCGCCCGAGACTGCACGACTCCGATTGTAAAGACGATTAGGGGAACACGGCATTTCCTCACACTTTAACGCTCAGTGGCATGGACCCTCCTCTCTCAGCTTGATGCCTTCCTCCCATCATGCTCTCACATCTTCCCCCATTTACAATGTTTCCCATCCTCCTCATCAATACCCGCTCGGAGCCGTCCCGGGTCGCCAGGTTGCGGGAAGTGCATTCTCGCATCTGACGTCGCATGGACGAACACTGTTTTTGGGTTGATCATAGTGTGTAGCTTACGTTCCAAAGACTCGTCAAATGGGCTCACACATGAGCATGGGTTGAGGCCTCTAGACTAAGAGGAAGAAAACAAAAAAGAGGGCCCCAAAGCGCCCCAGGGAACCCGCAAGACTGCCCCACAAGAGCCCAGGACCCAAACCGCGCTCCGCGCTCCGGGCCCCCCCTGGTCCCCAGGTCGGCTGCGAGGACACTCGCGCGCCGTCTGCCCGCACCGAGGCCGCGCGGGAACGCCCTCGGAAAAGGCTGCGCCGCGTGCCGCGACGGCGGCCCGCGCAAGAGCCACCGGCCGCCGCGTGAGGCTGCCGCGCCTTCCCGCGGAGGGCCCCTCGCTTTCCTCGCTCTCCCTCGATGGCTTGCCTTCTTGCGGGCTGGCTGTCGTGCCGCCGCGGGGGCAGGACGTGATCCCGAAGTACGCCCCCGACGCCTGCATCGGCGTGCTGGGCGCGGGAGGTGGCCTGCCTCCCAAGCCTCTGCGGGGGCGCACCACGCGTGGGAGCCAGAGCGGGGGCGGAGGCGGGAGCATTATGGAGAAGGAGGCGCAGGTCGGGAGGAGGGAAGAGGAGGGATCTATGACAGGCGGAGGGAGTAGGCAAGGTGGAGGAGGAGGAGGAGGAGGAGGAGGAGGAGGAGGAGGAGGAGGAGGAACAGGAGGAGGAGGAACAGGAGGAGGAGGAGGGGAGGAGGAGGAGGAGAGGAGGAGGAGGAGGAGGGAGGAGGAGGGAGGAGGAGGAGGAGGAAGGAGAGGGAAGGAGGGCGAAGGAGGCGGAGGACGAGGAGGAGGAGGAGGAGGAGGAGGAGGAGGAGGAGGAGGAGGCGGAGCAGCAGCAGGCGGCGGAACAGCAGGCGGCGGGCGGCAAGGGAGAATAGGAGGAGGAGGAGGAGGAGGAGGAGGAGGAGGAGGAGGAGAGCGAGGGACGAGCAGTAGCATAAAGCAATCCGCCCCAAGTCGCGTCCGCTCCGATCTCGGCCCCCTTTCCTGGACTGGCCTTTCATTTCGTTCAGATCCGTTGTTTGACGGTACCAGGCCCCAGTAAGAAGGGCCTTTGGAGGCCGAGAAGAAGAGTTCGCTTGGGCTTAAGCATCGCGAGCGGGCCTGGGGGCCTGGGCGGGCCATGTACGTATTTTTATACGGCCTTTCTTCACTGAGCTGCAATTGTTGTGAAGCTTGATCTGGAGAAGGCGGATCCGTTTCTCGGCAGTTTTGTTTTTCTTTTTTTTTGTTTTTGTTTTTTTTCTCTTTTAACATATATATATACATAAATATATATATATATATATATATATATATATATTTTGTTTTTTGTTTTTGTTTCCGATTGTTCGCCACCAGAACAGCGATCTTGCAGAGCGGTGGCCAGTCCTTCCTCGGCCCCGCGGCGCCCCCCCCGCCCCCGAGGCGGCGCGGCCCCGGCGGCGGGTGGCGCCGCCCCGGCGAAGGCCGCCGCGGCCGCGGCGGGCGCTCACGGCGCGCGCGACTGGAAGCTGCATAACGACAACCGCAACAAGAGGCCGCGCGGGTGCTGCTGGAAGCGCCCCCGGCCCACGGTGCCCCCCAGGATTTCCGAGGAGGCCCCCGCGCCCTCCTCCAGAGCTCGGAGGGGAGAGGAACAGGTGCCCATGCTGCTGCCCTGGCGCCACTTTTTTTCGCCTTTTGTGGGCCTCTCCGGAGGCCCTCGTCGCCACCGCTGGATTCGCCCCGAAATTTTGGTCAGAGAGCATCCCAGGAGAAGTCCAGGGAGTGGCGGTATCGGTACCTGTTTGTTTTCCCATCACGAGGCCCAGAGGGCCCTAGGGGCTCCAGAATGGAGCGAAAAGCTTGGGGCACCGTGGGCCAGGGGCATCTCCAGCAACACCCGAAGGATGGGCGAATACGGGCGTGTTCCGGAGGGGCGGGGATTGCTGTCGTCGATTGCCATGCCAGAGTCGAAGTTTATCATGATGATGACGGTGGTGATGGTGGTGATTGTGATGGTGATGATGATGACGATGATTATGATGACGGTGTTGATGATTATGTTGAGGATGCGGTGGTGGTGATGATGAAGCTGGTGATGGTCATGGTGACGACCATGGTGACGACGATGATGACGATGAGCGCGCGAACGGCAGCAAGCGGACGGGCGAGTGTTGCCGTATCCCTGAGGGGACTGGCCTCTCCCTTGTTCGGGGTTGTAGTTTTTAAGTTTTTGTTGTTTTTTTTTTGTGTGTGTGGTGTGTGTGTGTGTGTGTGTGCGTGTGCTTTTGCGCGTGCTCCTAGTCTTGCCTGTGCGTGCCCCGCCTGACCAGACCTCCGCTTCTTTGGGTGTTACCGGCGCGCCAGAGGAACACGACAGCGGGCGGATGTGTTTTCGTCCATCTTTCCTCATCTTCTCGCGGCCACGGTTGGACTCCTATTGAATTTTATGCCAGAGCGCATCCCACGGGCGGCCAAGGACGCGTCCCCTACGCGCTTGCAAGTTTCTCACCTGCTGGGCTGGGTTCTCGAGTCCCGTAGTGCACTGCTAGCGCATGGTACGAATTCGTTGGGCATCCCGATCCTGCCGTGATCCTTGACGCCCCTGATTGGGTAGCCAGTCGCGGTGGGGGAGGGCTTCTCACTGCGACGTGCGGACGGGAAAGACGAGTTATCATTCTCTACAGTCGGGTCTGATTAGTGGTCGACCTCGGAGAATCAAGGGTACCCTTGCGTCCGGTCTTTCGCGCTTCATGCCCTCTGCATGTCTCGGAAGAGAGTTTAGTCCTCTCGGGTGCCCTCTACAATCAGTTTCGATTGTATTGCGCACGTCGGTCGCCAGAGCATCCGATATTCATTTGCAGCATTGACATGGTCTGTACCACAACCACCACCTCTTCCTTCTGCCCGTTGGAGCGTGAGCGAAAGTTCTTGTCACGGGCTGTGCGCTGGCAGGGGTCGCGGGCGGCAAGACAGTAGAGGGAGGTTGGAGGAGGAGGAGAAGGCAGGAGGAGGATGAGGAGGGAGCGGCGAGGAGGGAGGAGTGATGGGCGGGCGCGGCGAGGATAAGGAGGAGCAGGGATGAGGAGGGGGAGGGGGATGAGCAACGGGAGAATAATCATGTGAAGCATGAGGGTGATGTGATGAAGGACTGGAAGGAGAGGAGGCGGCGAAGTGGGGGGAAGCTGAGGGAAAGTGAGACGGGGAATGAGTCAGGGAATGTGAGGAGCACGCGTGAGACTCAAGAGTGAATAGCGCACTTCCTCGGACTGGGGTCAAGCTTCGGTCTGTCCACTGGCCATCGGGTGTGGAGGGGCCCATTGGGGCTCTCATCTACATGGTCATCGCATTCATGAAGGAGGTTCTCTTCACTATCTTCGGTCAGAAGAACTTCCAGTTCACCAACGACCGCATTGGCCTGACGCGCTCCGCGATGTTCATGTTCATCTTCATCATCATCCATGCAGTGGGCAACCTGCACGTGTTCCTCGGCCCGGACGACTTCAACGGATACGGATATTTCTACGTCCGCCTCTATTGGACCGGCTTCGGCTTCAACGCCAACATCGTGGAGGAATATATCTTGCTCGCCGCGCTGCTCCACGTGGCGGTGGGCCTGAAGCGCACCTGGGACATTTCGATTAACTACACAATCGCATCCGGCAAGCTCAACCTCGCGATCTCGGGCGTCACTCTGCTGACCTTCATGAGCATCCATCTGTTCCAGTTCCGCTTCGGCGAGACGCAGCCGTTCGAGCTGTGCCCGCCGCCGTACTTGATCAACGTCGCCACCCTGCTGGAGTTGAGGCTGAACCTTTTCTGGGTCCACGACGCCGACTGCGTCAAGGCGAGCGTCCGCGACATCTACCGCATGGAGTTCGAGGTCTTCCAGTCCCTCGGCTGGTGCCTCTTCTACATCAGCGCCGTGGCCATCTTCGCCACGCACATGTGCCTCGGCTGGCAGAAGGCCGTCCCTGCGCCCGCGCTCGAGATCCCGAAGCGCTTCCACAACAAGGCGATCCACATCGGCTACATCATGACGGCCTTCATCGCGCTGGTGTACGTGAGCTTCCCGGTCACAGAGCTACAAAAACACACACACAAGTATCAGAGGTCCGCGCCGATATATTTTGGGTCGGCGCTGGACCCCCCCCCCTCCCCACACCCTCTCCTGGTGTGCTGTGCTCCACGGGGTCGGCGCCAGAGGCATTGCAGTGCGGGGCTTGACACAACCCATTGTACACTGCATCTCTCCACTCCGCCGCCGATCCAATCGTCGACGATGCTCGTTCAGTGCTGCATCGCAGGCGATCTGGCCCGAAGGGCCCCTAGGCGGCGAAACGCATAGCTTCTTCTTTGTCTCCGTCTTCGTCTTTTTCTTCTTCTTCTTTTCGCGCGAGTCTCGATTCAGAACAAGAGGCGCCGCCAGTGGTGGCCGTCATGCGTTTTCCTTCTCACCGCGCCTCCCCCCTCGAAGCAGCAAAGCTGGACAAGCGTGACAATTTGTGAAGCTCTGCGCGGACTTCTTGCATCAGCGCTGACCTCCCTCGGCAGCGCCTCCGGCGCCGCTCCGTGCACGATCCTCGGGGCTCAAGGGACGGGGGTCAATTCAAATGGGGCTCAGCCAGAACGCCCGATCTTGCAGGATCCTGCAGGGCCAGGGGTGCACTGCCCGGGCGCAGGATTCTGCAGGATCTTTCAGGATTTTGCAGGATCCTGCAAGACCTGATTGACCCGGGTTTGCACAGACCCGGGTCAGTGCGTCCCCGAGTTCCGCGCGCAAGGGCGGGGGTCTGGCGCCGATCTAAGAAGTATCTGCGCGGAGCTCCGACAGCTCCTGTTTCTGTGCCGTTGTCCTTCCTCAGCGCCCCCCGCCGGACTGCACAGTCTGCCCGGACCCAGCGTGCTGGCGTGCGGGGCTCCGGCCTGAAGAGCCGAGGGGCTGCCAGGCCTCGATTCTGTTCTTTTTCTTCTACGTGCCCTCAGTATCGTTTGACCGACCCCTATCCCCATCCCCATCCAGACCCTCGCCATCTCGGCACCCCAGTTGGGGATATACCCCTCGAAACCCGAGGGAAACGGCCTAGATCCCCATCCAGGGGGGTTAATCGGCCAGTGGGGCCCCAGGCCACGCCCATGGGGATAGGGGTCGGTTGAACGATGCTCAAGCCCCCCCCCGACGAGAAACCCGTCCAGAGCGTGTCGGAACGCTCTCCGAGCCTTCCGGAACGCTCTGAGGAGGCCGCCGCCCCCGCGACGTCCTCCAGAGCCGCCGGAGCTCAGAGATTTCCGATTTTCCTCACCCGAATTTATCCTCGTCCTGATTTCGTCTTATCTACCCCATGATCGATCTCCCAAGGGTAATTACTCTTGCACCCTAGCCTCTTCGGTCATCGTCGGTCCATCCTCAGCCATTTTCGATGGCTAGCCCCGCTCGAAAAGCTTCGACACGCTTGCATCCTTGCCGCACGTGCTTCATATCAGGTTTGCCTGTATCCTCCCCCAGCTCTACACCCACCCACCCCAGCGTAGACCCCCCTGTCGCCCCCCCCCCCCCCCCCAAAGGGGCGACGCGCGCACCGAGAAACCTTTCAGTTGGTCTAAGCTCCGTGGCGGGCGCTTTCTGGCCACACCGCTCGGGAAGCGTCGTACTGCCAGGTGGGGTAGATGTTCGGGTCGGACGCACGCCTCCAAGGAGCACGCATAGCACCAGTATGTCCTGCTGCGTTCCCCCCCCAAGCTCTACACGCACATCTTCCCGAGATTCGACGGGGCCATGACCCCCCAGCCCCCCACCCTGGGGCGGGCGGGAGCGCGCTGGGCCGGGCCCGCGCCCGGAAAGGAGCTGTGTGTCCGCGGGGGCGGGGGGCGGCACGGGTGGCGGGGCTCCTCCTCCTCCTCCTCCTCCTCCTCCTCCTCCGCCTCCTCCTCCCTCTCCTCCTCCTCCTCCCCCTCCTCCTCCCCTTCCCCCTCCTCCCCCTCCTCCTCCCCCTCCCCCCGCTTCCTTGTTCTTGGTGGCCTGAAGATCCAGCGGACGTTGCCCTCCCCCCTCCCTCCCTCTTCCCCCTCCTCCCCCCCAAGCTCTACACGCACGTCTTCCCGATGTCCGACGGGGCCATCACCCCCGAGGCCCCGCTGCCGATCCCCGTCGCCGCCGGCCCGGCGTGAGCGCGTGCGGCCCCTCGATGGGCCTCGCTCTGCGCGGGCAACCTCTCTCGGGGCCTCGCCCCGCTCGGGCGGCCTCGCCAGCCGCCGTCCTCTCTTTTCGAATCGGTCGCGAAACTCGAACCCCACCTCAGAGGAGGAAGAGGTGCCGATACCGCTGCACTTCCCTTGCTTCCCCCTTGGCCCTCCTGTGAGGGCTTCGTCGAGACCGTTGGATTCGCTTCGAAATCCTGGTCAAAACGCACCCCGGGAGAGGTCCGGGGAGTAGCGGTATGGGTACCTTTCTTGTTTCCCCAGAACAGGTTGCGAAATTCGAATCTTACCCTCGCCGATCAACGATTCGGGAAACTCATGGGCAGCGGGGGTAAGGTTCGGAATTCGTCAGACGTGGGGAGATCCAACCCTACTCCCGCCTCCCATCGATTCAGGATTGTCGATTGGATTCGGATGTCGTAACGGCACAAACACAATTTTTGACGCTTCGCGTACCCTGGCCCTCACCGGATTCCCAGCCGCCTCCGCAGCTGGCAGCTTCCACCCCTCGGCGCAGCCCAGCCCCGGCGCAGCTTCCCTCGGGGGTAGGATTAGCCTGCTTGCTCGGCGCGCGCCGGCAAATTAGGTGCTCGCGGCCCGTGCTACTCTACTGACGCTGTCGGCGCGCTCGCCTGCAGTTGCGACGAACAAGAAATGACCCACCGGTCCATCCAGAAACAGATCGCCAGGCGAGTTTGCCTCGATCAGGGTCGTGTATAAGATTGCGTTGTAATAACCTCATTGGAAACGTTTTCTCGGAGGTCTGTCTCTTGGAGCCATCTTGGGGCTCTCTTGGGGTCCTCGCGGGGCCTCTTGGGGCACTCTTGAGGCCCTCTTGGGTCTCTCTTTGGGCCGTCTTGGGGCCTGTTGGGGGGGTCTGGGAGGCCTCTTTGGCCATCCTAGCTTCCATGACTCAAAAAGAGGGGGGTAATAATTCAGCCCCCCACCTGGGAGTTTCAAAAATGGCATCTTGAGGCCCTCTTGGGGCCCTCTTGGGCCCTCTTGGGCCGTCTTGGGGCCGTCCTGAGGCCTGAAGAGCTCATCAGAAGCGAAAAGGCGAGAAGGCACAAAGCATTGATGTTCCTTCGGTTTTGGAGCCATTGGCCTCGGGATGGTCCTTGGAGGGCTCGGACTGCACTTGAAACCGTTGTGGGGTCGTCTTGAGGCCTCTTGGATGTTCGTCGGAGGCTATCTTGAGTCTTCTTGAAATATCTTGAGCAATTTGTGAGGCCATCGTGGGCTCTCTGAGACCCTCATACAGCCATGTTGGGCCATCTTGGACGCTCCCCCCCCCCGGCCCAGGGTAGGGGGTAGGGGGAGGGGTCAAGGCACCTCCTGGATAGCAAGCCGTTTAGCTCACCACCGGGATTGTCGGGGGTGGGATGCTCCTGTGCGCGTTTCGCGATGCCCGTGTCCCAGCCCCCCCACCGTGCCTCGGTTGCGCCCGAGAGTCAGCTCCCTCCTTGCTTTCACCCCCGCGCCGCCTCCCAAAAGGGGGGATGCCGCATCGTTGTGCGACGGTTCCTTTGTCATGCGCGTCGCGCGCAGGGGTCGCGCTGTCCGCATCGGTCGCTCTGCGACCTCCGCAACGGCGGAACGGTCTGCCCGAAAATGCGCGTCGCTGTGCGACTAGTCATTCGTCGGGCGTGTGGCGCGTCAAAGGAGGACGGCGCCTCTTTGCGCGACTAGTCATCAGTTGCGCGCGTCGCGCGCGGGGGTCGCGCTTCGCGCATCGGTCGCTATGCGATTTCCGCAGGGATGGGGAGTCTCTCCTGGGGCCTTCCGGGTTTCTTGGGGCTTCCTGAACTCCCGGGGCCTGGCCTCTTGGAGCCTCGTGGGGCCACTGGAGTCTCCTGGGGTTTCTTGTGGCTCCTTGGGGCATCCTGGGGTTTCCTGGGGCCAGCTGGGATTTCATGGGGCCTCTTGAGGCCTCCAGGGGCCTCCTGGAGCCTCCTGGTGCCCCGTGAAGGTTCCCGAGGTCTCCCTGGGACCTCCTGTGGCTTCCAGGAGCGCTTTGAAGCTTCATGGTGCCTCCTGGGGCAGCCTGGAGCCTCCTGGTGCCTGTTGAGGTATTCCTGGGGCCTCCTGCGATTTCCTGGGGCCTCCTGGGGCCTCCTGGGGGGCGCCCTTCCTCACGCGAGCGAGGTCGAGCAGGAGTCTGCGTCCATGTGCTGCGCACAAGGGGAGCAAGGCGCAGCCCGCCGTCCGCACCGCGTGGGGCTGGGCGAGCGAACTCTCGCCCGCCGACGTGGTGCAGCTGGCACTCCGCCGAACGCTCCGACCCGTCGGGGAAGGCCTGGGCCATTTTTCGGAAGGCCGAGGGACTCCCGAGCCTGCTGAGAAGACTTCCTCCTTCTCAGTTCCCCCCCCGTCGCTCGCCGCCGATGTAAGCGAATGCCCGGCCAAGCCAGGAGGGCTGATACGTTATGCTTACGCCTTCGCGAATGTTCTGCTTTCACGGACCCTGGGCCCAGGGTGGGCCTGGCTAGGATTGGTGCGGATTCGTGCACTGCCGCTTGTTGACAGTGTGTGTTCTTTAACTCCCAACCCCCAAATTGTATTTTGAGCGCCATCCTTCCCCAAACTCTAGGCCTCCCAGATGGGGTCCGAACAAGTGGGGTCAGAGGATCGCGCCGCATCGTCGAAGCATCGGCGATGCGGCTCGATGTGGAGATTTGCTTCCCGTCGGCGTTGCCGATGCATCGCCCACGTCGACGATGCATCGCCGGTGTGTAGCCGATGCATCGCGATCCTCCGACCCCATCTATTCCGACCCCATCTAAGAGGCCTCTACCAGGGTGGGCCTGGCCAGGATTGGTGCGGATCTGTGCGCTGCCGCTCGTTGACAACACGTGTTCGTTGATTCCCAGCCCCCAAGCTGTTTTGAGCGCATCCTTCCCCAAAC
Source organism: Prorocentrum cordatum (assembly GCA_963575745.1). NCBI lineage: Eukaryota > Dinophyceae > Prorocentrales > Prorocentraceae > Prorocentrum > Prorocentrum cordatum. The sequence goes on from CAUYUJ010007864.1 coordinate 38,943, forward strand.
GGTGCTTGCATTTGGGGGTCCTTCCTTCTCTTCGGAGGAACTCGTGCTGAATGTGTGTCTGGTGGTTCCGTGCTCGCCGTCGCCGCCTCGTCGCCGCCCGTCGTCTAGGCCTGAATCGCGGCTTGGCGGCTCCATGCTCGCCGCCGCCCACCAATCGCCGCCCCGTCGCCGCCCCGTCGCCACCCGTCGTCTGGGCCCGATTGTCGGTCTGGCGGTTCCATGGTCGCCGCCGCAGCCCTCGTCGCCGCCCCGTCGCCGCCTATAGTGTACAGCGTAGACGGCGCCACGTAGATTCTCCTGTCTAAAAAGAGAACAGACTCTACCCCCCCTGGAGTTATCGCCCCACCCCTTTCGGGTATGTAGATCACATATGATTCTGACCACATGTCCATCCTGAATATGAATCACAATGTCCTAGGCCAACCTGTATCCCCCCCCCCTGAGGGTCCCTTGTTAATAACACTATGCGGTGACATGTTTGTTCAAACATAGCACTTTTTCACGAATCCCTTGCAACAAATGAGACGAAGTGCACACGCGCGCGTCTTCGCGCGCGCATGCCGAAATCCTTCAAAAACCTTCGGTGCTGGAAGGGTTTGGCAATCGAGTTTCCAAGCAGCATACAAAAACGCAGGGTTTCGCAACACTGATTTGCTAGAAAAGCTTCCGCGCGAGCTCTTGCGAAATCGTAAGAAAACCATAGGTTTTTCAAGATTTTCACAAAATGCTATCAAACGGGCTTCGCGCGCGCATGTCGAAATCTGTCGAACGCCCTTGCACGTGTGCCGTCGCGAGAATCCTTTGCAACAAATGGGACGAAGTGCAGACGCGCGCGTCGTCGCGCGCGTATGCCGGCATCCTTCAAAATCCATCGGTTTCGGAAGGATTTCAAAATCGTGTTTTCAAAAAACCTACAAACACCCAAGGTTTCGCAACACGGATTTTCAACAAGCGTGCGCGCTCGCTCTTGCGTCGTCGGCGTCTTCCTTCCTCCCTCGTCGTTGTCGTCGTCGGCGTCGCCGTCCTTCCTCCTTCTTCGTCGTTCGCGTCGTCGCCGTCCTCCCTCCTCCCTCGTCGTTGTCGCCGTTGTCGTCGTTGTCGCCGTCGTCGTCCTCCCTCCTCCCTCGTCGTCGTCTTCGTTGGCGACGTCGTTGTCGTCGTCGTCGTCGTTGTCTTCGTCGTCGTCGTCGTCGTCGTCGGCGTCGTCGTCGTCGGCGTCGTCGTCGTCGTTGTCATCGTTGTCGTCGTCGGCGTCGTCGTCGTCGGTGTCGTCAGTATCGTCGTCGTGGTCGCTGTCGTCGTCGAAGTCGTTGTAGACGTCGTCGGTATCGTCGTCGTCGGTGTCGGCGGCGCCGTCGTCGTCGTTGTCGCTGTCGTCGTCGGCGTCGGTGTCGTGGCCAAGTGCCATCTGGTACCTACCGTCACGGTCTTGTCTTAAGAGGTCTTGCGACCAAGTTGCGGGTGGAAGGGTGGGATGTTTGCACGAGCAGTGGAGAGGACAGCTTCAAGACGGTCAAAGTGAATTGCACCACATAGATTGCACAACATTTACATACATGTATATGTGTATGTCCTGTATATGTATATGTATATGCATATGTATATGTATATATAGATGTAGGTACACATGCATATGCATATGTATGTCTATATATATGGGTATATATACATAGTGCACCACACAGATGGCACCGCGTCGACTGCACCATATGGATTTACAGCATAAGTTTCACCGTATATACAGCAGCATATCGATTGCACCACATGGTTTGCCCCACAACTATTGCACAGCATAGGTTGCACCACACAGATTTCAGAACATATCTTGCACCACGTCGATTGCACCGCATAGCTTGCACCACGTAGGGTGCACCACATAGATCGCACCAGGCCGATTTCACCACACATTTCGTGCACCATATAGATTGCACCACATTGATTGCACCACATTTATTACACAAGCTAGATCGCACAACATATATTCGACCACGTAGATTGCACCACATAGACGGCACCACAGACATTGCTCCACACACGTTGCACAGCCTGTACGCAACATATATTGCACAACACAGAACGGACACTATGTTTTGCACCACGTACATTGCACCACATAGATTGCTCCACCTAGATTGCACAACGTATACTGCTAGAAACACTGCTTCCTTGATTCGTGAATCGGACTGGCTTCCCTTCTCGGGGTCGGGCCGAAGTCCAGTCTACCTCGACCGCAGTCCTACTCGAAGCTCCTGCCAACCTCGTCTGAACGAACGGCCAGCAGGTGTTTCAGTTGGCCACCTTCCCCCATACCCGCAGGAGGCATCTAACGACGCAGCCCCTCTTCGCCTCCCTCCGATTGCCCCCCCCTCATTCCGACCAGATCGCCCGCTCTCTTCTCCTCCCTCGGGACCGGGCCGCCCCAGGTGCGGGCGCCCGGTCCCCTGTTTCGCCCCAGGTCGGGGGCGCGGCAGGCCTCTCCGCAGCCGCGGGCGGCCTCTCCGCTGCGACCGCGCCGCTCGAGGGGCCAGAGCCCCGACGAGCCCTGCAGTGCTCCCCCCCACCTCTTCTCCTCCGGCCCCGCCTCGTCTACGACCTCGGAAGCGCCGGGGGCGTGCCTTCCCTGTGCTGAAGGTTGGCGCTCTCTCTTCGTTTTGGGCTCCTTTTTTGACAGAGGTTTCGCGGTGCGGGATCGGCCCGTGACCCACCTGCTCGTGCTCCTTCCGTTGTCGTTACGGTGGACATGCGTTTTTGGCCATCACGGTGCCGCCTGCCTGAAGTGCACATTTCAGGGTCTCCTTGGAACGCTTGGTCGGATCACGAGCGAAAAGTAGAACATGGGGAGACCAAAACGCCCCCAGCGTGGGTAAGACACAGCAGAGGCCCCGCCGCCCCCCACCTCCTTCGGGGATCCTCGGGGCGCGCTGCCCGCCGCGGGGCGTGTGTGACTGCACTGCGCCGTGATGGCTCGGACTCGCGGCAGCGCAGCACGCTCTGCGCGTCGGCGCCCGTCGGCGCGCAGGAGGGCCTGCGCGGCGACGCGCGCCGGCACGCAGAGGGTGCGAAAGACACCTGCTCGAAGGTCCAGAAGTTTTTTCGCCGATGGCGTGTGCCAGTGTGTGTGTGTGTGTGTGTGTGTTTGCCCTCTCATCACCACCCACCAAACCACCCCAACCCAACCCGAAGGCCTCAATGTGCCTTCCATTTCCAGTGGGGGGGGGGGTCGGGGAACATTGGAAAAACACATATGGAGCCCATACCCCCCCCAACCCGAAATTCGGGTCTTCGGGTTGGGTTGGGGTGGTCTGGTAGGTAGTCATCTCAGCTCCACCAACCGCAGCGCAGCCCGTGTCGGCCCGCGTTATGCACCGTCGGCGTCGTGCTGGAGGGCTTCGGCGGACAGGCACACAATTGGGGCTAGCGCACGTCCCCACGGTCATCGATGTTGTCCTCCGAATCGAGGACGGAGGTTTCTGGCCGTGTCGGGCTCTGTTTGAGGCCTTCCAGAAGCCTGGCATCGCTCGGACGTGTGCATTTTTCCTTCGGCGAGGACCAGCGAGGAGCATCCCTGATCATTTCGCGAAAACCACGCACGAAACCGAAAAAAGCACAGGAAATGGACGTCCGAGCGATGGCCAGGCACCGCGAGGACCTCCGGGGGACCGCCAGAACAGGTCGTCGCCGCCGCCGCCGTCGACGCCCTCGCCTTCGTCCTTCTCCTTGTCGTTCGTGTCATCGTCGCGGGTCTGCCGTCGTCGTTGTTCTCCTCGTCTTCTCGTTCTTGTCCTCGCCCTCGTCTCCTCTTTGTCCCTTCCCTTGAAGTGACTGCACCGCGGCTCAAATTTTTGCCTCCTTCCGTCCGTGGTCGGGGCAGCCGAGCCCACTGTGGCAACGTCGAGTTCGGCCTCCTCCGCTTCCCCCCCCTCCTCCTTCCTCCCCCCTCCTCCTCCTCCTCCTCCTCCTCCTCCTCCTTCCCTTCCTCTTCCTTTTCCTCCTCCTCTTCTTCCTCCTCCTCCTCCTCTTCCTCCTCCTCCTCTTCCTCCTCCTCCTCCCCTTCCCCCTCCTCTTCCTCCGCCTCCTCCTCCTCCGCTCCGTCATTACCCCTCGACGCTGGACGCTGACGGCTCTAGGGTCTGGTTCAAGCGCGGTCGTGCCCCCATTCCCCCCTTCCTTGCCCTTTTCCTCTTCCTCTCCCTCTTCACCTTCTCCTACCCTCCCCCTCCTTCCTCCACTTCCGAGCCGCCGCCGACGACGACGACTGCGACGACCGCGACGACCGCGACGATGGCGACGACGACGAGGTGAATGAGGACGACGACGACGCTCCTCCTCCTCCTCCTTCCATCCCCCTCCTTCCTCCACTTCCGAGCCGACGACGACGACGAGGAGGAGGAGAACGAGGACGACGACGACGACGACGACGACGACGACGACGACGACGACGAACGCGACGACGACGGCGACGACCGCCACGACGACGACGACGACGACGACGACGACGACGACGACGACGACGACGACGACGACGACGACGACGACGACGACGACGACGACCACGACGACGACTGCGACGACGACGACGATGGCCACGACGACGGTCAGTGTTGATAAACCGACCCCTATCTCCATCCCCATTCCCATCCCCGTCCTCATCCGGACCCCCACAATCCCAGCACCTCAGTTGAGGATGTCTTCCTCGAAACCCGAAGGGCACGGCTTCATTATCCCCATCTAAGGGGGGCCAGACCAGCCAGTGGGCCACAGGCTACCCCCATGGGGACAGGGGTCGGTGGAGAGCTGCGAATAACTCCCCCGACGAGGATGCGTCCGTTCCAGAGCGCTCCAGAACGCTCTCAGAGCCTTCCGGAGCGCTCCGAGCAGGCCGCTCTGATCCTCGCCTGGGAGGGCGATGCCCCACCGCCGACACATGGGCCACGCCGACGATGAGGAGGATGAGGAGGAGGAGGAGGAGGAGGAGGAGGAGGAGGAGGAGGAGGAGGAGG
>CAUYUJ010007865.1:0-32500 GCA_963575745.1 Prorocentrum cordatum
CTCCTCCTCCTCCTCCTCCCCCTCCTCCTCCTCCTCCGCCCCAGGGCGAGGCCGCGGGTGCGCCGCCGGGCGGCGCGGCGCCCTCCGCGAGGGCGGTCATCCAGGCCCTCAAGAGGGCCGTGGGCCCGGGCGCGGGGGTGCCGCCGCCGGAGGTCGTGGGCGCCGCCCTGCGCCAGGCTCCCAGTCGGGCACGTCCCTCCACGGGAGATGTGGTGCCCGAGAAGAGTCAGGAACATAGTCTGGGGGGGCGATGTTGGGGCTAATGTTCAGGCTATGATTCGGCTATGTTTCATTCTGGAGGGGGACAAACACACAGGCACAAATAATCGTGGATCCCCCGGAAACTATGCGAAAATGTGGGAAGTGGGGGGGGAAGACGAACACCCAGAACATATAGGAACATGTGGGGAATCGGTTTATTTGTGTGTATTTGTTTGTGTGTTCTGGGGCCCCTTTATTCATGTTTCTTCCGACATCCGCCTTTGAATTTATTATATTTGTGTGTATTTATTTGTGTGTTCTGGGAGGCTATATTCTTTATTCAGGCTATGGTTAGGCTATGTTTCGTGTTTCTTCCAAGCTCCGCGCTGTAGGGGGGCATGCCCGGCCGAACGCCAGGCCGGCGTGCCCATCACGGACCAGAGCATCGTCCAGGCGCTGGTCGAGGCCGCGGGCCCCGCGGCGAAGCCGCCGTGGGCCCCCAGCCTGGAGGACATGGAGGCGGCAAGCAGTGGCGAAGCGTCCCGGCTCGCCGATAGCCCCACCAAACAATGTTCGGGGGCGGAGAAGAGGGGGGTGATGACTAGGGGGGGTGGATATCATGGCGGGGGCCATGATATTTTCCCAGATTTCATGGCGCCTCTTCTCATTTCATTACGTCCCTGGCCCCCCCGCTGGGCCGCGCACATGCCGCCGGTCATGATTTGCACCCCCCCCTCTTGGACACCCCCCTCTTGGCCGCTCCCGGCAAACAATGTTCTAAGAACCTTTTGTGGTTCCCACGAAATGTTCTTAGAACATTTCTGGCATGGGACTGTTCTGTTTTTGACACATCGGGTTGATGTTCTGAGAACACTGTTTTTGTTCTTAGAACATGTTTGGGTTCTAACAGCATTTCGTGGTATGACTATAGGAATGCCGGACGGTCGGTCCCTGCTCAAAGGCGGTGCGCGCGGCGGCGAACAGCGGCGACGTGGGCGTCCTGCAGGGGCTGCCGGCCGGGGCGGGGGAGGCGGAGCCCGTGGATGCGGCGGTCCGCGAGGAGGTGCCGCGGCGGAAGAGAGGTATACCAATGCCGCGCTCCCCTTCCCTCGTTCTTCTTCCCCGTTTCTGGGCCTCCCGGGAGGCCTTCGTCGCCACGGCTGGATTCGCCTCGAGGTGTTGGCCAGAGCGCGCCCCGGGAGACGACCAAGGAGCGGTGGCGAAGCGTCCCGGCTCGCCTCTAGGCCCACCAGAGAATGTTCTAAGAACATGTTGATGGTTTGCACGCGGAAGGTTCTGAGAACAGTTCTGGCTGAGACTGTCGGTCTACGTTCTAGGAACATTATGCTTGTTCTTACAACATCCTTTCTGGATTCTGAGGCCACTCTGGGACGGTCGGTCCCTCCAGTCGGGAGCCTTGAGACGGGAGTCAATGCAAACGGGGGTCAGCCAGAGCGCCCGATCTTGCAGGATCCTGGGTCGCATTGACCCGGGTGTGGGTGCAGGACCCTGCAGGATCTTGCAGGATCCTTCGCGTTGACCCGGGTGTAGGTGCAGGACCCTTCAGGGTCTTGCAGGATCCTTCGCGCTGACCCAGGTTTAGGAGCAAGGTTCTTGCAGGATCTTGCAGGATTCTGCGAGGCCTGACTGACCCAGGTCTGAATTGACCTGGGTCAGAAGATCCCCGCTCCAGAGTAGCGTTAAGTCGGGCCTGTCCCTCTACAGGGGGAATATCCAAAAATAGTTACAAAAATAGTCTGGGGACTATTGTTTGAGCATTAAAAAAAAAAACATGTTGGGGCATTCTTAGAATACCTTTTTGTTGCCGATGCGCCGTCCAGGCGCGGCTCTTGAGTGAGTGAGAGTTAGAATATCTTTTATTTTTCGTCGAAAAGCCCCCTGTGGGGGGCACGCCCGACTTCAGAGCAGCGACACACCAACATTTCTCGGTTCCCCCAACCCAGGCATGATCGCGTCGTAAAAAAATCAGGACGGAGGTTTTTCGCCGTTTGGGCCTCCAGAGGCTCTCGCCGGTCCCCGGGACCGTCAAAAAAAACAACTCAGGATGAAAAACCGGCCCCGGGGAAAGGGTCGGGATTAATCCCGAATTCCCCGGGGCCGGTTTTTCAGGACGTCGCATGTCTGTGAAGGGGTGGCGGCGATGATGGCCGCCGAGGGCTAATATAGTCAGGGGACTATTGTTTGAGTACTTGTTTCACCATTCTGGGGCATCCTGAGAATACCTTTTAGTTTTCGTCGAAGAGCCCCCTTGTGGGGGGACACGCCCGACTTCAGAGCAGCGGCACATTGAGGCATTCCTCGGTTCCCCCCAAGAGGTGGCGGCGATGATGGCCGCCGAGGGCGGCGGGCCTTCCGCCCGCGACGTGGTGCGGGCGCTGAAGCTGGCGGCGGGGGAGGGCCTGGGCGCGCCGCCGCCAGAGGTCCGCGGGCAATAATACGACCCGCGAGCACCGGGAGCGCGCCGGCGTTTCCCCATAGGGGCGCCGTCGAGCCTCGACCCCAGACCCCCTCGAGTCAGGACAACAAAAATCACGACGGGAGGTTTTTTTTGTTTTTTAATATTTTTTCTGGTTTCGGTCCAAGGGGGCCCCTACCGGGCCTCGGGAGTGTGAAAAAAATACCCAGGACGAAGAACCGGTCCCGGGGAATGGGTCGAGACCTTTGGGTGTCGACGTTATGACAAAAATCATGACGTCGGGGGTCTGGGACCCAGGATTTGCACAGTCGGACCGAGTAATTGTTAGATCGAGGTCGGTTCGGGGAGGGTGCCCCAATGTGTTCCGTGATTGCTGGGTGTTCTTGTGCATCCTGGGAGGTTCTGTGTGTTTTGGCTGGCTGATCTGACGTTCCACGCAAACATACAACATTTCGCAAACTCACGACCAGAGCCCTAGACCCCATCTCTCTGCCCCCTTCTTTTCTCCAGGCCGGATCGATCTGCGAGGGTCCGGGGGCCCAACGGTAGCAGGCGAACACGCCCGTCGTGAGAAAAAGTGCAGCGCTGAGATCCGTGGGGAGGTGGTCGGCGCGGCTTTGGCCAGCAGCCGGGTGCAGATCACCCCAGAGACCGTGAGGGAGGCCCTCGAGGATCGGGTTGAGCCAAAAAGGGGGTCCTGCGACAAGGGGGTGGTGCAATAGATTTGGTGCACTAGATTTGTTGGGTTGCAATACGTGTGGGGCGTGCAGTACATTCCGGAGCGCAGATGTATTGCTGGATTTCCGCGTGCAATACATCACTTGCAATACAATACGTGACGATTGCCCAGCGCAGTACATTTGCAATACAACTGCTCCAAACCTATTGCACCGCCCCCTCTCAGCTGGGCCTCCTCTTAAGGTCACCCGGAGAGGAGGCGGCCGGGCCCGGCGGCAGCCCGCCGGACGAGGCCGCCCTGCAGGCCGCGCTGGCGGCGGCGTTGGGCGGCGCCGCGAGGGGACTTGGCGCAGATCCCGCCGCCGCGCCGGGCGCCTCCGCGCAGTCGCCCGAGGAGGTGGTCTCTAGTGTATTATACAAAGAAGTGGCGAAGCGTCCTGGCTCGCCTGCCACAGAATGTCCTAAGAGCCTCTTGTGGTGTGCACGACATGTTCTTGGAACCTTTCTGGCTGAGGCTGTCTTGTTTCAACACATCGGGCTTATGTTCTAAGAGCCTTGTCTTCTGTTCTTCGAACATTTTGGGGTTCTAAGAACATGTCGCGGTAGGCCTATAGGACTGCTGGGACGGTCGGTCCCTGCGCAATGGAGAGCAAGTGAGCGACGATCAAAAATAGGTCTTACGCGAGATGACACAGCGGTGGCCGCCCGCGCAGCACACCACAATGGAGACGAGGCGCTCACGCGCGAGCTGAAGTGCGCCGGCAGCTTACACGCCAATGTCGGCGAAGTTGACCCCGTTTTCTTGCGTCGTGTCACTGCCACCTGCTCCTGACAGGAAAACGCGACTCAACCGATGCCTTGATCGGGCCGAGGGGGCAGTTCAAGACCATACCTCGTGAGGAGCTCGGCAGGTGCCCACTTCTCTTCCCACAGGCCACCCGAGGAGGTCGTCGGGCGCTGCTGGAATATTCGTTGCAGAGCGCTCTGGACGCTCAAGCAGTGGCGAGGCGTCCTGGATTGCCTAATCTCAGAGGGTCGCTAATGCTCAATAAGCCCCCCAAAGCTTTCGGCTGGCAATTAAACTCATCCTTCCCCTCCTCGTCTTTCCCCTCATCATCGCCACCATCAGGGATCCTCAATGCCAGCCCTTGCGTTTGTTGCGGGAGGGCGCGCTTACCAGGACTGCGTGACGGACACTAGTATGAGGACCAGGTTGTGGTCTTGCGACAGGTCGCCATCCCTGTACCGCACCAGTTTCCTTGTGGCAAGTGGGCTCACTCGTCGAGTAAATCAAATCAGGTTTCCTCAAAAATCACTTCATTCCCCCCCCCGATCATCAGCGGTGGACGCCGCCGGGGGAGAGTTACTTTCCCAGTATTGTTGGGATCCAAATCCGTCAACAAGCCCGCGCAGAAGATCTGCTCCTATAAGATGGGGGCTTTGGATTAAGACCCTCGGCGGTGATTGGCCACCACAAATGGTCTCATGAGCGTTCGCGGTTTGCACGTTATGCTCTTAGAACATGTTTGGTTGAGACCGTTTTGTTTTGATACACCGATTGTATGCTCTAAGAACGGGGTGCTTGGGTCATGACATTGTTCTTAGAACATGTCTTGGTTGGCATATAGGAATGACGGGGCGGTCGGTCCTTGCTCAAGACGCTCTCACCGGTACGATCGAAGCGGGTACGAAAAGGATGGGCACGAAGACCGACAGCATTTGCTGCCAATTGAGCAGGACTCGTTGTCGGTGCCGCCGCGGACGTTGTCCACTCGAGACAGACAGCCGCCTGTCCAGCAGCGACCGCTGCCGGTCTGGGACGGCATTTGAGCAGCTCATCTGTTATTGGGCATCCTACCCTGTTTTTCTGTACCCAATTCGGTTGTCCATGTCTCAAATCGCTTTGGAGCGCTCCGGAACGGCCTGGGCGCCCCGTCTGCATCCTCTGGAGCCGCCAGATCTCAGAGATCCCCCGATGTCCCCAGGTCCGATTTTACCTCAGTCCCAGACATCCGGCGTCTCGATTTTTTGAGAGACGCGGGCTTCCCCGACCTCTCGACCAAGGTTGTTCAGCCCGAGTCGTTTTTTGGTCGGGAAGGGCCCCGAGAGGCCGAGAATTGAGAAGCATGTCCGTCCAGATGTTTCAGGACGTTGCACGTCTGGGAGCCGGTCTTGCTGAAACAAGCCGTATAGGCGAAGCACAAGTTGACTGCAGCGAGGGCTGAGTTCGGTTTGCTTCATCATGGTGGAGTCCCCTTCCCATGAGTTGGGCAGCGGTTTTACCAACATGACTTGCAGTGAGAAGAAAACCGAGTTTATGTCTGGGAGCCGATCTTGCCCCGGTCCTGGCCTCGTCTTGACTAGGTGGTGCTGCGGCTGCAGGCGGCGCAGGCGAAGATCGACGGCACGGTGGGCGCACCCCCCGCGGAGGTGTCGTGGGAAGGAGAGAAGCGATGCCACCACCACAGCCGCCACCACCACCATTTCCACCAGGGGGGCCACCTCCAGCGAGGAGGTCCCCGAGGCCTTCCCGAGCTGGGGACGGGGGGTGCGTTGAGCGAGAGTCGAACTACCAGAAACAGCGTAAACATAAGGTTCTTGGAACTCCGCGCTCATTTTCCTGGATCGGCGCCGGGCCCTCCTGGCGGCGCCTCTGGCGCCGCCCCTGGCGCGCTCGGCGCGCCAGGGAGGGGGTCCACCGCCCATCAAGAAAGCCGCCCGGACGTCCAAAAGTTCACATGCCATGTATGCAGCGTTCTGTTCCTCTATAGACAGGGGGTGCCACACAACCAGAGGGACCGCGCCACCAGGGGGATTCCGCCTGGCTCCTGCCGAGGGCGTCGCGGCATCGCAGCCTTGGCTGCAAGTGCGTGGGTTCGCGACGGGTCCCGCTTCCGTGCCGACTCGGCGCGCGCCCCGCGCCGTGCGGGATCCGGCGCGCTCGCGCGCCAGATCCACGGACCACTACAGTCGGGGCCCTGAAGAAGGAACCCTCTTTCGTTGGGGAGGGGCTCCGTGTTCCTTGCTTGCTTCACAGTTTGCCTTGGGTTTTTTCAGTGGGTTTCCCATGGGACATCGTAGTTTGACTCGTGGGAAACAGGGGCCTCGTTCCTTATTTATCGTTCCTTAGGTCAAGGCCCCGACTGTAATCCGTGCTTGCGTGTGCCCGAGGGTGGCCCCCGGTTGTGGTCCCAACGTCATGTTTTTTTTTTTCATAAGGACGACCCCCAAAGGTCTCGACCCATTCTCGGGGACCTCAGTGGGCCCTGGAAACGACAGGGCCGTTTTGTTACCGGTTCCGTTTTGCCTTTTTTTTGGTCGGTTCCGACGCCGTTTTTGTTACCGGTTCCGTCGCCGTTTTTGTTACCGGTTCCGGCCCCGGTTCCACTTCTGGAGCCGTTTTTTTGCCGTTCTCCGGTCGCCGTGTTTTGGCCGTTTCCGTTTTCAAGGGGCATTGTTTCGAAAACGGTGAAAAACGGCCCTGCCGTTTCCGGGGCCCACGAAGTCTGGCCGGGACCGAATTTCCATCTAAGTTTTTGACGGTCACGAGGCTTCGTAAGGGGCCCCGCAGATTGAAGACAGCAACAACAAAAAAGAATTTCCCGTCGTGATGTTCTCCTGTCTCGAGGGGGTCTGGATCTGGTGGTCCCTGGTTCGCGGACCAAGCAATGACATTAGGTAACATACAAGTCTGAGGTCCGCGCGGACTTCTCGGATCGGCGGTGGAACCCCCTCCCCAGCGCGCGGCTCGCGCCAGGGACGGCGCCGGAGGTGCCGCCAGGGGCTCTCAGCGCCAATCCGAGGAATACGCGCGGACATCAGAGTGGTCATGTTTACGTCACTGTTTGTTCCCTACTAGGAAGGCCTTGCGGCCGGTGCCGCCGACCCTGAAGGGGGTCCAGCGACAAAGGGGTGGTTCAATAGATTTGGTGCAATAGATTCGTGGGGGTTGCAATACATTCGAAGCGTCAAAGACATTCCGGGGCGCAAATGTATGGCTGGACTCTCGCATGCAACACATGGCTTGCAATAGAATGCAATACAATTCTCAATTCTCTGGCCCACTACATCTGGACTACAATTGCCCCAAATCTATTGCATCACTCCCTTTCAGCTGGACCCCCTTGTGGGTCGCCAGATTCCCTGCTCCTGAGGTGGTGGGCGTAGCGCTGCACGTGGCCGGGGTGCCCACCACCCGGGAGAACGTCCTCCGCGGCCTGCAGCAGGCCTTCGGGCGCGCGGCCAGCGGCGACGAGCTCCGGGCAGCTCTGCTGGCGGTCGCGGAGGATCGGGACGACAGAAAGGGTTAAGTCGGGCCGGTCCCTCTGTCTTTCTACAGGAGGACTATTCAAAAATATTCAAAACAGAGTGTGGGGAGGAATTGTTTTTGCATATTTTTGTATGTTTTCGTCCAACATCCGCCTGTACTGTGGGTGTCACGCCGGACCTAAAGAATGGGGGTGCGGAACGAATGGGCACGCAGCTCGAAGACAAGCAGATTGCTCCGAGGAGGAAAACGTACCCATAGCGCTGCCCTTGCCTCGTTCTCGCTTGTTTGGGCCGAATGAGTGGCCCTCACCGCCACCGTTGGAGTCGCCTCGAAGTCCTGGTCAGACCGCACCCCAGGAGAGATCCGGGGGGTAGCGGTATGGATACGTTTTGGTTTTCCCCCGTTGCAGACTCATGAAGAATTGTCGGAGGTCCCCGTGGATTTCTTGGATCGGCGCTGGTCCCCCCCCGGCGGCGCCTCCGGCGCCGCCCCCGGCGCGCTCCGCGCGCCAGGGACGGGGTGTCCCAGCGCCGATAAAAAGAATTCCCCGCCGACCTCCGATTGTTGAGGGGGAATTGGGAAAGGGGGGGTTACGAAATTTGCTGCATGCAGCTGGTTTCGGCCTCACCGATGGGGCCCATTCCTCGATACATAGCCGCCGTCGGCGCCGGGAGGCGCCGGGAGAATCGGCCATGTGAGCTGATTCTCAAAGCCCCCCTTTGCCATCCCCCCCTTTCGCCCGACCCGAAATGCCCAAGAGCAGTCCCTGCTCCTTTTGAGCAGGGCTCGCTGTCCACGCCGCCGCGGCATGTGTCCATTCGAGACAGAGGGCCGCTTGCCCGACAGCGGCCGCTGTTGGTTTGGGACAGCATATGTTGTTGGGCATTGTACCCATTTTTGTCCGTATCCATTTCGGGCGTCCGAAGACGAGTCCAGGAGGGGCCTGGCCAGGAGCAGTGGATGTGTCTAGATCTCGTCGGCCCTATAGGGGTGGGTGTTGGTGGCGAGCAGGCTGTACGATGCCTAATTAGCCGCCCCCTCGCGCGAAGCGCGAGAAGGTAGCCAGAGGTGTGGAAGAGTCCGGCCACGCGAAACCTGGCCCCGGAGTCAAGAAACAGAGCCAGGCAGGGAGCGAGCCGCTCAGGGGGAGCGAGCCGCTCAGGGGAACGGGCCACGCCCCGCGGACAGAGGAAAGAGAACTATGCACATGCACAGAGTCTGGCCAGGCCCATCCTGAGCCCAGGATCGGTGCCTACGCCCTGTCATACCTTGGCCAGGAAGGTATATGCACCGATCCTGGGTCAAGGAGGGGCCTTGCCAGGATCGGTTCGGGCCATCCTCAAAAGATCGCGAAGATGGCCCAAGATGGTCTCCGAGTCCGCCCAAGATGATCCAAGACGGCCTCCAAGACGGCCCAAGAGAGTCCAAGACGGCCCAAGACGGCCCAAGAGGCCCCCCAGAGGCCTCCCAGACGGCCCAAGAGGCCTCCAAGAGGTCCTCCAGGAGGGCCCGAAGTCTCTTCGCCCGAGCGGAGAGCAGGAAGGCGAGCGGCAGAACCGGACGGGCGCGGGATGGGGGCGGGCGGCCCCACCCCGGCGTAGTGGGTCGGGCGGGCGAGCCCAGGCGGCGGGGGTCGAGCGGGCGGTGTCGCTCAGGCTCAAGCAGTCTCGAAGCGTCCTAGCGCGCCTATTGCCCTACCAAGCAATGTTCTAAGAACCTTTTGTGGTTCCCACGAAATTGTCTTGGAACATTTCTGGCTGGGACTGACTTGTTTTAACACATCAGGCTTATGTTCTAAGAACATTGTTTGTGTTGTTAGAGCATGTTTGGGTTCTTAAAAAATCGTGGTAGGACTATAGGAATTCCAGGACGGTCGGTCCCTGCTCAAGAGGCGTCGATTGCTTGCGCGAAGATGCTAGGAAGTCCCACGCGGGAGTTCGATGTTCAAACAGGTGTGAGGAAGTATCAGGAGGCCAACAACACAGTCTGAGGCGCAAGCCTTCCCGTTGTAAAGAACGAGTGCCGGTCCCGGGAGGGGCATTTCATTTGAAAAATACAATGTGCATCGGAGGAGGATCAACAATCATGTTTCTTTTGGAATGAGCGATGACGACAACAAGCAACAACAAGAGTCCAGACCGCGGATCCCCATTTCAGCCACGCACCCAGGGACAGTGCAAGACCGTTCGGCCCTTTCACTCCAACGAAGATCGACCGCAGTTCCTGTCCATTTTGAACAGGACTCGTCCAGCAGTTCCTGTCCATGCTTGCGGGCGTTAACCATTTGGGGCAGATGCGCGCCTGGTCAACAGCGGACGCTGTCGGTTTTGGGCAACAGTCGTTGCGCATCGTACTGAGATGTTCAGTAATCGTTCCCAGACCCCCGACGTCCCCCCCCAGAGGTCTCTACCCATCACCCAGGGCCGTATCCTGAGTCGTTTTTGACGGTCCCGAGGCCCAGTAAGGATCCCCAGAGGCCGAACATAGCGAAACAAATCGCGCCGTGATTTTCTCAAAGCTCATGCACGACTCGAGGGGGTCTGGGTTTCGGGCGCCCGCAGAGGAGATCGCGAGCCCAGGCGCCTACAGGGCGTCGCCGCCGCCCTCCTCCGCAGCGGCTCCCCCGCAGAGCCCCGAGGAGGTGGTCCAGCAGCTCATGGGTGCCGCTGGCCCGGGCGCGCTGGCGGCCGCCGTGCCGCCGGAGGTCATCGTCGGCCACGAGCAAGAGCGGCCCTGCGCTGGGGTGATCTGTTTGGTGCGGCTCGTGCTGGGGGTCGGCCGGGGGTCTGGCGTGGCCCAGCGCTGGTTCCGGCGAGCGGGGAGGGGGGGAGGGGCGAGGTTCGAGGTTTCGAGGTGCGGGGAGTCGAGGAAGCGTCCGCCTTGTTTGGCCTCCGGGGGCCGTTTCTGGGCCCTGGGGCAGTCAAGAAACGGATCCGGGGTGATGCATGGCAGAGGAGGGACCCCGGGAGGGGTCCATGATGGGCCTGTTTTCCACCACCACCACCACCATAAGTTGGAGAGGGAGGTGGTCCTCCTCCTCCTCATCCACCTCCTCCTCCTACTCCTCCTCCTCCTCCTCCTCCTCCTCCTCCTCCTCCTCCTCCTCCGTCTCCTCCTCCTCCTCCTCTTCGTCCTCCTCGTCGTCATCCTCCTTCCCCCTCCAAATGGTGGTGGAAAACAGGCCCATCAGTCCAGGGACTGATTTGAGCGGGTGGGCCGTTTTCCCTCCTTGGCGGATTTCTCGAGGTCCATCCAGTCCAACACCCCTGGCCGCCTCCAAGCTCAGAGCGTCTCGCGTCGTGCCGTGGCAGCAGAAAATCGCGGCGCAGAGGTTTCTGCAAGTCTTCGGCCGCCGGAGGCCCCCGCCAGGCCCTCGGACCGTCCAAAGCGACCCTGGATGAACAAATCGTGCCCTGGGAAGGAGTCCAGAGAGTTCGGGGGGGTGCGCGTCGTTATAAAAATACCATCCCAGGAAAGCAGGTCGATCTGGAGCACAACAGTGATTCAGCTGGCCAGGGGGTGCGCGAGCACGGCCATGTGCGCCTCCGTGCTTCTGCTCCGAGGGCCCCGGCGGGGGCACGACTCTGGAATACATTCAAAGGGCTTCACGGGCGAAGCGGCTGCCGCACCGCCTTCGGACCTGGGCGGTCTCGGGCTCCCCGTCGCCCCTGTGTCAAGGGAGGGGACCCCCCCTGCTCCTCCTCCTCCTCCTCCTCCTCCTCCTCCTCCTCCTCCTCCTCCTCCTCCTCCTCCTGCTCCTCCTCCTCCTGCTCCTCCTCGTCGTCCTCCCCCTCCTCCTCTTCCTCCTCCTCCTCCTCCTCCTCCTCCTCGACCCGATTATCGATACTAAGCGGCCGTTGGGGTTACCAAACAGCCCTGCCCTGTTCGATTCCTCCCTTGGGTGCGTGTGCTCAACGACTCCGCTCGTCGGGGCGCCAATTGTAGGGCTGGACACTCTGCCCTCTGTTGTGGGACTTGTCTGCGGTCTTCTCGTCCCTGCTGGCTGTGCCCACGGCACCAGCCCGCGCGCTTGGACCGTGGCCCCCTCCTATCCAGCTGCCTCCAGCGAGTCCTGCCACCGTGTCTGGGTTGTGGGTTTGGAGCCCAGCCGCTCGCAGGGCGCTCCAAGACACTAGCCAGCGACCTCACACCCTCGCAGGAAGAGCCCGCGCTTTCCGTCCCTACGCCTAGCAGGTCAAATGGCCTTCGGCCCATCCCGCCACCGTGCCTTGGTTGTGGGTGGGTATGAAGCTTATTGGATGTTGGATACTCGTTGGGATCGCGTGGGAGGCCTCTCGGGGGCATCTCGGAGGCAGTTTTGGGGGCCTCTGGGGGCCGTTCTGGGGCCTCTTAGGGCCTCTTGTGGGTCTCTTTGGGGCCCCTCGGGGCCTCTTGGGGACCTCTTGCGGGCCTGTTGGGGCTTCTTGGGGACCTCTTGGGGGCTCCTGGGGGCCTCTTGGGGCGGAAGGCTCAGATGTTCAGTTCGTGTTCTCCCTGTTAGGCCCCTTTTGGGGCCGGCTTGGGGCCCTGTTGGGCCGTCTTGGGCGCTTCTTGGGCCGTCTTGGGGCGCTCTTGGGCCGTCTTGGAAGCCTTGGAGAGCCCCAGGGAGGCGCCATGGCCGCCCAGTGACCCCCTGGGAGCAGGGGTGGTGCAGTCAGGGGGGTGCTACCGGAGCGGGCGGCGGGTCCTTTTGAGAGGCTACAGGAACCCTGCCAGGCAGCCCTTGGCCTTCCTCCGCGTCTCAACGTGCCGCAGGTACGGTGGCGGAGAGAGCTGTGCGCCAGGGCCTCAGAGCTGGGGGGCACCAGTCGTACATCGAGCCTGGCGAGGCCGATCCTGGGCCCAGGATCGACGTGTGCGCCTTCCTGCCCAGAGGCAGGAGGGCGTATGCGCAGAGCCTGGGCCCGGGGTGAGCCTGGCCAGGCTCGGTGCAGGTGTGCATCTTGGAGGCCTCCTGCCCGGACCCCCGACGTCACGATTTTTTGCAGAGCGTCGACCCCCACAGGTCTCGACCCACTCGCCGGGACCAGTTTTTCAGACCGGGTCGGTTCTTGACGGCCCCGAGGCCCAGCAAGGACCCAAAGAGGCCGAAGACAGCGAAAAACCTCCCGTCGTGTTTTTGCGCAGGAGTCGAGAGGGCCTGGGAGCATAGAGTCCTCCTACAGAGGGCCCTTCCTGCCCATGGGCCGCTTGTGCGCGTGGCCGGCTCCCTCGGCATGGCGCTCCGGGCCGCGGGGCTGGAGGCCAGCAGGGAGAACGTGATCCGCGCGTTCGGCGAGGTCTTACCTGCCTGGAACATCTCCCCATCCCTAAGAATTACATCGCCTTATCTCGACGCCTATCTTGAGGATCCCCTCGGTTGCTGAGGTGCATCCCGAAGATTGTCACCACCTTCGGGCTTGTCCCGCGTAGGGATAGTGCGCGATGATGATTCAGAGATTACTGGGAGTCGTGTTCAGGTGGTGGCGCCTGGGATGATGACCAGAAGAACTGGCCCTGGACCGGGAAACTATTTGTTTCATCGTTCCCCCCCTTCCTCCTCGGGCGCGAGCCTGGACGGTCGACGGGCCAGACGGAGCCGACGCGAAGTGGAAGCCGAAGATCGGATACTATCTTTGCACTCGTGTCCCCCACAGTTTTTCCGAGTTGCAGTCTTGTTCCATGAGGGATATAGGCTCGAGGCTGGTTGAGTCGGGCCGGACGAAGGGGGGGGTAGGGACAGGGGGGGGGTACGACATCTGCTGCGTGCAGCTGGTTTCAGCCCTACCGAGGGGCCCATTCCTCGGGCGCCTCCCGGCGCCGGGAGGCGCCGGGACAATCAGCTACGTGAGCTGATTCTCACCCCCCCCCCTTTGCAAGGGCGCCCTCGAGGGCGCGAAGTTATTCGCGCTTCGCGCTTCGGCTCCGATCCCTCCTCCTCCTCTTCTCCCCTGGGAGGCGGCGCGGGAGCGCGACGTCATTCGCACTTCGCGCTTCGCGCAGCGCGCAGCGCGACGTTGGGAGCCCTTACTTTGCTATCCCCCCCCTTCCTGGCATCGCTCGGACGTGTGCATTTTTCTCTCGGCGAGAACCATCGAGGAGCATCCTTGATCATTTGGCGAAAAAAAAAAAAAACACGCCCGAAACCGACAAACAAAACACAGGGAAGGGACGTCCGAGCGATGGCGAGCTTTCGCCCGGCCCGATGGAGGTCGGGCGGCAGGGGGCCACGCCGCCCACGCTGGCCGACGTGGAGCTCGCCGTCGCGTCGGGCGCCGCGCCTCCCGCCGCCTCGCGGTGAGGGCCGGCCGCGCCGGCGCGCCAGCCGCCGTGGAGCTCGCGCCGCGCCGGCGGGCCTTCCCGTGGCCCCCACCTCGGGTCAGGTCCAGCTCCGCCTCTCTCCTCCTCCTCCTCCTCCTCCTCCTCCTCATCCTCTCCTCCTCCTCCTCCTCCCCTCCTCCTCCTCCTCCTCCTCTCCTCATCCTCTCCTCCCTCCTCCGCCCTCTCCTCCTCCCTCCTCCTCCTCCTCATCCTTCAGCTTCTCTCCTCTCTCCTCCTCCTCTTCTCCTCCTCCTCTTCCTCCTCCTCCTCCTCCTCCTCCTCCTCCTCCTCCTCCTCCTCCTCCTCCTCCTCCTCCTCCTCCTCCTTCCTCCTCCTCCTCCTCCCTCCTCCTCCCCCTCTCCTCCCTCCTCCCTCCTCCCTCCTCCCTCCTCCCTCCTCCCTCCTCCCTCCTCCCTCCTCCCTCCTCCGTGGAGCCTCGCGCCAGGCCGTGCGTCAGCAGAGGAGAGGCGGAGAGCACTCGAGCGCCTTCAGCATCCTGTCCGGCTTCTGTCGCGATGGGGGGGGAGGGGGGGCAGGAGGAGGGGGAGGAGGAGGACGAGGAGGCGAGGAGGGCGAGGGATAGGAGCGGGGAGGAGGAGGAGGAGGAGGGAAGAGGAGGAGAAGGTTGGAGGAGGAGGAGGAGGAGGAGGAGGAGGAGGAGGAAGAGGCGGAGGAACGAGCAGGGAGGCGGAGGGGCAGATCGGGGGACAGCCTGGAGGCGGACGGCGGCGGCGGTGTCGACGCGGCTGCCGCCGACGCGCAGGCGCGCGTCCGCCTCGCGACGGCGGAGGCCTCCCGCCGGCCCGCCGCGCCGCTCGGAGCGTCTCTGAGGGCGTGGGGGCGTCCAGGAGTGGGGGAGGATGAGCAGGAGGAGGAGAGGGGGGGAGGCACAGGAGGGGGGGGGACTCTTTCCCAGTCCCTCTCTTTCCCACCCCGTGCTAGAGAGCAGGCCACGAGTCCAAGCCTCTAAGGAGCGAGTGAGCGAGCGAGCGAGCGGGAGGAGGGTAGGAAGGAGGAGGAGGAGGAGGAGGAGGAGGAGGAGGAAATGAGGAGGAGGGGAGGAGGAGGAGGAGGAGGAGGAGGAGGAGGAGGAGAAGGAAGAAGAATAATCAGCAGAAGAAGAAGAATAATAATAAGAAGAAGAAGAAGAAGAGGAGGAGGAAGAAGAAGAGAAGAAGAAGAAGAGGAGAGGAGGAGGAGGAAATGAGGAGGAGGAGGAGGAGGAGGAGGAGGAAGGAGGGCGGGAGGAGGGCAGGAGGAGGAGGGGGAGGAGGATAAGGAGGAGGAGGAGGAGGAAGTAGAGGAGGAGGAGGAGGAGGAGGAGGAGGAGGAGGAGGAGGAGGAGGGGCCAGAATACCCTCGGCGAGGGCAGGTTCATCGTAACATCCCTCGGTGAGGGCGATTTGTGGATTGTGTGGGGGGGGCTAGTGGAAGGAGGACGTGAGAGTCGACCACTGAGTGCGTGTTGACCGCCAGAGCTGTGCTGCACCGAGCGTCTGATCAGTATCTTGATCATCATCACCCTGATGTCGTGGTTTATGCTCGAGCGCACCAGCGCCTGCGACGAACGAAGACTGAATGTAGCTTCGCAGTTTTGCTGCTCTGTGCTGCCAGCCTTGACTAAACGTGGTGGGAGGGGGCTGATGAGAGGAGAGGAACTTCACCGCCTGGATGGCGCATACTCTGTGCCCTTGCAGGCCCACGGTCTCTTAACGCCTCTCTTTTTGCCGTTGCGCCAGCCAGGCGTTATTTTGTTTGGTTGTACGGCGCAAGAAGCTCGCACTTCATGTATGGCCAACGTCAAAAAGAAGGAGGAGGAGGACGGGGAGGAGGAGGGAGGTGTTTCCCGCCTCGAGGCAGGCGGCCTTTGCAAGGTGCCGACACAGTTGCAATCGACCCCTTCCCCCCTCGAGGTTTGCCATCTGCCGCTGCCCCCCCTCGTCCTCCGTGGTGGTGGGGAAGTGTTCGTTGCTTCTTGGTGAAGCTGCGCCTCGTCCCGAACTGTCTATGGAGCCCCGTGTTATGGCCCAAACGCCACCTCCCATCGAAGAGGGGGGGGGGAAACTATCGGTGTGTGTGTGTGTGTGGCTCCTTTTTGTCTCTGTACCCCTGTTCGTATGTCTCCGTCCCGTCCCGCTTCTTCCGCCCCCTCCCTCCTGGCTCGCCCTTCCCCCTCGCCCTTCGCCATCCTGCGTTTGGCGTCGGCCCTCGCCCGCGTTTCCCGTCCCTGCCTTCTCTCTCGCCCGTTTCCGCGTCCGTCGTCCGCTCTCGCCGCCCCGGCCGCTGCCCCTCCTGGCCCGTCTGCGCCTGCCGCGGCGTTCATTTCTCCTGAGGCCGCCGCGACGCTGGGCGTGGCCGCCGAGGTAAAAGTGTGTGTGTGTGTGCTTTGACCTGTGACTGGCCGCGGCGCTGCTCGTGTTGAGCGCCATGAGGGCTCGGCGTTTGGACGCGCGCGCGCGCGTTCTCTGCTCTGACGTTGTACGTCTGTCGCTGCTCGCAGGGCCGCAACGCCAAAACGTGTGTGTGTGTGAGTGTGTGTGTGGTTGTGTGTGTGTGTGTCTGAGCGTCCCTCCTTCCTCTCGGCCGTGCCCCTTCTCTCTTTGCTCGTCGGCCAATTCGCTAGTTAGTGCCCCTATCTAGCTTCACGCTGGAGCGGATTTCGTCGTCTCGCCGCTGACGAAACATGTGTGTGTGTGTGTTTGTGTGTTTGCGTGTGTGCGTGTGTGTGTGTGTGTGTTTGTGTGCGTGCGTGCGTGCGTGTGTGTGTGTGTGTGTGTGTGTGTTGGTTCATGGTGCGTGAGCTGGGCCCACCCGCGCGCCCACTTCTGCTGGCGGCCGTGCGCCGAGCTCCGCCGCGCCGCTGCGCGCGTGGCCGCGACGCCAGGACGTATTTGTGTGCGTGCGCGTGGATGTCATGGCTGGGCCTATGTCACTGCCAGCAGCCAGACGAGGCCACACATACCCATGGGTTTCTCAATGAGCGTGGGGGGGTCCCCCCGACGGGGGTCACCCTCGCCTCGTCGTCGCGTCTCGGCGGGGGTCGGAGCGCCTGCGGCGTGCGGCGGCTGCCCGCGACGGGGGTCGATGTGGGGCTGTCGGCGGGGGTGACGCCCCCCCCGACGCGTATTGAGACAATCAGCAGAGCAGCCATGCAGCAGATGTCAAAACAATCGACCACCAGGAAGACGTGGATCCCTCGAGGGCGTCTGCGGTTCGGTCCGCCCTCCGTGCGTCGCACTCGGTGGCGCCGGGCCAGTTGGGTTCGAGGGGTGCCAGCGGTGCGAAGTCAGAGCAGAGCAGGAGTACGAGCTCGAGCCAGAGGGAACATGGGAGGTGGACAGCAGTGGAAACCATGAGTCGAGTCCCCAAATTTGGCGGAGTTTACCATGTGTTTTCGATGTTCCAAGCATCCAAATCTGGGCACACTGCTTTCAAGAAGCTTGCTCCCACGCTATCGCAGTCGGGCACACGTTGTCACACTTGTTCAAATTGTTTGAGACGGGCAGACTAATTCAAACTGCTGTCAATATTATTCAAGCTTCCAAATCTGGACACTCTTTTTTCGAACGCTGTCGAATGTCCGAATCTGGGCAACATTATATCAAACTTTGGCAAACGTCCAAGCAAGGGCAAGTTGTTGTCCAATCCTTTCGTTTTCCAAACATCAAAATATGGGTAACGTGTTCCAATAATTTCGCGCATTCCACATTCCTCGAATAAATAAATAAATAAATGAATATACATATATATATATATGAAATTCCCAGCTCCAGGCAGACCTTTTCCAAATTTTCGAATCCAGGCAAACTCACATCCATACTTCGCCTGCTTCGCGATTTTACATGTGCCTCCCTCTGAATTGAAACATCGAATCAAGCCCAGGTTTCGGCAGTTTGCCTCCTCCGGGGCGCTGAAGCGCCCAGTGCACGCCACGTGGGGATAGGGACCTGTTGAGCGATGCTCACCGAGGTGCCGTGGGTCAGCTGCCCCGTTGCTGCGGCCGTTGTCAGGTTGCGGCTGTAGGGGGCCACATGCGAACCCTGCCCCTACCCCCTACAATTTCTGAGGGGGAGGCTGGGGTTCACGTCGTTCGGGAGCTCACGAGCGAAGTGAACCCCATCCTCCCCCTCAGAAATCGTGGGGGGGGAGAGGGAGGGGTAGGGTTCGCACGTGGCCCCCTAGGCTGGTCTCCGCGCGGCGTCCTGCACTGCCCCCCCTCGCCGCTGCCCGGGAGCGCCCGCTCCGCGGCAGGCCAGCAAGTACAAGGCCCTGCCCGCGGCCGTCCAGGCCGAGCCGGCACGCGGGAGGGAGGAGGGAGGAGGGAGGAGGGAGGAGGGAGGAGGAGGAGGGGGAGGAGGGGGAGGAGGAGGAGGAGGAGGAGGAGGAGGAGGGGGAGGAGGAGGAGGAGGAGGGGGGAGGAGGAGGAGGAGGAGGAGGAGGAGGAGGAGGAGGAGGAGGAGGAGGAGGAGGAGGAGGAGGAGGAGGAGGAGGAAGGAGGAGAGGAGGAGGAGGAGGAGGAGGAGGAGGAGGAGGAGGAGGAGGAGGAGGAGGGGAGGAGGAGGCGGAGGAGGAGGAGGAGGAGGAGGAGGAGGAGGAGGATCAATCGCCGCTTTCCTACCCACATCCTCCATCCTCTGCCCTCCTCCCTTCGCATCCCTCTCTCCTGCCGCTCCCTCCCAGCCCTCTCCCCCTCCTGTCGCCTTCACGAGGGGCGGCGGAGCAGATGAGAGCGGGATGGAATGAGGGAGGGGAAAGACGGGGGTGAGCGAGGGACGACGGCAGGTGTGGAGGTGGAGCAGGAGGAGGTGATGCGGAGCGAAAGAACGCGCAGGAGGAGGACCAGCAGGAGGGAAGAGGGCGAGGAGCTTGATCCCGAGGAGGGATCGCGGGAGGAGATTACGCAGGAGAGGTTGGACGATCAGTAAATTGCGCAAGATAGGGCTGATGCCGACGAGGAGGCCAGAGTCTCCAGCCTCATCCCTATCCGTCTCCTCCTCCTCCTCCTCCTCCTCCTCCTCCTCCTTTGCAGCCTGCCTGAAAGCATGAAGGGCGGGAGGTTGAGGTAGGGAGCATGGTGGTGGTGAGGTTCGAATGAGGAGGATGGCATCAACAGCACGAGAAGCATGGAACTCCTTGCAGAAGAGAGGAGGGAGAGGATCAGGGGAGGGGGCGAGGAGGGCCGAAAGGGGTGTCATAAGGACGAGGCTTCCGGGAGTAGGATCGGGAGAAGGAGCCAGAGGCGAAGCATGAGGAAAAGCATGAGCAGCAATAGGAGCAGGTGTCGTGAGGTTTCGTCGGATTGTGCACAGACGGCACCCCCAGGCAGTCCTGGCTGGCCTCAATCAAGGGATGGGAAACAACCTGGACCCAATCATTGGCGTTTGCTAAACGGCCCAGGGCGTTCGTCAAGCAGCCCTGCCCTGTCCGATTCTCTCTTTGGGCGCGTTTGCTGCACGACCTTGCGTGTCGGGGTGGTTATTCTGGGGGTGGATTTTCTGGCCTCAAGATCACCACCTACCAAACCACCCCAACCCAACCTGAAGGCCTCCATTTGCCCTCCATTTCCAGTGGGGGGGGGGTCGGGGAACATCGAAACAACACGCATGGAACCCATACCCCTCCGAACCCGAAATTTGGGTCTTCGGGTTGGGTTGGGGTGGTCTGGTAGGTAGTCACACAGGAGGCTCCCCGCGCAGCATCGCTTGGCCTCCGCGGGCCCCCCCGAGCAGCCCGGAGAGCGGCCTCCACGCCCGGGCTCGGGGCGCCACGCGCCCGAGGGCCTGGGAGCCGAGGCCGCCCCAGACTGCGCGGGGGGGGGGGGACCTGTGGAGGCCCGCCGGGACTGCTCGGCTGCCGTCTTCGTATGCACTGTGCTGCCGATCGGCGCGGGAGCTCCTTGCGGCGGCCTCGCCCAGCGTCACGAGTACTCAGAGGCAGTCGTTCTCAAACTATTGACATTCATACGCAATGACACCGTGCTTTGTCATACTCGCATTCGTGCACGTAGACTCGCTCGCACGCAGATTCATCCACAGTCAGACGCGCCCCCCCGGACACTGGAACATACACAGTACCAGTGGCCGCTTGTTTTTTCAGTGCCAAGACTTTTCGAGGGTCGGGGTCGACGTCGGGGTGGTGTGATGTATGCTTTTCCCCCGTGTTCCAAGGGAATCCACGATAAAGTATACAACAGCATCCCGTATACACCAGGATCCGCGTTCCTGTGCGTCGGCGCAGGGTCGGGAAAAGCGTCGGTGTATAGAATTCGTTTCCCTACCTCCTCCCCCCCTCTGTGAAGTAGATCTTGGCTGTTTCTGTTGGCGCCTGTTTCGAGCAGGCGGGGTCTCCCCCATGACGCACTGCTGCGAACAGTCGCATGAAGCAGGGGTTCGGAGCCCCCCCCCCCCCTTCCCCCCCTTCGGCCCAATGTCGCAACGCCGCATAGGAAAACGTTCACCTGGGAATTCTGTCTGTGCGCACCTCGAAGCACTTCCAAGCAGGAGCAGCGAGCGGCGAGCGCATTCCTGTTTGTCGTAGCGCTGTCACAGCAGGGGCTGGCTGCCCCGGCGCAGCTCGTGCGATCGTCAAGGGCGCTGGTGTGGCCGAGCAGGCTGTGAGATGGTCGCTCCGCCGCCGACGCGGTGCACTGGCACGCGGGCGTGCAATCGGTGCATTTCCCACGCGCTGATCGAATCACACGGTGGTCCCACTCGTTCCAGGAACAGCCTGGGGTCATAGGAGTTCCCGGGGGGTCTCCTGGCCGCTGTCGGTGTCTTCCTCGATATTTTTGTTCGTCCGCCCTCCTCCTCCGTCCTTCTTCTCCTCCACACTCCCCCCGCTGCTGCTGCTGCTGCTGCTGCTCCTCCTCTGCCCTCTGCCCCTCATCTTCCTCCTCCTTCTCATCCTTATCCTCATCATCAGTGTCGTCCCCATGGGGGGGGGCTCTCCTAGCATATGCGTCGAGTAAAGGCTTTGACTTGATTTTGTGTGGCCCTGGTGCAGGAACTGTGGCCCCTACCCTGGGAGTGCAAGAACTCGTTCTCCTCCTCTTCCTCTTTCTCTCCCTCCTCCTCCTCCTCCTCCTCCTCCTCCTCCTCCTCCTCCTCCTCCTCCTCCTCCTCCTCCTCCCCATCCTCCTTCTCACCTTCCTCCTCCACTCTCTCCTCCTCTCTCTCCTCATCTCCCGCCTCCTCGTCCTCCCCCTCCTCCTCTACCTTCCCTCTCAAACACATGTGGCTCGAAGCTCATCCGTAGCTTTTGGCTTAGCGATGGGCCTCCAGCCGCGTCCAGTGCCTTCTCGAGGCGCTTGAGGGGCTCCGAGTTCTGCCTCAGGTGGGTTGCAGCAGCTGTCGGATGGCGAGACTGGGCGAATTGGTGAGTACGGCTACGTTTGCGGTGCACGGTGACAGTCCTTTCCATCTGCTCCTGGTGCGCTTCATGTTCTCCCAGGCAGGTGGTCAAGTCCTCGCCGGTGCTGGCCTGGGCACGTACCGATCGATGTCATTCATGGCCTTGTTGGTAGGTCCTCAATCCAGCATTGTTTATATGGTATCGCATTTTGCTGGGGGTGGTATGTTGTTCTTTATTGCGCTCGAGGGATACCCTAAGGGTCTGTAGCGCGTATTGGCAGCAATACACCTTCAGATTTTTTTTGTTCGGGGTGGCTTTTTGTTCCTTAATGCGCTCGAGGGATACCCCATGGGCCTGTAGCGCGTATTGGCCGCAATACACTTCCTTTGTATTTCAATTTCCTCGTTTCTATATTGGTTGTTTGCTCTTCACTCGCTTGAGTCTCGCCGTAATGCCAATGCACTAGCTTCGGTGATTGCCACAGCAGTACGGTTTTGTATGGGTGCCACTTGTTTTGTCGCATGCGACGGGCGGGTGGCCATTTCCGCGGGCTGATATTCGTGGGGCGCGGTGGGCGTGCGGTGCTGGGCGTGTTTGGCTTAATTATACCGTACTGTGTTGGGTACATACGGCGGTCAACCTCTACAGTCGGCGTCAATTTCGTTTCCTCGGGTGTCATCTTGGCGGGCAGGCGCGAGGGCCTCAATGTGTTCGTGTGAGTCGGGCAGGCAACCTTCTCTCTTTCTTTGATTTGTATGACTACGTCATTGATCCCATTCCCATTCCATTCCATTCCTCCTCTACCTTCCCTGGCCGAGCGCCGCGAATCCCGACAGAGGTCTCCGGAGAGGGGCTCGGGGGTCCCACCACCGTGCGGTGATGGTCGGCACGGTGTGACCCCGAGACCCCGCGAGACCTCACCGCGCGGCCCGTCCGCCGCGCGGCTGTGGGCCATCTCGGAGGCCTCGGTCGCCATGGGGCCGCCGCCTCAGACAACGGCCCGAGCCCCCCACGCCGCGCGGTGGCTCCGCATCCCCGCTGCAGCGTTGGCTTGGCGTCGCTCGGACGTGTGCGCGTTTCCTTCGGCGAGGACCATCGAGGAGCATCCTTGATCTTTTGGCGAGAAAACAACCACACACGAAACTGAAAAAAACACAGGGAATGGACGTCCGAGCGATGGCGAGTTGGGGGGCTCCTCGAGAAGGGGGGGGGTGCGGCGGTCCGGCGCGCCGTGGGGCAGGAGGGGCCCCGGGGCCCTCGGGGGCAGGGGCGGGGGGGGGGGGGGGGGGTCCAAGGAGGGGGAGGAGACAAGGCAAGAGTAGGCACGACAGGAGAAGACAGGCTGGATCGCGCAGCGGTGCATCGGATCCGGGCGTCGCAGCATCGGCCTGCATCGCGCGCCGCGTGGGTGCCGCGGGGCGGGGCCGAAGCGCCCCACACTCGCAAGGCAGACGCGGAACAGCTGCATCCATACCGAGGCGGTGCAATCCTCACCGCAGCGCGACAGGATGCAAAGGACTGACATATACAGGACCCTTGCAACGAGCAAGCGACTGTCAAGTACAGAAGAAGAACAAATCACCTAAACATAACCTTTGGGCGCTCCGCGCGGATTTCTTGGATCCGCGCTGGACCCCCCTCCCTGGCCTGCGGAGCGCGCCAGGGGCGGCGCCGGAGGCGCCGCCGGGGGGCCCAGGCGCGGATCCCAGAAGTCCGCGCGGAACGCCAAAAGCCTATACTTATGTGTTCGCTTTCTCCTTCGGAAGTGCTGCCTCGGACACCGAGCTCGACGAGGCACGCGGCGAAGCGGCGGGCCCCGAATACATTCGGTGTTTTTGTTTTTCATCACGGCCAGAAGTTTCAGCTCGCTGAGGGGCAGCGAACGCGATCTGTGTTTCTGGGGCGACGGAGGAGGAGGCAATGCTTGTAGGGCAAGAGCAAGCCTAAGCAGCCCAATCGTCGGCAAGAGCAAACCGAAGGTCCGAACTTGTCGCGAACGGGTGTCGTAAGGAATGGCATTGACGGATCAAGCGCGCCGGCTTAGCGCATTGGGATCTGGCCCTGGAAGCAACGCTGCCCCCCAAGCGACCCCCAAGCCAGAAGCACGGTGGCTGCGGCGCACGCCGCGCGAGGCGGCTCCTGGGGCCAAAATGCTTCAGCCACTCCGGCGGGGCCCCGAGCGGCCGCGCCCACCGCCGCAGCGCTGGCAGCCCCCCCCTGGCCTTGGAGCGCGCCGCGCGGGCTCCTCCTCCTCCCCCTCCTCCTCCCCCTCCTCCTCCTCCTCCCCCTCCTCCTCGTCCTCCTCCCCCTCCTCCTCCTCCTCCTCCTCCTCCTTCTCCTCCTCCTCCTCCATCTCCTCCTCCTCCTCCTCCCTCTCCTCTCCAGACGGGGGAGGGCAGAAGGGAGGCGGGAGGATCAGGGACAGCAGGGCAGAGGGGAGGCAGGAGGGCAGAAGGGCAGAAGGACAGAAGGGAGGCAGGCGGGGGGGGACGAGGTCAGGCGATCGCAGACATGGATCAAGGGGGCGTGGATTAGCGACGGGCTTTCATGGAAATCGCGGATTCCCTCCGCCGAGCGAGGCGGCACCGGCCGCATTTTGGGGAGTGCACATCCCCCGATCCATGGATTTGGCGATCGCGCGCCACATCCATGGATCGCTAATCCATGTTTGCGCGCCCCCGACAGAAGGGAGGCGGGAGGGGGAGGAGGGGGGAGGGAGGACGAGGGGGAGGGTTGGTCAGAGGAGGAAAAGGTACTCATTCCGATGCCCTTGCCTCGTTTTCGCCCTTTTGGGCATCCTGAGGGGCCTTCGCCGTCATCGCCAGATTCGCCTCGGAGTCTTGGTCAGAACGTGCCCTGGGAGAGGTCAAGGGGCGCCGCGGTATCGGTACCTGTTAGTTTCCCCAGGAGGGGGATCGCGGACGAGGGGGAGGGTGTGGGGAGGTGGGACGCTGATGCGGTGGCAGGGGATACGATAGCGGCGTGAGAGAAGCGGCGCACCTGGGGGTGCTATGCTGACCCCCCGGCGCGCCGCCCCCTTCGTCCACTCCTTTTTCTCCTTCCCCTCCTCCTCTTGCTTTTCCTCCTCCTCATCCTCCTGTTTCTCCTTTTCTTCCTCCTCCTCCTCCTCCTCCTCCTCATCCCTCTCCTCCTCCAACCCCGCTCTTCCCCCTTCGTCCTTCCGCTCCCCTACCCTCGAAGTGCGTCGCTGCCCTCACACCGCAGGGCCCACATCCCCCCTTTATTTCCTCTTGCCCAGATTTCCCCCAACGCGCAGTCC
Source organism: Prorocentrum cordatum (assembly GCA_963575745.1). Lineage (NCBI taxonomy): Eukaryota > Dinophyceae > Prorocentrales > Prorocentraceae > Prorocentrum > Prorocentrum cordatum. Next base: position 24,517 of record CAUYUJ010007865.1, read on the forward strand.
AAACACGCAATCCCCTCCACTCCTCTTCACCCCTTCCCTTTCTCCTCCCTCATTCGCTCTCTTTCCCTTGTTGCTTTTATTGTTTCTGTTCTCTCTCTCTCTCTCTCTATGTCTCTCTCTCCTTCGTCCCTCCTTCCCTCCTCCCTTCTCTTCCCTCTCTCCTCAGCGCGCCCGCGCCCGCCCTGGCCCCAGGCTCAGCTGGCGGTGAAGAAGGTCATCGACGAGGACGGGGACCCCTCTCCCCCCCCGAGGCCTCCCGAGACTCCCAGGTCTCGACGTTTCTGCGGCCCGGGAGACTGCTGCTCCGCGCGTCGCGCTCCGCCCGTCCTGGCTCTCGGCCCGTCTCGGCGCGACGCGCTGCAGCCGTCGCGGTCCTCGTCCTCCCCGAGGGAGGGGGGGAGAGAGGAGAGAGAGAGAGAGAGAGAGAGAAAAAAAAAAAAAAAAAAAATATATATATATATATATATATAAAAACAAGGGAGATAGACAGGGGGGGAGCGAAGGAAGGGAGAGGAGGAAGGAGGAGGGAGGGGAAAGGAGAGAAGGAGGAGGGAGGGGGGGAGAGAGGAGCGAGATAGAGAGAGAGAGAGAGAGAGATGGACAGGGGGGGAGCGAAGGGAGAGAGAGAGAGAGAGGAAGGAGGAGGGAGGAGAGAAGAGGGGGAGAAAGCAGGATGAGGAGGAGAGGGGCCGATGGCGAGAGGTGGCGCGCCGACGCCCCGAGTTGTTCCCCGCCTCCGTGCGCGCGGAGCGGAGCGATGCGCTGTCCGCCCGCGGGGCATACTGCGCCGGCGTGCTTGCGACCGTCAGGCTACTTGGCGGCCACAGGCCTGCGTTTGCATTCTGGGCATCCAGTGGCGCCATCGTCGCAAAGGCCAGGCCCGCAGCGATGCATTCTGGCCCGACCGCCCCGCGTCCTGCCTTCTGGCAGAGTTCGGAGCCGGCCCGGGAGGAAACGCCGGCCCGACAGATCCAGGGGCCTGCTTCACGGAGACGCCGTGGCGCCGCAGCCCTGCCCCTCCACAGCCGCTCCCCCTCCCCCTCCCCCTCCCCCTGCACGGGCTGAGCCAGGCTGGGCTCGCCGTGGCAAAGGGTGGACTGGTCTCCCGGGAGCGGCTCTCCCCCCCTTCCCCTCCGACGCCGAGGAGGAGGAGGTGGAGGAGGAGGAGGAGGAGGAGGAGCAGGAGGAGGAGGAGGAGGAGGAGGCGGAGGAGGAGGAGGCGGAGGAGGAGCTCCGGCACCTGCGCGGTGCGCCGGCAGGGCCTCGGTCGGAAGGTCGCGCGAGAGCTCCGACCGCAGGGGCCCACGCGGCCCTCATGCGACGGGCCCGTTCCCGTTCCGGCGGCCAGGCCTCTGCCCAACCTGCAGCAACAGAAGGACGGGGCAGAGCTGGGGCTTCCTCCTCCTCCTCCTCCTCCTCCTCCTCCTAGATCCGCCTCATGCCGCCTTATTCTCTTCCTTTTTTGCTCATCGCTCCTTCTCCTCCTCCTCCTGCTCCTCCTCTTCCTCCTCCTAGATCCGCCTCATTCCGCCTCCTGCTCCTTATCATCCTCCTCCCCTCCTCATTACCCCTCTCCTCCTGCTCCTCCTCATCATCATCATTCTTATCATCATCATTATTATCATCATCACCAGCATCATCATCATCAACAACATCAGCATCATCATCATCAACATCATCATCATCATCAACATCGTCATCATCAGCATCGTCTTCATCATCGTCAGTATCGTCAACATCACCATCATCATCAGCAGCATCATCACTATCATCGTCATAATAATCATCCTCCTCCTCTTCGTCTTCCTCTTCCTCCCTCATCCCTCCTCCTCCTCCTCCTTCCTCCTCTCTCTCCTCTCCTCCCTCCTCCTCCTCCTCCTCCTTCCTCCTCCTCCTCCTCCTCCTCCTCCTCTCTTCCTCCTTCTCCTCCTCCTCCTCCTCCTCCCTCCTCCTCTCCTCCTCCTCCTCCTCTCCCCCCCCCGCAGAGTGCCCAGGCGGGCTCTAGCTCGGTCGTCGTGGGGACGCGCACGATCCCCCCCCCCAGGGCTTCTGGCGCCCCCCAGTCTAGTCCCTCCCTCTTCTTCTTCCTCCCGCCACCCTACCCCCTCCCTCCTCCTTCCTCGTCCCTCTCCCTGCTCATTTTTGACGTTGATCAGACATGAGGTGCAGAGCTTGTTGTGTCCGACTCAGGCGAAGAAGCGAACACTTTAGGCTGGAGTGGTGAGCGCTGCGGGAGAAACAAGTGCAAACAAGATGAGTTGCAAACAGAGGCCCTCAAGGGCGCAGAGTAAGCGCTCGCCAGTAGCACTGGGTGAGAGACAATGAGAAACATGCCATGCCATGAAACATTATGAAACGAGTAAGAGGGGGCGATCATAAGGGACCGACATGTGCGTGCAGAGAGAGGCGCTGAGAGAAGCTGGCCTGCTTGTTGTGGCGCAGCTTCAATGGGTCTGTGTCCCATGTGATGTTTGGCAGCTGTAGGCCTGAGCTTTGTGTCGGGTCGGCCACTCGCGCAGTGGGACAGGGAGGAGGGTGAGACAGTACTGCATTACTAGGTGCAGTTGGGTAGGACTGGCGACGGCAGTTGCAGCTGAGGGGGCGGCAAGGTCGCCGAGAACGGACCTGAGGGCTGAAGGCGCCCCATACCCATCCAGTCGGGAGCTCTCTTCCCCCCCCCCCCGCCTCTCCCCTTCCTGCCGTGTGCGCCCGTCGGGTCTGCGCGCGCCGCCGCGGGGGGGGGCGCCGGCGGACGGAGGTGCGGCGCCCCCACCCTTGGCAGCGCGCGGCGGTGGCGTAGTGTCTGTTTGCCGTGCGCGTCTTCGCACCGTCGCGGCCCGTCTTGAGGGCGAGTGCGGGGGGGGAAGGGGAGAGAGAGATCGAGAGAGAGAGAGAGGAACAGAGAGAGAGAGAGGAGCAGAGAGAGAGACAGAGAGAGAGAGAAAGCAGGTATCAAGGATGAGCGAGAGTGAAAGAGACATGGAGAGAGTCAGGGAGACAACAATCTGTACTCGAAAGAAGCGTCGCCAGGCGGCCTCCAAGGTGATCGCGGCCGAGGAGAAGAAGGACAAGGCTTGTGTATGCTGGAGAGCAAAGTAGTAGAAAGGAGGTGGAGGGGGGAGGTGGGGTAGCATTATCTATTTTTGTTTTCTCTCTCGTTCTTGTTTCTTTCTTTCTCTCTCGCTCTCTCTCAATTTAATTTCATATATTACCGCCCCCCCAGCAAAACAAACAACATGCATATCTATTATTCGCATATTATGATTGATATATGTTGTTTCATCTTATGGCTTCTTCTTCGTCTTTTTATGTGTACTATTCGTTCGCTCTCTCCATCTCTCTTGTCCTCCTCTTGCTCCTTCGCCTCGTCCTCCACGCCCCCCCCCCCCCCAAAAAAAAGGAACAATGCGCCAGGCGGGAACAGCAAAGAAAACACAGATGCCCATATTTCAGGTCTTGGTAAGGGAGCCTTCAGAAGCGCACAGAGATACCATGTATCGTTGAAGGTTGTGGCAATGAATCGTGTACCTACACATATGTGTATACAGGTGTAGGTATGTATGATGATGCATGTATGTGCGTATGTGCGTATGTATGTATGTATGTATGTATGTATGTATGTATGTGTGTATGTATGTATGTATGTATGTATGTATGTGTGTATGTATGTATGTATGTATGTATGTGTCATGTGTGTGTTTCAGCTTGTCTGGCGACGGCCGCCTCTTCTCCTCCTGCTCCTTCTCCCCCACGCCCACCACGGGCAACGCGCCAGGTAGGAAAACGTGATAACATATACAACGTCCACATGTGTTTAGGTTTTGGTTCGGAAGCCTGATGAACCACATATTCCATATATATATATATATATGTTTTCAGGTTTTGGTCAGGAACCCTTCTGCAAACGCAAATATACCAGACGGTCGACCGGCGCCCCTCCACCTGCTTCCACAACCTCTTTGCAGCGCGTTCGTATGCAGAACAATGTCATATCTACATCTATATATATGCAGATACATACATATATATGTAAGCATCTGGAACGTCTGTCTTTTGTTTCGTAGGGCCCTCCTACCAAAAACACCAAGCAGACATGGAATACTTTCCGTATCAAAGCCTGCCTGCAAATATAGTTGGAGTACATTTGTTTCCACAAGGTTATTTTGTCAAATTTAGACACACACAGATACATACATATAGGGGACACCTGAGGTGTCGCAAGTGTTCCGTCTGGAGCCTGGGAGGCGTCCGGGAGGAGAACGAGCAGGAGGAGGGGCGCCCGTCGCCAGAACATTTGCCCATACATGGATTATGTGTGTCATTGTGGCTTGGCTGCCTTACCAACACCTTCGCGCACGTCTGGGATACCTGTGTTTGAACACGGCTGGCTTATCATAGCCTGAAGCATAAACCGAATCTCCGTGTTTTCGCGTGGTCCCTTTTAGGCAACAGCCCCTGGCTTGCAATTGTAAAGGAAATCCTGTTGCAAGGCCGGCCACGGCGCGCTCGCTAGACCGTTATCCGTTGCTGCTTTTCTGCAAGTCGGATATCGGTTGAAATTGCGCTTACCCCAGATGTAGAAGATTTCTCTTGGATGCGAGTATGTTCCGAATCGGATTCAAATGGAAACGGAGCGGATCCAATCTCCAGAAAGTTCTCATCACATGTGGAAGAGATGCTAGCCTGATTGCAATAGGAATGGAGCCGATCTCCGATCCAGTGGATTCGTAGTGAATGCAGATCCATACGGGCAGCCAGGAACTCAATCTTTCAGAGAACGTCGCCGCCCTCCTCCGTCAATTTATCGTCCTCCGCATGGCCTGTCCTCCTCCGTCTCCGTTCTCGCCGTGCTCCCCCTGTGTTTCCTCCTCTTCCTCCTGCTCCTCCTGCGGTTGCCGCTGTTTTTCCTTCTTCTGACAATGAGGGGATGATGAACAAACAAGGTAGCGGAAGAGGATGGGCCTTTATCGAATACGAACCATAGTCTAATACGATCCCAATCGGCAAAGGAACAGATCCAATGTCCAGAGGGTTCTCGTTAAATGTGTACTTGATTATGATACGGAGTGTATGGGAATTGGAAGTGGCCCCATATCCAGAGCTGTCTCAGCAAGTTTTAATCGAAACGGGTCAGATCCCACTCAACGGAATTCTATAGAGCATGACTAGGTTTCTAGTAGGGCTTCAATACGAAAGGAGCAGATCCCAGATCCAGAGGATCCCGATTGATATTGAACCAAGGGATCTTTCTTGCGTTCGATTATGACTTCGACAGGCGCCCAATCGGACACGTTCAGATCCCAGTTCCCGAGGATTCCCAGCTGATCTGGGTAACCGCCGCAGCAGATTTCGTATAAATGGTGCAGATGCCATATACAGGAAGAGGAGGAGGAACGCGGGGATGGAGCATGAATCCTATCCCAGATGAGATGTATGTCCTCGGAGGAACTGCATAGATATACACATGTATGTATACACAAAGGTGTGTGTATATATAGATGTATGCGTCTGTTTCAATACTGTAAAGACAGGATGAAGTTATACATGCATGTCTACATGGCTTCGGGGTCAAAGGGGGGCCGCTGCCAAATGGCAGCGTGCGTAACCCACTGAAGCCGCCCTCTCTCTCTCTTCTCTCTCTCTCTCTTTCTCTACAAGCGTGGGTATCTTCATCCTCTCGCCGTCCCTTTGTCACCTCTCCTGCTCCGTCTTCCTCCGCCTGCTTCTCCCAATCAGGGTCCCCTTGGAGTGAGGAATCAATGAACACACTCGGAAGAAATAACGAACATGCTAAACAGGCAACACCGGCGATCTTGGGCAATCCCCCCCCACCTCTCCACCCCCCCGAAAGTCCCACAGGATTGTTGTGTCTTGTTGTGCTGTGTTCTGTTATTTTGCTGTTTTGTAGTGTTTTCCAAAAGACCGACGTCCGAAGTGATTCTGACTGAGAGGAGCAACAGGAGTAGGAGGAGGAGGAGGAGGAGGAGGAGGAGTGGGAGGCGGAGGAGGCGGAGGAGGAACCAGAAGAACACGACGCCGGCGGCGGCGGCGACGACGACGGCACAACGCGCTCGAGCAGTCACGCTGCACTTACGTCGGGCGTGGACGATTTTTTGATTGTTTATCATATATACATGTATAGAATGACTATTTCTTACTGTTCGTCCAAAATCCCCCTGTTGGGGGACACGCCCGACCTAAATTTGGTTGCTTGTGCCGACTTTACACTCCGTTTCGCCCTTCCTTTTCTTTTCTTCCTTACTGAAGACTTCCCCAGGGGTTTGGGGCTGTGAGCAGGAAGCTGTGCTATGTTGTGCGTCTGTTCTCGATCCTTGCTCCCCACCCTGCCGTGATGTGATGCGGCATAAAGAGGGCATCCGCAAAAGGATTCCCCCCCTCAGCAGGAAGCGTTGTTGCTTTCTGCGTTTGCTCGTGATCCTTGCGCAAGCCCCATGACGTGATGCGGCAGAAGGGTGCGTCGACAAGTAGCCAATCAGCCGAACCAGAGCCAGAGACAGAACCATAACAAAAACGCAAAACCGGAACCAGAGCCAGAACCATAACCATAACCAGATCCAGAGACAGAACCAGAGCCAGAACCAGAACGAGGGCCACAGCCAAAACCAGAACAAGAACCAGAGCCAGAGCAAGAACGAGAGCCACAGCCAGGGCCAGAACCAGAACCAGAACTAGAGCCAGCCACCATCATAACCAAAATTAGCGCCAGAACCAGAGCTAGAACCAGAGCCATGTCCAGTGCCAGAACCAGAGCTAGAAACAGAACCAGAGCCCAAACCAAGACCAACGCCAAAGTCATCATTGGAGCCAGAAGCGCCTGGGGGCACCACCTCAACGAAGGCCAGGCCCGAAGGGGGGGATCCAAACACAAGGATCCCCCTTGCACACCCCAGCGCGCGGAGGGGCACTCAGGACATATTCTGACGATGTGAAAAGAGGGGAGCCCGAAGATTGTGTTCCCACTCCCGCCCCTGGAAACACGGCCGCTTGCTTGCACGCGAACGGTCATGGATTACCTTCGGCAGCTGATGCAGCGAGAGCCGGGGTTGGACTACAAGACGGCTGACCGCTGGTTCCCGCTCTTCCAGGGTAAGGTGGTGAAGGCGTTCCACGGCATCATGTCTAAATCTTGGTTCTGTCCGAGAGCGAGCAAGCAGCCGAAGAGCGCGGTTGCGGTCAAGAGCCGCCTCTAGAGCCAGCTCGCAAAGAAGTAGGGCAACATTGTTGCGAAGGCGGCGGCGCAGAGGAAGAAGGCCGGCATTGCGCTGACCGCGAAGGCCGACGCATCCAAATTCAAGCTCTTGGTGCAGGTGGGCGAGGCACACCTCAACAAGAAAAGCCTGGCGCCCTCCAGAGGGCAGCCCGCCCTTGCAAAGACTAAGCCTGGGTCTGTGGCGCGACGGTGCAGGGTCACCCCCGCAGTTGGTTATTCCGCATTCTGGACCAGCGCGCATTTCTCTCCAAGGCCACGTGGCAGAGACTCGACGAAGGTTTCCCCTGAACGAGAAACTGGCCGGGAGGAAATACACACACGAAAGTGCCAAACAGTATGCATTCACTACACCTTCGATTTTCGGAGAAGAAAATTCAACACATTCGATGGCGTACAGAAACTTATCCGTTATCATCTAATTAACAATGTGGTCGAGCTTTTGGGTGCACATTCTCTGCGTTAAAGAATAGTCGCTTTTCTTTGTAAGGAGCGTCCGTCATCAACTAGGCGCCGCGGGAGGGCGCGCGGCCACAGAGGCAGTTGGCTCACCTGGGGAGCGGGCGGATACGCAATTGGTGAGTGGACTGCGCGGAGAGAGATGCAAGCTCCACGCGCTTTCGCAGCCGCGGGCGAATGCGCGGCTTGCGCGGGGCCGCTGCAGGCGCGTTCCACGCGACAGCGCGGACCGAGACACACGTTTATGGAAGAGATCCAGGTTTCTTAATTAAAAAGGAGCTGGTGCCTCCGACGTCA
>CAUYUJ010007865.1:40000-43920 GCA_963575745.1 Prorocentrum cordatum
TGATCGCCGATAGGGGCCGGAAAGCTCCAACCTGCCCAGTGGGGAAGGTGCGGGTTCACTATCGGGAGCCTATCGCCGATCTATCGGCGATGCATCGTCGATTCCAGGTTGGGCCAAAGGATCGCGCCTCAGCGCCGATGCGTCGCCGATGCGGCTCGACTGGGGGCTCGATCTTCCACATCCTGGCGTCGCCGATGCACCAGCGGTGCGGAGCGATTACCTGACCCCAGCTGCTCAGAGCCCAGTTTCCCAGACCACCCCCGACGTCGTGTCCCCCGATTACCGGACCCCCGACGTCGTGTTTTTGTTTGCAACGTGGACCCCAAGAGGTCTGGAGCTTCTCCATGGGGCCCGTCTCTTACACGGAGTCGCTTCTTGACGGCCCTGAGGCCCAGCGAGGGCTTCGAGGGGGGCCAGAAGCAGCAGCAAACGCCCCGTCGCGTGATCTCCTCACGACGCGTAGGGGTCTGGTCGGCGGCGAGCGAGGGGGGAAGTGAGAAGGAGAAGGCCTCGCGCCTTCTGAGAAGTCTGTTGTATCTTCGGGGAAGGCTCAGACAACTCCTCGGAAGACCGGAGGACTTCCGAGCCTTCTGAGACGGCCTTCTCCTTCTCTCTCGAGGAAGAACAAACCACATAAACATAAACTTTTGGCGCTCCGCGCGGAGCGCCAAAAGTTATGTTTATGTAGTTTGTTCTTCTTCTATTCTCGCTTCCCCCCCCTCGCTTCAGCCACGCGCAGGGGTGGGGGGGGGGGAGGAGGGCTTCTTAGAAGCACCCCTGCTTCTCAGAAGGCGCGGGCCTTCTCTATAGATGTCAGGCCGGCGCCTTCTAAGAAGCAGCCTCCTCCTGAGAAGCCCGCCCCCCTCCCTCCCACCCCCTTGTGCGCGCCGCCAATCGCTCGCCGAGCGAGCGCGATCTGTCCTCGCGGCGCGAGGGGGGCCCGGGCGTCGGGCCTCCCAGGATCAGGAGGGACAGAAGCACACACAGACACAGTTCATCGTCGATCCCCAAGCAAATATGGGAAAAGATCGGAAGAAGTGGGAGGGGAGACAGAAACCCGGAGCATATGGGAAAGTATGGGAAGTTGGTGTCCCAGGGTTGCGTCTGTGTATTTGTGTCTATGGTTATTGTCTAGTTGTGGCTACCTAGTGTCTAATTGTGCATGTATTGGAATCCTCTGATCTGCGTCTATCTAGTATTTGCGTGCCCTAAGAAATTAATCTTCGATTCCTAAGAAAATATTGGAAAACATGGGAAGTGGGGGGGAAGACAAAAACCCAGAACATATGAGGAAATATGGGGCATTCTGTTATTTGCTTCTGTCTATTTGCGTGCCCCAGGGCCCCTTTCACAGGAGCGCGGGCAGTACCACGGGCTCGTCGTGCAGTGCTCCTGGCCCAGGCGCGGGGGGGGCCAACCCCCGGGGGAGGCGGCGGCGCGCGGGGCGCCCCCCCCCCCCCCCCCCGCGGCGCGGCGCTCTCGGGGCGCCCGCCCGCGGCCGCTCGCGCGAGCGGGGCGCCGAGCCGGGCGAGGCGCGGGCGCCCGCAGGCTCTCGGGCAGCGGCGCGGCGTCCCGGCTCGCGCCTCCTCCTCCTCCTCCTCCTCCTCCTCCTCCTCCTCCTCCTCCTCCTCCTCCTCCTCGTCCTCCTCCTCCTCGTCCTCCTCCTCCTCCTCCTCCTCCTCCTCCTCCTCCCTTCCTCGGGCCGCACGAAAGGGGGGGCCTTCCTCGCCTCTACAGCCCTGGCAAGCAGTGTTCTAAGAACTTGTTTTTGGCTTCCACGACCTGTCCTTAGAACACTTCGGGTGGGCATTCTCTTGTTTTCACGTGTCGGGCTGCTGGTCTAAGAACATCGCTTTTGTTCTGAGAACACTTCTGGGGGTTCTAGGAACATTTCGTCGTAGTGGCAGCGGCGCGGCGTCCTGGCTCGGGCCGGGCGAAAGGGGGGATTGGGAAAGGGGGGGTTACGAAATCTGCTGCGTGCAGCTGGTTTCGGCCCCGCCGAGGGGCCCCTTCCTCGATACATATAGTCGCCTCCGGCGCCCGGAGGCGCCGGGAGAATCAGCTACGTGAGCTGATTCTCAACCCCCCCCTTTGCTATCCCCCCCTTTCGCCCGACCCGACTGGCTCGCCTCTATAGCCCCACCAAGCAGTGTTCTAGGAACTTGTTGTGGTTTCCACGACTTGTTCTTAGAACACTTCTGGTTGACATTGGCTTGTTTTAGCATATCGGGCTGATGTTCTGAGAACATGTTTGTTGCTCTTAGGACATGTTTGGGTTCTAAGAGCAGTTCGTGGTAGGACGATAGGAATGCCGGGACGGTCGGCCCCTGCTTAACACTCGACCGCACTGAGGCCGGGCATGTCCTCCTACAGGGAGAAGTCGGGAACTGGAACATAATACATGATCAGTGGCGGGCTGCTTTTCAATCCCAGGACTTCGTGAGGGTCGAGGACGACGCTGGGGTGGTGTGGTGTATATTGTTGTTCCCCGATGTCCCAGGAAAACAACGAAAAATGTATACACCAGGGTCCTGTATACACCAGGATCCGCTCTCCAGTGGAAATTCCCATGCAGGGCCGGAAGAAGTGTCGGTTTGAGAGTTCGTTTCCCTAAGAAGGTTCAAAAGTAGTTGAAAAGTTAGTCTGGGGACGATGTTTTAAGAATACTATTGTTGAGCTTTCTGTGATTATGCGTCGGAGGTTGATAGACCTCCTACCCTGACACGTCGATGAGCGAATTGGCCGTTTTCGGTTCGCGAGAGGGCGTCGCGGCCGTCATTTTTGCGGGTCTAGGTCCGTCGGTTTCGGTCCCAGGCCGTTTTCATTGATGGGTGGTGTGCGAAATCGAGGTTTGTCCACAGCCGATTCAGTCGACCACACGTAAGATAAAGTCGGGCATGTCCCTTTACAGGGACAATATTCAAGAATTAGTCAGGGGACTATTTGTTTTATATTTGATTTTTGTTTAAAGCTTCTTTTGTTGAATAGTTGCCGTTATTCTGGCGAAATCCGCCTGAAGGAGGACACACCCGACCTACACGTAAGAGTGACCCTTCGCTGGGGTGACCTTTGGTGAGGGCCTACTGTCAAGCAGTGGCGAAGCGTGCCTTTAGGACTACCAAACAATGTTCTAAGAACTCTGTTGTGGTTTCAACGAAATGTTCTTAGAGCATGTCTTGCTGGGACCGTCTTGTTTTAACGCATCTGTATCATGTTCTAAGAACATTGAGTTCGTTAGCAGAGCACTGTTGGGTTATAAGAACACTTCGTGGTAGACCTATAGGAATGCAGGGACGGTCGGTCCCTGCTCAATATTGGGGTCCCCCGATCGCCGAACGCGATGCGGTACAGTGGGGTGCGCATCAAGAAACTTGATGCTTTTCGTCAGGGTACCCTCGACTTCTTCGCTCCGCGCGCTGCTGCGTTGGGATCACGTGGCTGTTGGAGGAGTCGCTACGTTCAAGGTGCTCCGGGATCCCCCTCACTTGCATCTCGCGCCTGCGTGCTTCAGGGCTGGGTTTCTTGCGAAGGTTTCTTGCGGCCGCGCTTGTACTGTAGTAGCGTTTTGCGCGCTCGTGTTTGGTCCACCGCTGGCCCCCAAGAAGCCGCGCACCAGAGGTCACTCTTAGCCAGGAATCGTCTTGCATGTAGCTGATTCACCAGGGTCACTCTTGCGTGCAGCCGCTTCCGACCCGGCACTCCGAGGTCCATACTCTAACACCTGGGAGCGTGTTTCTTTTTTGCTTGGGGCATAGTGGGCATTATAGTCCCCGGCCCTCCCTCTCCCCCCCTCACTATAACGTAACGCCTCTCCCCCCTCAGTGCCCTCCAGGCACTGCCGCTCTGCGCATCGGGCACACGTCCGGGGGGGGGGGGGGCGTCACATTACACCCTCCCTCGAGGGGGGCGTCGCATTACAC
>CAUYUJ010007866.1:0-43915 GCA_963575745.1 Prorocentrum cordatum
GCGATCACTTTTTCGTCCTTCTTCGCCCTCTTCCGCTGCGGCTCGCTGCCGTCGCGCTTCGCGCCCGCCGTCGGTGGCGCGATGGCTCGAACGCGCCGGGCGATGCAGAAGTCAGGGTTCGCTTCGTTCTGCGAGTTCGACCCGTCGATCCACAGCTTCGGCCCGCCTGGGCCCCTCAGCTTCGAGAAGTGGGCACTCACATCTCCTGCGCCGAGGCCGTCTCCGTATACCTCCGCTGCCAAGGCGTCCAGCTTCATCTGGACGCGGTGCAGCAGCTCCCTCCGCCCGAAGAAGTCCAGGCCGTACTTGTCGCACTCGTCCTGAGCCCTCGCCTTGACCAAGACGCTCTCGAGCGCCCTCGCGCCGTCCTTCCTGACCTGCACGCCGTCGGTGGCGCCCCCATCGCCAGCACGAACTGCATCTCCTATGGCTCCTGTGTCTTTGAGCTCAAGTTGCACCTGCATCGCCTGCTCGGCCTGGATGCTGTCCACCAAGAGCTGCAATGCAACCTCCCCGCCCTGCTCGCAATGCCATTGCATCGCCTTCTCTTGCGACGGGCGCAAGCTGCGGCGCACGTCCCTGAGCTTGCTGATCGTCTCCGCGCGCTTCGCGTGAAACACTGCCACCGACGCGTCGACCGTGAACGCGTTGTCCTTCAGCAGATTCTTCACCTCACAGCGGCCCTCCTCGCTCCTCCTCCTCCCCCTCCTCCTCTTCCTCCTCCTCCTCCTTCCCATCTCCCTCCTTCTCCCCACCCTTCTCCTCATCCCCCGCCTCCTCCTCGTCCGCCAACTTCTCCTCCTCCTCATCCGCCTCCCTCTCCTCCTCCACCGACCTTCGACTGCCAGACCGTGCTTCGCGTGCACGTCGCCAGCTCGTCGCGCGCTGCCTGGGGGCCCTTGCCGCACGTGGCCATGCCCAGGTCGCTCGCCTGCTGCGGCAACGCCAGCGAGTGGTCCGCGAACGCGTCGGCGATCTTCTTGTACGTCACGTCGCCCTGCTTGACCTCGAACGCCGCGCGCAGCCGCACGAACGGCATCTGCACCACCTTCGCCTCGTCGTGCAAGACGTGCACCAGCGAGTGCTTCTCCATCATGTCGGCCACGTGCCATCGGATCAGCTGGGGCACGTACGTGATGACAGCGGGGCGGCCATGGGTCGCGGTCGGCTCCACGTTGACCTCCATGCTGCCGAGCTGCGCCAAGCACCCTGGCATCAGCCCAGTCCTGTACGCCGTCAACTGCTGGACTGTGAAGCCACCTGCGATCAACGTCCTGTGCGCGCTGCCCTTGTTCACGTACTCGGCCGTGCCCTCCTCACGGAGCTTCTGGCATGTTTTCAGCACCACGTCCCACGAGAGCGGCATTGCCTCGATCACTTTCTCGATCACTGTATCACCTAAGAGCTTCCACGCCATCTCCTGCGACGTCATTCAGCCGCCGCCGACCGCCAGTTTGCCCAAGACTGACATCATGGTGCCCGTCACAATACTCATGAGCTCCTGGCTCTTGTCGATGTCCTTGCCAAGCTTGCCGATGGCGGTCAGCAGCCCATGGGCCGCGTAGGACTCTGAGTCCACCAGCGTGTCCACTTCCTGCGGGATGATACCGGAACTAGCCTCCTCCTCCTTTCTATTCCCCCCCTTCCCCTCCTACATTCGCCGTCCTGTTCTCTCAGGTTCGCCCCCCCCCCCCCCCCCCCCCCCCCCCCCCCCCCCCCCCCCTCCTCCTCATCGCCCTCCTCTGTCCTCCTCCTCCTCCTCCTCCTCCTCCTCCTCCCCCTCCCCCCTCCTCCTACTCCTCTCCCCCTCACCTGCCTTCCCCTCCTCATAATATTCCTCCTCCTCCTCATCTTCCTACGCGTCATCATCATCATCAGCATCATCATCACCACCATCCTCATCATCATCATCCTCATCGTCACCATCACCATCATCCTCATCATCATCCTCATCATCAGCATCGTCATCATCAGCAGCATCATCATCATCATCATCATCTTCATCATCATCTGTTTCATCAGCAGCATCATCAGCATCAAAATCATAACCATCACCATCATCATCAGCAACAGCATCATCATCATCATAATCATCATCTTCATCATCATCATACCCATCATCATCATCATCCTCATCCTCATCCTAATCTTCACCATCATCATCACCGTCATCGTGATAACACCCCAGCACTCCCGCGACGGCCCGAGGGTCCCAAGAAGACAGGGGGGGCGATGCCCCAAGCGGCCCCAAGGCTGATCCACGTTTCCAAGAGGGCCCCGACCCAAGAGGCCCCCAAGAGACCTCAAGGACATCGGGAAACGTCCTTCCTCTGATTTGTCACAGCGCCGTCGGCGTCGTCGCCACCTGCTGCACCGTTGCGCCGCGCCATCCTCTGGCGTCATCTTGGCGGGCTCAATGGGCCCGGCCTTAATCGGGAGGTGCTCGAACGGGTCATCGCACGGCTCCGACGGCCTGTGCTTCAGCTTCTTGCGCGCCTCTCTGTACGCGACCGCCTCGACGGGGCGAGCGGGAGGGGGAAAGGATGTGAGGGGGTGGCCAAGGCGGCCGATGGGGCTCCCGCGGGACTCCCACGCGCGCCACGGGGACCAATATGGCCCCAAGACGGCTCCAAGACGGTACGACAGCCCGAAGAGGTGTCCCCAACAGGCCTCTTGGATGTCCAGAGAGCCCCTCCTGCCCTATATGTTCTTCGAGAGGTTTCTAGGATGCGTCAGAACTGTATCAAAGAGGTCCTCGAGCACCCCGCGAAATCCCAACGAACGCCCAATGGGCCTCTGGTCTACAGCCCAGAGGGACCATGGTGGCGGTGGCGGAGTGGGCCGAATGCCATATGTGAATACGACACAAGCACACACATATGTATGTATGGGTATATCTAGATGTGCTTTCCCATGTGTACATGCACACATCTCTTGTGTTCGCATGAATGCACGTGCACGTTGTGTACATTTGTAAGATACTGTAGTAGGTTTGGCGGTGTGTGTTGGGGAATTTGGTTGGCACGAGTTCTATGGCCTTGACCTTCTTCGCGAACGTCGTGAAATCCTGCACGTCCACAACCTTGTCCTGCGCGCCGTACAGCGGGACCGAGCCTGAGATCGCACCTTAAAAAAACAGCAACCACACCTGCCTCTGGAGCTCCTTCGAGTCGGCGCTGATGCGAGCGACCTCCCCGATCAAGCTCCGTGCGAACTCGATGAAGCTCCACGTCTCCATGCCAGTCTGCAGCTCCACGACCTCCACGTCCTCGATCGGCTGGCAATCCGCACCGACAAGCTCGGAACCCTTCTTGCGCAGCTTGGCCGCCGACTGTTTCTTCAGCTGATTGCCCATCTTGACCTTCATGGGGTCGGCCTTCGCCGCGCTCTTCTTCCTCCTCCACCGGGGGCACGACTTCGTCACGAGGTTTGCTGCGGCCTTCGCAGCTTCGCTCCTCTTCATATCCTTCTCGGCCTTATCTTTCTTCTTGGCCTCAACCTTGGCCGACTTGGCCGCCGCTTTGGCCTGCCGGCTCTTGACATCCATGTGCAGCTTCGACTCAGGGTCCGCGAGCTGCTTGTGCGCCTCGCTCTCCTTCATGTCCTGCACGAGTCTCTTCACCATCGGCTCCCGAATCTGGTTCCTGAACGCTGGATTCTGCAGGCCTGGGCTTAGTCCTTTGCACTGGCCGATGGGCTTGGCGTCCTGTGGAATTGGCACCACCATGCGGACGCAATCAGCGATCACCTCTGGGTACTCCGCCCTAAGCACCACGAAGCACGCGTTCACCGACTGGAAGATCGTCTCAGTCTTGCGCGCCGCTGGGCGCTGCAAGTCGCACTCGCCGTTCACCACCTTGACCGTCTCATCCCACACCGAGCGCCGATCCTCCACCTCCAGGTCGACACCCTGCCAGTCCCGCTCGATGATGCGAAGCTGCGACAAGCGGTAGAAGCTGCTGCTCACCTTGTAGCTCGTCGGGTTGACCCAACGCCCAGGATGATACGACACGGCAGTCTCGAACTTCAGGCCCAGCAGCTTGTCCCAAGGCAAATCACCCCAACCCATCTGCTTGGCCCGCTGCTTGAAGCGAATCTCTACGTTCTTCGTGGGCCCCCAGATCTGAATGATGGTGATCTCCGTCACCTCGCCGTTCACCGCGTTCTTATACTCCGCGAGGAAGTGCAAGACGTCGTCGGGAGTTGCCCTCGCATACCTTTTGCAGTTCTTCAGCTGGGTTGCGGCCATGAGCTGGACGCACCTGTTCTCCCGCTTCACGTCGGCCTCCCAAGCCCTCTTGCCTGCGTCTGCTAGCAACGCGCCCCAGTCAAGCAGCGCGTACACGCCCTTCTCCTCCTCGGCGAAATCTGGCGACTCACGAAGCCCAAGCAACAGCCCGACCGTCTCCAAGGACTTCTGGCGGGAGGCTACCGACCCCACGTCGCCGCGAAGAGCATTGAAGCGATGCCTCGATGATTCGAGCGAGCTTCGTCGCCCCAAGCACTGGAGACGCGACCTGAGGACGCAAGCCGCCCCCCGCCCGCCAGCGTTGGCTCGGGCGGCAGCTGTCGCCATCATGCCGCATCTCCAGCTTTGTTGGAGCGGCGGAGCATTGCCCGAATCAGCGTCTCTTGGTAGTCCACTTGCCGTCGGCCGAGACCAACGGGATCGTCGCGTCGCTGTCGTCGCAGTAGAACTGCTCGCAGACCACCCTGAACTCCACGAGCGTCAAGTCGGACCCGAACCTGTCCCTGACGTGGGGGTACTTCCCGCTGTTGTCCCAGATGTCGGCGCACCTGGACCTGCACTTCGCCACGAGCCCCGCGACCTCGTCGCTCGACAGCACGGCCCGTGAGATCTGCTGCACGTGGCCGCCGACTGCCACGACCGCCATGGCGCGCGCCACGGCGAGCCCGCCGCCGCAGGCCGAGCACCCCCTCCCCAGGGGCGCCGCGGCACTGGCCCCATGATGGGCCTTGACGAAGAACATGGGAACGTGGGGGTTCGATAAGCTTTCCGAGCTCCAGAAGCCTCCAGGCCCCAGGGCTGGGACGGACCCAAGAGGTGCCCCCAAGAGGGCACACAACAAGCCAGGAGGCGCACTGGTTCTCAGAGCCCCAGAACGGGAGCCCACGGGAGCCCTAAGAGAAGCCCAAGAAGGCCCAGAGCCCCAGGACGGCCGCAAGACGGCGCCAAGAGGGGCCCATTAGGGACCAAGGGGGCCCAGGGGGCCCGACAAGAGCTTAAATGACGCTCCACGAAAGGCTGAAAGGCCCCAAGAGGTGACAGCGCGAGCTTTCTTGCCGCCAAGAGCCCCGGGAATCGGAAGGCCCCAATAATGCGAAAAGAGGGAGCCCAAAAGGGCCGATGGGATTACCAAGGGGGCACCAAGAGAGCCCGAAGCCTGTGGGTGCCTGGGGGTCACAGACCCAAGAGACTGCAAGAACCCCCCCCCCCGCCCCAAAGAGGCGCAACGTGACCCACGAGGTCTGGGCACGGCCCACCTGAAGCTGCCCCGCAACCTCACGCACGTCGCCGACAGGCCGCCCATGCGAGCCCAGCGCCTATACAATAGGTATATGACCCACACTCCAAGCACATGCGACGGATACTTTACAATTGCACACATATACACATACATACACACACCAAACCACGCCCGTCACACATACCAGCAAACAGACAACATCAACAAACAAGAGAGAGAGATGAACAAACAACAACAACAAAAACGAAACACAACAACGATCGCGATCACCGAGAAGCTGGCGCTGCACGACCACCACGACCAGCAGCCAGCAGCCCGTCACCAGCGCAATTGCCTCAGTGGCGGCCCTGGGCCCCCCCACCAAGGCATTTGCGCTGGTGGGGCCTGCCGCGGGCCAGCTGACTGAGGCATTTGCGCTGGGGCCAGCTGACTGAAGCATTTGCGCTGGTGGCGCTTGCCGCGGGCCAGCTGACTGAGGCATTTGCGCTGGTGGGGCCTGCCACGGGCCAGCTGGCTGAGGCATTTGCGCTGGTGGGGCCTGCCGCGGGCCGACTGACTGAGGCAGTTGCGCTGGTGGTCCCCGCCGCGGGCCAGTTGACTGATGCATTTGCGCTGGTAAGGCCTGCCGCTGACCAGCTGACTAAGAGATGTGCGTTGGTGACCAGCGCAAATCTCTTAGTCAGCTGGCCCGCGGCAGGCCTTGCCAGCGCAAATGCATCGGTCAGCTGGCCCGCGGCGGGCCCACCAGCGCAAATGCCTCAGTCAGTCGGCCCGTGGCAGGCCCCACCAGCGCAAATGCCTCAGTCAGCTGGACCGTGGCAGGCCCCACCAGCGCAAATGCCTCAGTCAGCTGGCCCGCGGCAGGCCCCACCAGCGCAAATGCCTCAGTCAGCTGGCCCGCGGCAGGCCCCACCAACGCAAATGCCTCGGTGGAGGGCCCCAGGGCCACCACGGGGGCAATTGCGCTGGTGACGGGCTGCTGGCTGCTGGTCGTGGTGGCCGCGCAGCGCCAGCTTCTCGGTGATCGCGATCATTTGTTGTATGTGTGTGTTTGTTGTGCTTGGTGTGATTTCGTTGTGTTGTTCGTTTTTTGTTGTTTTTTGTTTCCGTATTCTCCTCCTTCTCTTTTGTAATGGTCCTCTCCTCCCTCTCTCACCTGTTGCCGTTTTGTGTTGTCTCTCCCTTCGTCAGCGCATTGTGTATGTGTAATGTGTGTGGGGTACGTGGTGCGCGTCGTTTGTTTATCGTTTGATGTCTATCCTTGTGTGTTGTCATCCCCCTCTCTATATATGGGTGTACCTTATATGTTGAGTTGCGTTGCCGTCTCGGGTCGTGTGTCGGGGTTTTGATCGTTCACGCGCGCTCGCATAATGGATTTCGCTTGTGGGTTGGCCTTGTCGGTTGCTGGGCATGTGCCGCGTCTTTATCTGTCTCTCGTCATAGCTCTCTCCCTCTCGTGCTTGTGCTGGTGCCACCTTGATTCATGTGTATGTGTCATATACAACCTGTTCGTGCAACCTGGTTGGGTGTCATGATTGACGCTTGGTTATCTAGGAGCATGCACTAGTGTGGGTTGTAGTTGCTTCGGTTGCTGGGTGTGTGGCGATGTTGATCGGATGTGCGATGCAAGTGCATCCCCATCCTCAGCCGTGCAGGTTCACACTCGACTGTCGATTGACTCAAGCACGCGCCCTGCCTGGGCGCTTCGGCCCCCTGCACGCAGGGCAAGTAAAGATATCACCCTCCGTGGGTCCGCGATCCCTGCTGAACGCAAGCACGCGCAGTAAATGCCACGGCTGCAAGCACACCCCGCATCGAAACAATCCGTCGCCCGTTGGCAGCGGCTTATCTGGTGGCGCTGCAACTGGGACCGAACCAAACGCCTTGCACATTGCGCAGACGTCTCGGGGCAAGGGCGCTATGGGGCCCCCCCACAAACGCGCATGTGTGGGACTCACCAAAATATGGCACCACACGGGCATGAATGGGGCGCCTTCCGATCGCTTAGCTCTTGCCAAAATTATCGGGATGTGGGGGGCCACACACTCAAGGCCTGCTACAGACTCTGGCCTCACACGGGCATGCACGATTGCTTTGACTTGGCCGCTCGGCCAAAGTGAGACCTGGCGACCCATCGACTCCCGAACGCTAGTCCACTGGATGTACATGCATCGGTCGTTCACACGGATCAGGGACACGCCACCGTTCACAGGCTCAGACAGAGGTTGCTCCGCAGCTTCGCGGAGCGCATCAGCGATGGCAGTGGCCCCGTCGTTGCACCCCTGATGGGACAGACGCATGACGGACACAGCAACGCCTGCATAGCCTACGCAGCGACTCAAAGAACTCCCCGCGCCGCCCCACTCAGAAACCCTTGGAAATGACACACCTTGTTCGGGGGGGGGGGGGGTGGCTGCAAGGTCCCCAGGGCGCACTCCAGGATGCCCGAGCTGGACGCAATGCCCCCCGAAACACTTGCGCATCATTTTCCTCCTCCTCATCCTCCTCATCCTCTTCCTCCTCCTCCTCGTCCTCCTCCTCCTGAGGAAGAGGAAGAGCGACGAACCGTAACTCACCCTCGCCTCCTCCTCCTCCTCCTCATATTCTCCTCGATGCCACCTCTCGGATCACTGCAAGAACCCGCCTCCGATCCACGCTGCTGGCTGACTCCAGCGGGTGTTGTGCGAGGCGAGACTCCAGAATGCGGTCTGCGTGGATGCAGTCACCATGGTCGGGCACATCGGGCCCGTCGCCATCCTCGCTGCCACTGTCCAACTGAATATCGTCGCCCCGCCTGCGGCTCGACAGGAGCTTAAGCCCTTAAGCCGCTTGCAGCAGCCCCCGCCCCCCACCCCGAGACGGCGCCTAACTCCGACAGACGCTGCATGGCACAACATGCCGCATAGCATAGCAATGCATACGATGCGAGCTGGGTCGGGGCCAGGGGCAATTGCGCGGTCTCTGAAAGGGCCACGCGCCTCGCACCACCACCTGCATCTACGTCGCCGCCGTCGCCGCCGTCGGCAGCAGGCGGCTCGCCGAAGCCGCCCTTCTCCAGGAGTGTCTCCAAGTAATCCCCGAGCCAATCACCAGGGTCGCCGCCGTCGCCGTCGTCGTCGTCAACGTCGCCCTGATCCCCCTCGCCAAGGTCGTCTTGGCGGGGCACGTCAACCTTGCCATGCAAGCACGAACGAACTAAACCAACCTTGTGGTGTGTTGTTACTGTGGATGTCATAGGTACGCAAGCCTCGGCCTTGTGGGAGAAATCCAGAGTCTCACGATCGGTGGGCGGCCGCCTCGCGACGAGGGAGCGCGCCAGCGTCTGGCCCCTCAAAGACGCAGCCGTAACCACATAGACCTTTACCTCTTAGACACACAACACTGCGCCTCGCCGAGAGCCTCTCGATCGGACTTACTGTTCCCATGTTTGGCACGTGGGCCCACGAATCCTCGCCGTCGGCGGCGGCGCCGCCGGCGTCCTCGATGGCGGGCGCGCCGGGGTCAGCCCCTCGAGCCCGTTTGGGCTTGCTCTTGTTGGACCTCTTGGAGATCTGCACTTCGATCGCCTCCACGTCACTGAGCGAAAGCCACGCCCGAGGAACGTCAAACCACAGAAGCCGACACTTGTAAATCATAACAATCGACAAAGCCTTGCGCTTGCGCTTGCTCCCGTGCTCAACCTCCGCTGGAACCAGCGCCCCAGCTGCCTCGCCGACTGCCCTGGAGTAAGCATCGGCAAGGAGATCAGACATGAAGACTGGCGAGATGGGGCGATCCACAACCAACTCCAGCTGGCCCCCAGGACCACGGCGGGCCGTCGTCGCAGCGGCGACAGTGATGCCGTTGCGTTTGTACGCGGCTGGAACCAGAAAACAACGGTCGGCCATCCCTGGATCGAGCGAATACGCCACGGCCGCCCCGCGCTGCAACAACCTGTATGCAGCGTGAGCTAGACCAAGACCAATCGCAGCCCGTTCAAGCCTGACTGGGTCAGAATGTCTAGCGCAGATACTAGGCTTCTCATCTGTCGGTAAGTCGGGGCCTGGTGCCGTCTCAACCTCGGCGTTTCTATGAGTGTACCTCGAGGTGCGCATCTCCTGATCAACGGCAACCATCATGGGCGTGCATTCGTCGGCAGTGAGGCGTCTGCCGTCTCCAAATTTCAAACGCATGCGGCGGTCGGCGCCCGCAATCCTCAAGGCACGGCCCCTCTCCGTCATGACTTGAAGCACTGAGTGGAATCCTGACCGCGGGCGGCCCTGGCCCTTGCACCCACCTACCCCCGACCTTCCGCTGCCGACTGCCAACCTGCCGACTGATTTTCTGCAGCGGGTAGGTGCCCGAAACTTTCGGGCACCTACCCGCTGCGGAACATCGAGCCGAAACTTGGGCCAACTTTCGGGCCGAAAGTTGGCCCACGTTTCGAAACAAAGACTGTAACCACGAATAAGCCCGATGCAACGAAACACCTGCGAACCGTTGGGCTAGCCCCCATGAGGCCCCCTGCCCCCGCTTGCACAGCGCAACGCGCTCTGCTGCTGTCGTCGTTGTCTTAACATTCGTCGTCCCAGTCGTAATCGTCGTCGTCGTCGTCCTCGTTGTCGTCATCGTCATCCTCGTCGTGGTCGTCGTCGTCGCCGTCTTCGTTGTAGTCGTGGGCGGCAGCAGCGGAGGGTGGAGGGGGCGAGCGTGTGCTGGCCAGTTGCCCCCCCGCGAAGTCCTTCGACGTCCTGCGAATGGCCGCTGAGCACGTGCCGCAACATGAGCGTGAAACCGTACAGCTGAGACGGCACCTTGCCACCTGAGTTGATGACGTCGTCGAGCTGGTGAGCGTAGGTAGCCTTCACCTTCGGCGTGACGCCGTCGAAGACGTTGTTGAAAGCCTGGCATCGGGCGCAGAGATCGGCCAGCTGCCTGCATACGGTCACCCTCGCTTCATCCTCTATGCCAGCAGGCCGCTGGGGAATGACAAGTAGCAAGAACGGGAACTCCTCGCAAGGCTTGACAAAACGAAGCCACCAGAAACATGACCCCATCAGAACCCCATGGACTATTCGCTCAATAGCACCAGAGGTGTATCCGAAAAGGACCCCTTGTAGAGCGGACCCCCACAATTCCACTGAGGATCCGTCCGCGATCAGGTTGTCGAAGTCGCGGGCGAACTTCGACGCCATGCCGTTCACGAGGTCGGAAAAGAACGTGCAGCCGAAATAGCGATGGCCATCGGCGCCGTGTGATTGGCGAAGCCTGTTGACCTGGTCAGTCCACTTCTGCGCCCAATTTATAAAATGCGGGAGGGGCTGCATGATAATGTTCGTGATCATGAGGACGAATATGAAAGAACGGTTGGCCAACATCGCACACGCGCTGCTCTTTCTTGCCCGTTGCTCCTCCTGGTACTGTGCCGCCTCATCGGCCCCAGGGCCAGTCTTTTTTGGAGGGCGCTTAGTCTTGCCGTGAGCAAGTAGATGGCGAAAAGCGGCAGGCAGGTGGTCCAACGCTGTCACGGTAATCTTCGCCACTTCGGCAACACTGCCCCACCTGGTTCGAATGGCGCGACCTGGGATACAAGGTATTGTCTTATTAACGTCGGCGCTTGCGTCCTGGAAAATGCTGCGCGGATTATTATGCACCCCTGGCCCTCGCCAGAGGCTTGAAATCAGAGACACGCCCGTGACGAACTTGACTGGGAAATTGTCAGACGATAGCCCGGCATCAGCATCAAACAAATCGTTCTGCCATGGGCCCCACGAATCAAAAGCTTCGAGTAGCTTTTCAAATATGAGCTGACACTGGCGTAGCAAGCACCAACACACGCCAATCATCATGGTCTTGAACTCCTTGGCGCGTGAGACAGGCACGCGCACGGCAAACTGATTGTCGCCGCCCTTATCAACGTTCATCACATATAATTGAACAGGCCGCCCACGTCCAGGAGGTAAGCCTTGCGCACCTGCAGCCGCAATCCTGTTGCAAGCATCGTCGAGTGAGGGGAAGCCGACAGACTGCAATTGGCGCCCCCAGATGCGGTAGGTCTCTTCGCCAGTGCCTGCCCTCACAAGATGCATGGGCCATAAGATGGACGCAATCGGGAAATCTGCAGACAACTGCGTTAGCGAAAAAGCTGGCCGCTCACCATCATAACTACCGCGCGCATCCTGGCAGTCATCGGAAATGTCGGCCACCGTGCCAGCCGCTCCGTCCCACGTGCTGGTGTTACCAATATCGAGCATCACACTCTCTCGGTCTATCGCAGCTTGGGTAGTTGCATCGGTCTTAAGGTCGATCGCGCAGACGGGGGCGACAGCGCCCGCCGAAAGGTCGGCGCCGTCGCCGTCGCCAGCGACGCTGGCCGATAGGGCAACCATGGAGTCGTCGAGCTCCGCGCGGCGGGCTCCAAAGTTAAGCCTGGCAACCACGGCCGCACGAGTCTCGCACCGAGCAAGCACCTTATGGTGTGATACGGAGCCTCTAAAGTCCTCCCCAGCCATCAGACACAAAGCTGCCTCAGCACTCACATGTTGACAATGGTTGCGCCGAAGTGCGAGACAGAACCCACCGTAGTCTGGAATATTTCGGACGCCTGGCATTCTGACGCACGCGCTCTTGCAAAGGGTGTAGGTGGCGACCTTCGCCGCCACCAGTTGTGCGTGGAAGGAAGCAGCCCGCTGTTTCAATGTCCTAATTTCCTGGCGCATGTTCAACTCCTTCTCGTCTCGCAGGGCGAGCTCCATATCTCGGGCCACCAGCGTCGTCCTAAGAGCATCGGCGTCGTAGCCGTCGTACACAGTGGGGTCGAAGCTTGCAAGAGCGCTGACATCTTGTAGTGGAGGCTCTCCACCAGCGTCTGCAAACGGCTGAGCACGCGGGGCAACACAAGGCCCCAGGAGATGCGACATCGCCGCGTGGACATCGTCGCGCGAGAGGGCAACGTTCAAGAGCGATGCCACTACCGCGGGGAAGTGGTCCAGGAGGCTGACGCGAACAGCAGGCCGAATCAGAGGGCGGATGAAGCTCGACACACCACCGACTGTCAGACTGGAACCTGCGCAGCCCCCGCCGAGAGACAAGAGCAAGACGCGAGCGCAAGCGGACGCCGATATGTCGGGCCCGTCGCCACACCCATTCCGTTGTATATAGGACTTGAGGTCTCCGATCACTGATTCCCGCGTGGGCATTTAGAACCAAAACGGCTACGGGTGCATTATGATGGTATGCTGATTGGTTCCAGGTTCTATGGATGTTGTTGATAGTGCCGGTGTTTCTGCTGCTTTGGTTGATTCTGCTTACGAATGCTTTAAGGTCTTGAATACTTTGGTTTCTGGATGCGTTGGCGTATGGGTGATTTGGTTTATGGGCGGTTAATTTTCTGAATGCTTTGGTGTATGTATGATTTGATTGTAGGGGCGATTTGGTATATGGTCGCGTTGGTGCGTGGGTGCTTTGATTTATGGATGCTTTGTGTTATGTATGCGTTGCGCTATGCATGCTTTGGTTTATGGGTGCATTGTGTTATGTTGTATGGGCGATGTGGTGCCGTGATGCTTTGGATTATGCATGCTCCCCCCAAGCCCTGGCACTCGCACGCTTGATTTACTCGCGGCCAGACTGACTCACTCGCGCTCGAGATGCCTTGAGCGAGCGGCGCGTCATTCCCTCGAGAGGCCCGTCGGGCCCAGCTGGCGACGCCGACGCAAACAAGGACGAAGCCGACGGGCGGGCAGCGGGCGGCGGGGGGGGGCAGCAGCGCCGCTCGACTCGAATGCGCACGTGCCTCGACCATCTTGCCGAGGCGTCGGGCCTGGTCGGTCCGACGGGCCTGACGCGTCGAAGGAGGAGGAGGAGGGGTAGGAGGAGGGGAGAGACGAGGAGGATAAACAGGGAGGACACTGGACTGTGGGAGGGAGTCGGGAGGGGGGGATCCGGCAGGAAGCAGAGCAGGAGCAGGAGCAGGAGAGAAGCAGAGCAGGAGCAGGACGCAGAGCAGAGCAGGAGCAGGGGCATGATCTTTGTTCGCACAGGCACGAAGCTTCTGAGCCAAGAAAGGGCTCAGCATAGCACAGCTGCGTCGCACGCATGAGTTGGCCCAACAGCCTAAACTCATCACCCGCTGCAGCGACGACGGCCTGGCACTCAGTCGGATTCCGACGAGCGACCGTGAAAGGCGAAATCGCTACCATCATCATCGTCATCATCTGGCCAATCCTCCCCAATGTTGACCAACTGGATGGGCGGGCCAATGTTCTTGTCCGCCTTCTGCGCGGCCTTCAAGTTGGAGACCTTCGCGATGCGAGCCGCAATCTTCTTGGTCTGCTCGTCGAACCGCTCGGGGCTCTTGAACAGATCCTGTACAAAGGGGTGACTGTGATCCAACTTCCTGGCGCAATTCTCCATGGCTCGCTCGATGTCGCGCCTCGCGTGCGCCTTCATCTGGTTCGAAAGCGCAACGCCCTTGCCGCCTTGGCCGAGAGTCATGTAGCAACGGGCGCTGCACCGCGGTGGCGGATGAGCTTGGGTTGAGGATGCCGCGCTCGGGCCAAAACGGCCACGGAGACGGAGCGCTCGCAAACGTGCCACTGGCGCTGGCCCCGACGGCGGCCGACGCAGGGGGGGGAGGGGGGGGGGATGGGGGGTGGGGAGGAGGAGGAGGAGGAGGAGGAGGGGGAGGAGGAGGAGGGGGAGGATGAGGAGGGGGAGGATGAGGAGGGGATGGAGGAGGAGGACGGGTCGCCTAAGCCCTTCGGGGAAACCCCCCAGGTTCGGCGTCTCTGGAGGCCCACTCCTGCCACCACCCTGCGGGGCCCTCGGAAACGAACCGAGGGCGCGAACAACGACCCTGGCGTGCAAGAACAAAAATCACCAGCCCTCGTCGCCCCTTCATCGTCCATCCATCCCCCTTCTCTCCCACCTTTCCTGCATTCCTCCTCTTCCTCCCTCCGCCTCTCCCTCCCCCCCCCCCCCCCCCCCCCTCGTCCCCCCTCATCCTCCCCCCCCCCTCCCACGCGCGCAGGCTTATCAGAAGAGACGAACCTGGAGCCTTACTTACAGCGGCACTGCTACGACAGAAGTTCATTACAACTACACATTTGGAGCCCCCCGTGGGCGACGATTCTCCTGAGGGTTGTGCCGAAATGGGCGCGGGCGCACATTTCCTTCCCCCCCTCCCCCACTAAAGGAGGGGGAGGATGACGATGAGGGGGAGGAGGAGGATGAGGGGGGGGCGAGGATGAGGAGGATGCGCAAGTGTATTGGGTGGCCTTAAGTCCCCGTTGCCCGTTACTCAAGCTCTAACATATCATGTTCGATTATGTTAGAGCTCCCTGGGAACTCTAACATGCTATGTTAGAGCTCATTGGGAGCTGTAATATAATATGTTAGAGCTCCAACGGAGCTCTGACATAGCATGTTCCATTATGTTAGAGCTCCCTGGGAGCTCTAACATGGTATGTTAGAACTCCGTGGGAGCTCTAACATGGCATGTTAGAGCTCCAACGGAGCTCTGACATAACATGTTCCAGTATGTTAGAGCTCCCTGGGAGCTCTAACATGGTATGTTAGAGCTCCGTTGGAGCTCTAACATGGCTTGTTCGAGCTCCAACGGAGCTCTAACATAGCATGTTCGAGTATGTCAGAGCCCTCTGGGAGCTCTAACATGGCATGTTAGAGCCCAGTGGGAGCTCGAACATGGCATGTTGGAGGTCCAACGGAGCTCTAGCATAGCATGTTCCAGTATGTTAGAGCTCCCTGGGGGCTCTAACATGGTATGTTAGAGCTCCGTGGGAGCTCTAACATGGCTTGTTAGAGCCCCAACGGAGCTCTAACATAGCATGTTCGAGTATGTTAGAGCTCCCTGGGAGCTCTAACATGCGAGATTGGAGCTCCCATGTTAGAGCCCCCTGGGAGCTCTAAAATACCAAGCTCCAACGGAGCTCAGTGGGAGCTCAGTGGGAGCTCCCTGGGAGCTCTAACATGGTATGTTAGAGCTCCAGCGGAGCTCTAACATAGCATGTTCGGGTATGTTAGAGCTCCCTTGGGAGCTCTAGAATGGTATGTTAGAGCTCCGTGGGAGCTCGAACATGGCATGTTAGAGCTCCAACGGAGCCCTAAGATAGCAAGTTCCAGTATGTTAGAGCTCCTTGGGAGCTCTAACATGGCATATTTGAGCTCCGTGTGAGCTCTAACATAGCATGTTATATGATGCTAGAGCTCCCAGGGAGCTCTAACATGCTAAAATCGAGCTTCCATGTTAGAGCCCCCATGGAAGCTCTAAAATACTGGGCTCCAGCGGAGCTTTAACATAGCATGTTAGAGCTCAGTGGGAGCTTCCTGGGAGCTCTAACATGGTATGTTAGGGCTCCGTGGGAGCTCTAACATGGTATGTTAGAGCTCCAACGGAGCTCTAACATAGCATGTTCCAGTATGTCAGAGCTCCCTGGGAGCTCGAACATGGTATGTCAGGAGCTCCGTGGGAGCTCTAACATGGCTTGTTAGAGCTCCAACGGAGCTCTAAAATAGCATGTTCGAGTATGTTAGAGCTCCCTGGGAGCTCTAACATATGTTCCAGTATGTGAGAGCTCCCTGGGAGCTCTAACATGAATGTTAGAGCTCCGTGGGAGCTCTAACATGGCTTGTTAGAGCTCCAACGGAGCTCTAGCATAACATGTTCGTATGTTCGAGCTCCCTGGGAGCTCTAACATGGTATGTTAGAGCTCCGTGGGAGCTCTAACATGGCTTGTTAGAGCTCCAACGGAGCTCTAACATAGCATGTTCGAGCATGTCAGAGCCCCCATGGGAGCTCTAACATGGTATGTTAAAGCTCCGTGGGAGCTCTAACATGGCATGTTAGAGCCCCAACGGAGCTCTAACATCGCATGTTCCAGTATGTTAGAGCTCCAACGGAGCTCTAACATAGCATTATCGAGTATGTTAGAGCTCCCTGGGAGCTCTAACATGCTATATTAGATAGAGCTCCCATGTTAGAGCCCCCTGGGAGCTCTAAAATACCGAGCTCCAGCGGATCTTTAACATAGCATGTTAAAGCTAAGTGGGAGCTCCCTGGGAGCTCTAACATGGTATGTTGGAGCCCCAAACGGAGCTCTAACATAGCATGTTCGAGTATGTGAGAGCTCCCTGGGAGCTCTAACATGCTATGTTAGAGCTCCCAAGGAGCTCTAACATGGCTTGTTAGAGATCCGTGGGAGCTCTAACATGGCTTGTTAGAGCCCCCGGCCTCCTCGTCGGAAGCGGCCCCCTCGACTGGCTGGGATTAGGGCTGGTTTAGGCTGATGTTTCCAAGTGTTTCTGATGTGATTATGGTCCTTCCTGTTGTTTGATGTTTTTTTGGATTGTGATTATGGCGATGTCATGTTTTTCTGATTGTGATGATGACGATGTTTCCGACGATGATAATGATAATTTCGAATGGCGACTATCCGATCGTATATATATATACAATCAACATCATCTCCATCACCATCACCACCATCATCCATCACCATCATCACCACCACCATCACCATCATCATCATCATCATCACGACGACGACGACGATGGCGGGGGGACGGCATGCGGACGTGCCCAATGGGACGACGACGACGACGACGACGGCGGGGGGGACGGCTCGATGGGAGCTCGAACATGCTATGTTAGAAGTCCCATCGAGTATGGGAGGCAACTCTAATATGCTGTTAACATAGCAAGTTAGAATATGTTGGAGCTCCTTGGGAGTTCTAACATCGGGTGTTAGAACTCCGTGGGACCTCTAACATGTCATGTTATTATGTATAGCTCCCTGGGAGCTGAACCATGTGATGCCAGGGAACTCCCCGGCACCTCTAAACTTGCATGTTAGACCTCCCAGTGAGCTCTAACATTGCACGTTAGAGCTCCAACGGAGCTCTAACATAGCACGCTAGATTATATTAGAGCTCCCTCCTGGAAGCTCTAACATGGCACGTTAGAGCTCCAGTGGAGCTCTAACATACATAGCATGTTAGATTATGGTAGAGCCCCAATGGAGCTCTAACATCGTATGTTAGAGCTCCGTGGGAGCTCTAACATGATATGTTAGAACTCCGTGGACGCATGAAGCCAGCGCCTGAAATCAATATAGCAACGCCTGCTCCCAAAACGAAGTAGCCGAGGATCGAGCTCGAGGTGGGGCTCCGACAGGTGGGCGCTGTGGGGACCATAAGGAGCATACCCAATTTGCGAACAACAAGCCCAAAGCCTTCCAAGACTTCAGGAGCCATATTCCAGCCCCCTGCGCCGCGCCAGCGCGGCGAAAGAGCCAGCGCGCGAGCCGGGCTGCACGCCTCTGGCATCGGCTACCAGACGCCCATGCGAGGTCACTTGTCCTGCTGCTGAGCTCACTGGTGCTGCTGTTTGTCCTTCTGCTTGAGCTCCTCCACTTTCCGATCGAGCTCCTCGACTTTCTTCTGCAGGTTGTCCTGTGCCCGCTGGAGATGCATGAGCATCTGTCCCTGTGCCCGCAGGAGGGCCAGAATCTCATCCATCTTCTTGTCCTTGTTGCTCTGTGCGTTGGTCAAGGAATTGAGCATCGTGGTGATAACGGTGGTTAGCCCGTCCTGCTGCTGCCACTGCTGTGCTCCTGCTGTATCAGCTCCTGCTGTTGCAGCTCTTGATGACGCAGCTCTTGAGCTGTTCCAGCTTTTCCAGGTGTTCTCTCCTGCAGCTGCTCCAGCTTCTTGCTGATGGCCTTCACTTTGCCATTGCTCTCCTCTGCCCTCTCTGGCCTTGTTGACCTTGGCCTTCCTCGTCGGCCTCCAGTCCTCCGCTTCATCGTATTCCCACTTCTTCTAGACGTAGCTCGGGTGGAGCTCCACCGTGTTCATGATGGTAGAGCACCATGCGGTCTTGTCCTCACCAGAACCCTGTGGGCAAGCATGATGGAACCAGAGATACTTATTCTTTACATTCTTGATGTGGTCCTGCGAATTATGGCGCGTCGGGGCTGCCCATTTGTCGCACGGTGCACAGTGCCACCAGGGCTCATTAGGTTCTCAATTCGTCTTCGAAACGTACCCCTTGACTTGTAGCCATGGAGCATCAATGCGTCCAGTGTTGTCAGGGTCCATGGTGACGGTTTCTGGACATGGGCCAGGATGCCCCCCTGCGCTAGCCCCCATTTCTGACATGACAGCCTGCAGGCGCTGCAAGGAATGCCTTGAGCCGAGGTGCTTGCGCTACAGGAAAGCTGGGTGTGCTCTACTACTGCAGCGGCTGTCGCAGCGGCTGTCGCAGCGGCTGTTGCAGCGGCTGTTGTTGCAGCGGCTGTTGTTGCAGCGGCTGTTGTTGCAGCGGCTGCTGTTGCAGCGGCTGTTGTTGCAGCGGCTGTTGTTGCAGCGGCTCTTGTTGCAGCGGCTGTTGTTGCAGCGGCTGTTGTTGCAGCGGCTGTTGTTACAGCGGCTGTTGTTACAGCGGCTGTTGTTGCAGCGGCTGTTGTTGCAGCGGCTGTTGTTGCAGCGGCTGTTGTTGCAGCGGCTGGTGTTGCAGCGGCTGTTGCAGCGGCTGTTGCAGCGTACTGGCGATTCTGTCACTTCTGCATCGCAACCTCAGTCGTTCCAGCCAGAGGTGAGGTCGAAACGGGAGATCGTCCTCACGCTCGCCAGTTTCTGTGTTGAGCTCTTCTACTACTGCAGCGGCTGTTGCAGCGGCTGTTGCAGCGTACTGGCGATTCTGTCACTTCTGCATCGCAGCCTCAGTCGCCCCCACACGTACCACGCCTGGGTAGTGGCCACTGCGCGCGCAAGACAGCGGAGCTGGGCAGCTTCGCAAATGGCGCTCATAATGTCCTACAGACATATAGGAAGCTGTATGCGCAGCGCCTGACCGCAAGTCCCTGCTGCGACGCGACCTTGTTGTCAGCACGGGGGAAGTGCGCGATCACATGCTTCTCAACCTCTCCGCATTGTTTGCCGGGGAAGGACGCGACCACTTGCATCCCATCGTAGCTGAGCTTGTGCCCGCGCATGAAGCTTCGGTCGTTTCCACGCCACCCCCGTCCTCCATTCCATCGCCATGAAGGGTCGCTCGTCGTGCCGATGTAGACGGAGCGCCCAGAGGCGATGGCACGATCGTGGAGGTGCCGCACGCGCTTCATCACTAGACCAACGTCGATGTCGACGAGGGGCTGGTGTACAAACATCGATTGCATGCCGCGACAGTCACTAAGCACCTGTCGAGCGTCCTCCGGGCGCCTTCCCACATCATCTTAAGCCGCGTCTCTCGGCTGCGCGAGCGCATGCGACGCCTGGCAGGCGCTGTCACTCTCTCGCCGTTGTCGTCGAAACAGGCGACCTTCGCGAACTGAAATGCGCTGCCGCCATCGACCCCTGCAAAGGCCCTCGGGCTCCGAACTCCAGAGGCCTTGTCGCCACCGTCGCCGCATCCTGCTCGGCCCTCGACAGCGTCGGTAGGCGGCCCGCCGCGTGAAAGGTCGAGCCCCGGGCGATCTGTGATGAACGAAAATGTGTCATTGTTCCCATTGCCCATGCCATCGGCGCTGATGGTGTCATTGGCCATGACCTTGACCTCGACGTTCACGCCGCAAGGCCCTCGAGCTGCTCCGCCGTCTCCGACGCTCCCTGGAGGAAGCGACGATGCTGATGCTGGATGCACCTGTGCTGGAGAGGGCGATGCTGTCTGGATCTCGCAGGCCCTGATCTCTGGAAGCGATGCCGACGGCTCTTGCAAGCCCTTATGTCTAGAGGAAGCGATGCTGTCTGGATCTCGCGCTGCTGCGGGTGCCGCCAGCGGCGCCCACGCCCGCTGCAAAACCTCCCTGGCTGGCTTGTTGCGGACTCGCAGCGGCGGCGGCCACGGTCCGAACGCCCACAGCAACTCTGGCTTCAACATAAAGCGTCATACCTTCAGTGGCCTCGTCATCCGAGCCGCCGAACATGTCTCGCAGAAGGCAGGCAGACACCGACTGCGAGTCCGCGCTGGGAGACCCCTGGGATGAGGTGCTGAATAAAGGATCCCCCAATGGCTCTTGCCCCAGCCATGGGGAACTGACTTGGGCCAATATGCCAAGATGATGTAAGGATGCGAATCCTGTCGCGGATCTGCTGGGGTGCTCGGGGCTCTGTGGGGTCCCGGGTGTGGTGCCCTAGGGCCCTAGTGCCCTCTCTGGTGGCCTCTTCCTCCTCGCTTGCTGCGCCCAGCTGGTGGCGACCAGGGAGGTACTGGGCACCAGACAGCCGAAGGCTAGAGGCTAGAACAATTCGAACCAGGCAGCCCAAGCATCCAAGCGCCTAACGCCTAGCGGCCTGGAGGGTGAGACAATCTGCATCAGGAATACAGTTGATCTGAATATGGGCGTCTTTCTCCTCATCTCTGAGCTCAGGGATGCATGGGGGCGCCTGCGCTCGCTGTTCCAGCCATGCGCAGCACGTGCGCAGAGTCCTGTCGTGGGCCCATTCCCACTCGCGCCAGTAACAGATGCTCTCGCGGGCACCTTAGCTCAGAGCATGATGCGCTCCACCCCCCTCCTCCCGCCTGGACTCCTCCTCCTGCTCCTCCCCCTAGCCTCGTCCTCCTCGTCATCGTCATCCTGGTTCCCCCACGTGGGCCTGCGGGGGTGCCGCGGCCGCCCGCGGCAGCGCCGCCCGCCGCCAGGGACCTTGGGGGCGGGGAGGCGCAGGAGCTGTTGCAGCGGAGGCGCAGCAGACGGCGAGAGGAGACGAGTCGCAGAAGCTCGCCGTTTTGCTGTCACGCTTCTCTGCATAACTTCAGGTCACCCGCGCCGAAGGGTACCTGACAGACAGTCACCACCCGACGCGACTGGAAGCACTTCGCCGACTGGGTCAGGCGCTCGAGAACTTGCGGTGTTCAGTCATGCTAGCCGCCCACAACCCCACTCGAAATGTGTGCGGCTGTTGCAGCGGAGCGCTGGCCACAAAGACTCTGCCGATTCCGCACAACCGTCCCCGTCCCAGCCCCTTCCCATCCCCCTCACCACTGCCATCCCCCTGAGTAAGTCAACTGGCAACCTGAGGCCAGCGAGCTGGCCTGAGTAAGTCAACTGGCAACCTGAGGCCAGCGAGCTGGATGCCAGGGTCCCTGAACGAGTGGCACGCTCCTAAGATGAGACGCACGAGAGGACAATACCACACACAATACATGTACTTCGTGTTGATATGATGTGTGCTAATCATATACAAACACACACACACCTCAGTCGTGCAGCCGGCTCAGCACCAAGGAAAACCGCAAGACATGCCCAGTCCGCACAGCGTCAAAGCGTATGCGGTGGGCCGCACAGGCGTGCCGCTGTTACAGTATAAGGCAAATTTCATCAGGTCACCGGCGCCGAAGGGTATCTGACAGACAGTCACCACCCGACGCGACTGGAAGCACTTCGCCGACCGGGTCAGGCGCTCGAGAACTTGCGGTGTTCAGTCATCATGCTAGCCGCCCACAACCCCGCTCGAAATGTGTGCGAGGGTGCCGCGTACTCGAATTGCGTGCGTATCTGTTGCATAGCGGAAGGCAGGGCTCATCCGATAGGCGCATCTGTGCAGGTCGAGCGAGCACTGGCGCTGACAGAAGCAATGCCTAAACCAGAACTGGCGTGTCGCAGTCGACTGTTGCAGTCTACCAGAAGCGCGCTCGGAGAGGCCCCGCGATTTACTGTGACAGTCTGTGCAAGCTGTCAGCTGCTCCCAGACGCGGGCTGGTCCCACCGAGGCTCGCAGATGTTGCTTTGCCTCGTCAGGGTGCGTGTAATACATGGGCGCGACTCCCAAAAAAACAATAGCCATTGATGTTCTGCCTCATGCCGCCGATCCTGTACTTGTACTCGCGCCTGTGGAAGTCCCATTCTGCCTTGAGCACAATGTGCGCGTAGTATTGGTGCTGCGGTTGCACCAGGCAGAAGACGACGTCTCCTTTCTGCACGGTGGACGCCTCCTTCACGACGCAGCCAGGGCCCGCTTCCGCTGTTACAGCTTCCGCTGCGATGGCCCCTGGCCTGGAGCACGCAATTGGCCAGGCGGCTCAGGCATATTCGGCTTCGTCCTGGGGAGGCCGTAATCCTCAGGGACTACTAAGCCCTGCTGGCCCCTCTTCTTCTCCCGCCGCGGCGCGGCTGCCTGCCAATCCCGATGATCTGCAGATGGCGCAGCCGACGGTGATCCTGAAATAGGTGGCGCGACAGGAGCACCAGAGGCCGCTCCAGGCATCAAGAGCGCAGGCTCATCACGCAGCCTGGCAGCCACCAGCACGTCACCAGGAGCTGTTGCAGCCGATGTTTCAGCCGACACTACCCACGCCTGCATCCGCGTCATCGACTCTCGCATGGCTCTCCCCAGCGCCTCCGCCTGCTCGCGCATTTCCTCCTGGGCGAGCTGAGGATCACGTCCCCCGCCCGCCTGCTGGCGCATGCACTCGTACTGGTAGGCGCAGTACTGGATATCGCCGCAGCCCCACTCTGATGGCGGGCCCGAGCGACTGGATGTCACGCCGTCCTCCTCGGCAAACTCGTCCTCCTCCTCATGGGTAGCGCCGTCGCTCTCATCCATCGGGCTCTCCTCATGCGCCTCCTCATGTGGCGCTGGAGGAGCGCGGCTCGGACGAGGTCGGCTCCGAGCGCGGCTCGCCCCAACGCGGCTCGGACGAGGTCCGACGAGCGCGGCTGGAAGGGCGCCCCCCTCGGGCGCCGCGTCGCGGGGCTCCTCGGCGTCGTCGGGCACCATGTCGCTCGGGTTGCCTGAGGGCCCAGCTGTTACAACTAATTTGATATGTTACACCTCCCAGGGAGGTGTCGCATATCAAGTTAGACGTCGACTTGTACTACAGCTCCTCCAGTTTTGGCTTGTAGGAAGGAGCTGCGTGGGAGCTCTAACAACATGGTATGTCAGAGCTCCCTGGGAGCTCTAACATCCTCTAGCATGCCATTTTAGATCCCCATGGGAGCTCGAACATGGTATGTTAGAGCTCCAATGGAGCTCTACCACCCTCTAAAATGCCATGTTAGAGCTTCCAGGGAGCTCTACCATGACATTGTAGAGCCCCCTGGGAGCTCGAACATGACATGTTAAAGCTCCCTGTGAGCTCTAACATCATGTAGCATACCATGTTAGAGCTCCAGGTGAGCTCTAACATGGCATGTTGGAGCTCCAATGTAGCCCTAACGTCCTCTAACCTGCCATGCTAGAGCCCCATGGGAGCTCTAACGTGGTATGTTAGAGCTCCATGGGAGCTCATATCAGACATGGGGGGGGGGGGGGGGGGGGGGGGTACTACAGCTAGCCCAGATTTGGCTGGTCTGACCTGGCGCCCTTTGCCCTTGCCCTTGCGCCCCATTTGGCATGGCAGCCTGCAGGCGCTGCAAGAAATGCCTTGAGCCGAGGTGCTTGCGCTACAGGAAAGCTGGGTGTGCTCTACTACTGCAGCGGCTGTCGCAGCGGCTGTTGCAGCGGCTGTTGCAGCGGCTGTTGCAGCGGCTGTTGCAGCGGCTGTTGCAGCGGCTGTTGCAGCGGCTGTTGCAGCGGCTGTTGCAGCGGCTGTTGCAGCGGCTGTTGTTGCAGCGACGCCTCTCTCTTTTGCGACTCTGGGCGTTTGACAGGCGCCGCTGCTGCCTCATCCACCGCTGCAGATCCCAGTGGTGCCGTACACAGTCTTCGACCCCAGTCGCCCGTGGCGGGTTCCGACGCTCCCCAGTCTATCATCTGAGTGTTCCACCTGATCTCCTCATCGCTCAACTGCCTGCGTGCGGTCGCGTCCAGGCATCCGTGGGGTCTCTCCTGGCCCTCCCAGACTCCTGGACGGTCGAAGATCATCATGCCGTCATTGTCCAACTGCTGCTGCTTATGTTGGACCCAGCGCAGGCGGCGCTCATGATGATCCAACGCCTCATCGTGTTCGCCCTCCTGACGCGCCAACGTGATATTCAACTCGCACCGCTCCCCTGGCTCCGCAAGCCTTTGCGATGGTTGAGCAAGTACTCCCAGCTGCCGGCCTGAAGATGGGAGCTCTACTAACATCCCATGTTAGAGCTCCCACGCAGCTCCTACTAGCCAAAACTGGAGGAGCTGTAATACAATTCGACGCCTAACTTGATATGTTACACCTCCCTGGGGTATCCCCAGGGAGGTGCAACATATCAAGTTAGACGTCGACTTGTACTACAGCTCCTCCGGTTTTAGCTAGTAGGAGCTGCGTGGGAGCTCCAACATGGTATGTCAGAGCTCCCTGGGAGCTCTACAATCCTCTAGCATGCCATGTTAGATCTCCATGGGAGCTCTAACATGGTATGTTAGAGCTCCAATCAATGGAGCTCTACCATCCTCTAACATGCCATGTTCGAGCTCCCATGGAGTTCTAACATCCTCTAACCTGCCATGCTAGAGCCCCATGGGAGCTCTAACATGGTATGTTAGAGCTCCATGGGGGCTCTTATCAGACAGGGGGGGGGGGGGGGGGGTACTACAGCTAGCCCAGGTTTGGCTGGTCTGACCTGGCGCCCTTTGCCCTTGCCCTTGCGCCCCATCTCTGGCATGGCAGCCTGCAGGCGCTGCAAGAAATGCCTTGAGCCGAGGTGCTTGCGCTACAGGAAAGCTGGGTGTGCTCTACTACTGCAGCGGCTGTCGCAGCGGCTGTCGCAGCGGCTGTTGCAGCGGCTGCTGCAGCGGCTGTTGCAGCGGCAGCGGCTGGTGCAGCGGGAATTGCAGCGGCTGTTGCGGCGGCTGTTGCGGCGGCTGTTGCAGCGGCTGTTGCAGCTGCTGTTGCAGCGCCTGTTGCAGCGGCTGTTGCAGCGGCTGTTGCAGCGGCTGTTGCAGCGGCTGCTGCTGCGGGGGAGACGGCCTCGTCGCTGCTCCTGCCTCGTCCTGCTCCCCCCTCCTCCTTCAGCCCCATCACCCCCCTCAGCCCCCTCCTCCTGAGGGCGGCCCTGGGCGCCCGATGCTTCCCACCCCCACCCTCCCACCCTCGCCCCCGACAACCGCCGCCACGGGCAACAGCAGCACCCCCCCCCCCCCCCCCCCCCCCCCCATCGGCGACCTTCAGGTCCCCAGCGGCGGGCAGCGCCGCCGCCCGCGGCAGCGGCGCCCACTGAAGGGCGCAGGGGGGGAGGTAAGGTCGGGCGAAAATGTGCGGCGCTCTTTTTCAACAAACTATGGCGCGGCCATGGTGCCTGGGCGCAGTGCTGCGGCCGTCGCGTCGAACTCAGCGGGGTCCTGAAACACCTTGAAACGCAAGCGCTGCGCCTTGTTGCGAGCGCCCCCATCGACCATGCGAGCCAGCACGGGCCCAGCGGGGGCTGCAAGTAAGCGTCGCGGCCCGCAGCTGGCCTGGCACTACTGCGCGGGACTTTCTTCTCTCGGGTACTCCTGGCCTTGGCGGCGGCCTTCGCCCCTCCAATATTGCGCTCTCGGATCTTGGCCTCCCGCTCGGCGACAGCGGCGACGACTTTTGCAGCGGGCCCGACTGGATCTGCGCCGCTCGTCTGGGCCGCCTCCTGAGCCAACGCAGCGAGATCGGGGGCGCCCTCCGCGAGATGGCGGGCGCGCTTGCCCGAAGCCCACCTCTGTCCGACGTGCTGCCCCAGGCTCCCGCGTGCTTCCCTTGTCGCGCCTCTCGGCCCTCCTCAGCGGCACGATCTTCCCCTGCGCGACCTCATGTAGCTTGAGCACGTGCCTGTACCAACGACTGGCGGCAGAGCTGCTCTCGTCGTTGCCGTCCAGCCACGTGCGCAGCAACCTGCTGGAGGGCGCCTGGTCCACGAGCGTGCACTCCTCGACGGACACGTCGAGGAGCCGCGCCCTCTCGGGGCAATGCACCTCCGAGAAACGGCGGAATCGCCTCTCCAAGTTGCCCGTGCTCGTTTTCCATACAAGGAAGAGCTCCACAAGGCGACGGCCGCTGTGGAGCTCGGGCCACTCCACCGCAGCGCGGCCCCAAGCCTGCCGCGCGGTGCCCCCGTTTCGATGATGATGCTCCTCGGCACGGGGCAACATTTGCCGCAGCTGGGAGATTGCCTTCTGCTCGGGGAGGTCTGCCGCCTGGCAGATGCGCTTCAAACAGGCCTCGGCTTCTGTTGCATGCTCTGCTGTTGCAGACAGGGACGGGGGGGAAGGCAAGCGAAAGGCTGTACAGGCGTGCAACCAAGAATGCTCTGGCCGATGTAGCTTCATGTTCTCCTTCACATTGGCCACGATCCCCTGCGCTCGTCGAAGAGCCGCGTGGGCGGCTTCGCGGGCCCGGGGCTCCGTGCTCCAATCGCCGATACCAACGGTCTGGACGCCAGTGCCGCACATGAACCGCTTCGTGGCCTTCAGAAACTTGAGGGTGGCGCCAGTAAACGTGTCGGGGATGGCCAGAATATTCCCCTTAACGAACAATGCATCCAGCTTGGAGAGGAAAGCGGCGGCCCTGGATTGAACGCTGGCAGCGTCGGGGTTGCTCTTGTCTCCGGCGGCGACCCAGGAGTAGTGCTCCGCGCTCAAGTTGGCCAGCAACCCCCCCAGGAGCAGGCGCGAACTGTTCTCGCCCCCGAGCCCTTCCGGAATATGTCGGGCGAGAATGCGCCGATCTTTGTCACCCCCCTGGGACTCCGCTCCGAACGCCTCGAAAATGACTTCCCAACGCCGACTTTCCCATGCATAGGGCCTCCCCCGACAGTTGAAACGCTGGGGGGCCCAGCCGAAGTTTTTGACGAACGCGACGCCGTCTCCCACCAGCTGCTGCGGAACACGGTGGAGGTAGTCAGGAACTTGGCCAGACTTGGCGGCTTCTTACCCTTTGCCAGCAGCTCGTCCGCGGTCGTCATTTCGCTGTCTCCTTTCATCGAATTGGCCAGAACCTTCTGGGGCGAGCGAGACTCGCCCCACGCGTGAAACGCCAGCCCAGGGAACGTAGTTGTTGCAGCCAGGGGTACACTTAGATCCGCCCCATCGCTGCACCATGCCCGAGTCTCCTGTCGCACATGCTTGTGCAAGTCCCCGTCCACCTCCCCGCCTGCCGCCTGGCGCGCGCGACGGACGCACTCCTCCAGAATGGAAGCCTTGCCGTCGCAGTCCATGTCCCGCGGGAACTCCCGCATCCCGATCACCCGATCCACGATCCAGGGCCCTCTGGGGCCCAGCTGTTCCAGCCAGCTTGCCTCGAGACCGTAGCTTGGGAGGAAGTCCAAAGCCTTCGGGATCGACCACAGCACGGTGCTAATTTCGACCTGGTACGCGCGGTCGAGGCCGTCCGCAGCCAAACGAAAAACAACACCATGTCTGAGGATCCTCTGCGTGATGATCTTCTCCTGCTGATCCATGGTGGTCACCAGCCTTCGGCGCTGCCGGCTGGACTCCAAAACTTGGCGGTCGCCTCCAACGAACGCATCCCGCCACACGTCGAAACTACTGAAGGAACTGGTTGTCTCCAACATTGCACGGGTGGCGACCACTGCGCGGCAACCAGGGCGCTGGTCGGCGTTGCGGACGACGGCGGGCGCAGGCGCCACGGCTGTTGCAGCTGCTGCAGCTGATGCAGCCGTTGTGGAGAACAGAGACACGGGGAGACCCTGGTGCGCACCTTCCGCTCGAATCCGCTCTTGCCACGCCGCTTCTGCTGCCTGGTGCTCATCGCACTGTGCATGGCGCACGAGGTTTCCCATGCGTTGGAAACTCGCGGATCCCTGGCCTATGGTGGAAATGCAGCGAGCGCCCTTGAACGCCGAGCAGAACAAACAGACTGCAAATTTACCACCAACGCAGCCTATCCAAGTTTCACTCTTCAGTGTTACTGGATTCGTCGCAGACATCGAGGCGCTCCAGTTTTCCTTGTTCTTCTAAAATTTGCAAGCGCCGCAAGTGGAGACGTGCTTTGGGTAGTCGTGGCTGGCGACGTGCTCCTCCAGGGTCATGGACAACGAAGGCGGGAATTTCTCGACTACTTTGCTCGGGGCGGCCTTCGCCTTCGCTCTTGCAGCCGCGGCTGCCTCGCTGCTGGAGCCGCTGTCCTCTTCGGAGCCGCTGTCGGAGCCGCTGTTGGAGCCGCTGTCCTCTTCGGAGCCCGCTGCGTCGGCAGCGGCCACGGCAGCTGTTGCAGCTGCCACGGCCGATTCTGCGTCCGAGCTGTTGCAACTGCCACGGCTTGACGAAACTGCCCCCGACTCGGCCGCAGGGCTCGGGCTCGGGCTCGGCGAAGCTGCTGCCCTCGAAGAAGAAGCAGGGCTCGGCGAAGCTGCCCTTGAAGAAGAAGAAACAAGGCTCGGCGAAGCAGCTGCCCTCGAAGAAGAAGCATGGCTCGGCGAAGCTGCCCTCAAAAAAAGAGGGGACGACGAGGCTGGAGGGCTCGGGGAAACCGCCCCAGCGGACGACGACATTATTATTTTGAGCCAAGTCCTACGGACCACAATGGTGACGATGGTGATGGTGATGGCGATGCTGATGGTATGGATGGTGATGATGATGATGATGATGATGATGATGATGATGATGATGATGATGATGATGATGATGATGATGATGATGATGATGATGATGATGATGATGCGGTTGTGATGGTGATGATGGTGATGGTGATGATGGTGATTCTGGATGTGATGAGCACCACCATCATCACCATCACCATCGCCACCACCATCAGCACTACGATTTGATAACCACCATCATTACAATCGTCGTCGGCATCAAAAACCATCAAAACCTAAAAACACTCAACCGACTCAACCTAAATTCGCCCTAAAGCATCAAGACAGGATAGCCTGTAGGGACGTACGAGGAGTCGCCGCTGTATCTCTGATTTTATCTGGTCCTCCTCCTCCTCCTCCTCCTCCTTTTCCTCCTCCTCATTATCCTCATCCTCATCCACCTCCTCCACCTCCCCTTCTCCCTCCATGGCCCACAAAAACTTCCCTGTCGCACTCCCAAACGTGTCGATAGAGCGGCGGGCACGCTCCTGGGAAGTATCCACCATTTATGATCCTGAAGCTTCTTCAAGTTTGCAACAGCTTCGAGGATGAAGGGCGGTTCGATCTCAAAAGTGTGCTCTCGCCTCAGCGCCGCGCACGTTCGCATCATAAGTTTGCAACAGCTTCGAGGCTGGAGGGCAGCTCGTTTTCAAAATGTGGGGCGCCGACGCCGCAGACGCCGACGCCGACGAGGGCGACGCCGACGACGCCGACACCGACGAGGGCGACGCCGACTGCGGCGGGTCCTCAGAGAGCTCCGTCTGGACGGCCTGGACCTCGGCAGCCTCGCCGCCAGGAGGCACCGCGCTGCGGACCGCCGTCGCCGCCCAGGGGCGGCCCTTCCTCGTCGAAGCCGCCGCGGTTGCTGTTGCCGTCGCCGCAGCGGCCACCACCGTCGCAGCCGCCGCCGTCGCCGCCGCAGCTGTCGGCCTCGGCCTCGGCCTCAGCCTCGGCCTCGTTGTCTAGCCGCCTTTGCCGTCGTCATGATCGTTATCGTCGCTGCCCCCGCCACCATCGCCGCCGTCGCCGCCGCCGCCGTCGGCGCAACCACCGCCACCGCAGCCACGGAGGGCGCGAACAGCTACGCTTGGCAGATTTCTCCCCCCCCTTGTCCGTCGAGGGGTCCAGGGGTCGACTTTAAGATGGAATCCGACGATGCAAGGCAGCCTGGAGCGACGCGGCGGCCCTTGATACGCATGCCCTCGCAGTCTGGACACCGAGGCGCGATCCCATGAAAGCACGCTTGCATGGACACGTCCCGGGCAGGGCATCCGCGCAAAGCCGCCCCGAAGAGTAGGAGCTCGACAACAAGAAATCGTCCACAAGAAACCCAACCCCGAGATCCCAGCACGTCCACGGATATTTGGTGTGGGAACGTCACGCTTCCCATAGCAAAACCATCGAAACCCAAGTAACACGGGGCAACCGGGAGGCAAGCAATGCAGCAAGGTGTTTGCTGGCATGGGCCCCCACTGCACGTCCCGGGCAAGGCATCCGCGCAGAGCCGGCCCGTGCGCGGTCGCCGCCGAGGAGTCCAGGCCGCAGCGCCATGGACACGGAGATGCCTCCCACACGCCAGGACTGCAACGGCTCAAACGGCACAGCT
Source organism: Prorocentrum cordatum (assembly GCA_963575745.1). NCBI lineage: Eukaryota > Dinophyceae > Prorocentrales > Prorocentraceae > Prorocentrum > Prorocentrum cordatum. The sequence goes on from CAUYUJ010007866.1 coordinate 30,522, forward strand.
CGCAGAAACAAAACAATCCAGCAGGCCCTGCTGGGCCACGCGACGACCCGCGGGGAAAAGCGGACCCGCGTGGACCCCAAGCACGCCGTCCTCGGCGCCAGCGCCTGGGCCACTTGGGCCTCATGCGATGGCCAGTGTGGCAGCGGAGAGCGCCTGCTCCACCAGGGGGGGGATTGGCTGCATGCAGCTGGCTTTTCGGGAGCCTGGAGCGCCCACGGGGGGAAGAGGGGGCAGGCCTTTTTGAGAAGGCGGCGGGGCTTCTCAGAGGCCCTCCAGCCTGCTGAGAAGCCGTCCTTGGCTTCGGAGAAGGCTCGGAAAACTCATCGAAGGCTAGAGGCCCCCTGGCCTCCTGGCCTCCTGAGCCTCCTGGCCTCTGCCTTCCCCTCCAAGGTCCCGAAACGGTGCGGTAAGAGACCGTGGTGTGAACTCGAGATCCCCAAAGAGCTTCACCGCACGTTCCGTCACCACACCGTCTTGAGGCCCTGGCCTCCGTCGCCCGAGACGTCTTCGGAAATTTGGCTTTCAAGACATAACTCGGATCTCTGGCCCCCGTTCGGGGCGATCAGGGGACTCACGGAGCGCTGTCGGCGAGGCGCAGCTGCTGGAACGCATCCAGTGGCAGGGAAAACCCCCAAGAAAGGCAACCAAGTGTAAGCCCTACCGCTGCAAGTCACAGATGACTGAAAAACCGGCTCGGGTTCAGAATCCCGGTGGATGTCTGCAGCGACGCGAACCCCTGCGTGGGGTTGTCCGATACCCCAGCGTCGATTGGACCCGCAGGGGCAGGGTTCGCAACATGCCGCAGACAAAAACCGACGAAAACGCCCGAAAACCAAAAGCCCTCCACCTCCACCTGCCCTGCCTTCCGACCTCCGCGGAAGGTGCGGAGGTACTCATCGAAACTCACGGAGAAACCTTTGTACGCAATTCAAGACGACATTCCCAGCTGGGCTTCCCCTGGTTCTTGGTTGTGCCATGCTTTGATGGTGCGTATAGACAGTATATTGCACGTGCCGACAAGACAACGCGGCCCGGACAACCGATTGCACAACCCCACAAGGATCTGGACCCCCCCCCCCTGGACAACCCCCCTTGGACAAGCCTCCCCAGGATGTTTTCCCATAAAAAGTGTAGATCTGATCGAAAATGAAAAAAAACGCCATAAACTGTTGGCGCTCCGCGCGGAGTTCTTGGATCTGCGCCGGACCCGCCTCCCTGGCGCGCGGAGCCAGCCAGGGGCGGCACCGGGGGCCAGCGCGGATCCAGGAAATCTGCGCGGAGCGCCAAGTTTATGTTGATGAGGCTTTCCCTTCTTCGACGAAAAGGGGCGGAAGGTTAAAGCGGAAGGTCCAGAACCTACCGTTCGAATAGGACATCGACTACAGAATGTTCGTCGAACCTACGGAGAATACGTAGTTGTCGTTGGTTTAAGAAAGATCCGACGGGAAAAAATCTGGGGTAAATCAATTCTGTAGTCGACTCCCTACTCGAGCCGTACCTTTTCCCCCTCGCAGCGCATCGGTGGGGCCGTGCTCGGCGGCGAAGGACAGGCGCCCCAGCAGGCCTCACGAGGCGCCCGCGGCGCAGCAAAGCCCACGCGCGCGCGTGCTCGGGCCTCACGAGGGCTCCCAAGGAGCTCGCGCGCTGGCAAGGCTGCAACGCGTGGGCCGACCCACCTTCGGAACGCGCCGGGCGTTGTCGCCCGCTTTCGGGCCCCCAGGCCATCACAGATCGATCCGGCTAAAAAATTATCGCGAACAGACAAGGCCCAGGACTCTGGTCGTGATTTCCTGCGACGGTGCAAGGGTTTCGCAACATCAGGTCTCAGGGTCTGCACACAGGTTGGAGGCGGCCTGGGGGTCTGAACTGGTTGGGGACCCCAGAAAATCGGTCAGGAGGCGGGGTTGAAAGCTTCACCGTGCAACCCAATCCGCTCAAAATCGGTCCCTGGACCCCTGGCGCGATTTTTCACCCCAGGTCTGTTGTTGTCGGTCCCAGGGTCCGAAGACGGCCGCCAGAAACCAAAAATGGCGAACAACCTTCAGAGCCCAGAACCTCGAACCTGGCCGCGCTTCCTGCTGGCTGGAACCGGTGCTGGGCCACCTCAGACCACCAGCCGACTCCGAGCTCCACCTCCCCCCTCCTCCCTGCCCCCTCCTCCTCTGATTGATTTTCCTCCCTGCTGCAGAGAAGGGGAGGGGAGGTGGAGGAGAGAGGCGTATGGGCGTTGCAGTCCTCCTCGGACGCCTGTCTGCGCGCCGCCCAGAAAGTACGGCAAGTTCGCGTCGTGACGGCCCCGGCGCTGGCTTCTGGCACCACGTGGGTCGTTCCGCCTTGAATGATCGGCGACTTTTCTGCGCCGCCCAAAGTACGGGAGGTCCGTTTCGTGACGGCCCTGCCGCTGGTTTCTGACACTGCGTGGATCGGTCAGCCTTGAATGACCGGCGGCTGTTGCATCGCCAGATCGTTCCATATTGGCTGGTTCTGGGCCTATGGCGGCGTTCACAACCTTGAACGCTCGCGCTGGGGACGCCGTCGCGTCGACGCGATACGAAACGACCAGAAGGAAGCCGAAAGCTGGCCCGCGCCCTCGCTACAAGACCAAGCTACACCAGGTCATGCCGAGCGCTCTCTCTCTCTCTCTCTCTCTCCTCCGTGCTCTCACTCTGGCGGCCAGTTCGGCGTGGACTGGCGGCGACAGGTCGATGTTCACTCCAAGCCTATTCGACAAGTTCCCCCACGCGCTTCGCCGCCAAGCGCCCCCCCCACCTGCGCGAACCATTAGCCCCCGCCTACCCGCTTGGCGGCGCGCAGAGGGTGAGCGCGAGGGGAGGGGTCGGCTTCTACGCAAGCGGGGAAACTTTTAAGAAGGCGGCGGCTGTCTTGGAAGAGCCGGGGAGCCTACAAGAAGGCTTCTTCGATCGGTCCCCAACAAAGATGTCGGATCCGAGGGGTCCGCCGTTCTAGGCCCTGGGAAGCGCATCCTACCCCGAACGAATGTATCGGCATGACGCTCGGATATCCGAACAAAATCCACCAAAGATCCAGGATCTTGAACGGCAGATCCCTCGGATCGAATAAAAAGACACAAATCCAGGATTCGATTTATTTCCCATATTTTGATTTTCGTCGTCCCCCCACTTCCAATATTTTCCCATACTTTCCTGGGGATCGACGATAAATTGTGGCTGTGTGTTTGCCCCTCCTGAATCTTGTCGGGGCTCGATTAGAAGGCTGTGTCCCCCCCCCCCCGCTTGTAGCGTAACGCTTCCCCCTTCCCAACGCGTCCCTGGCAATGCCGCAATGCGTCCCTGGCACCAGAGTCCTGGTGCCGGACCCACGGCTGGGGGGGGGCGCTGCGTCATGTCCCCCCCCCCAGCCCCTCCCATAACACCCGCGATCGCTGCGAATTGTTAAACAACTCCCCCAGATGAGCACAAAACTTCCGGAGGTTCGCGCGGAGCTTCGAAGGGTTGTGCCAGTGTGACTTTCGGGGGCAGCGCTAGGGAGCTCATGGGGTGAAACATCGAGATGGAATAGGCGATACATTGCCGGTAGATCGGCGATATGCCCCCGATTGCGAATCCGCGTGGTCCTGGGCGGGTGGGGCTATCGGCCCCCGTCGGCAATGAATGGGCGATCGGGGGTCTATGGCTCCCCCCTCAGCGAATACCCCCCCCCCGTGAGCCCCGTCGTCTGGCTTTTAGGTCATAACTCGGGTGCCTGGCAGCCGATCTTGGCGATCTTGGCCCCCCCCGACGCCTCTCGGCGAGGCGCAGCTGCTGGAACGCACCCCGAAGCAGGAAAACCCCCAGGAACATACGCAAACACAAGAAAACCAGAGGTAAAGCCCGACGAAGACATCCGAAAGGCCCTGCGCCTCTCCTCCCATAGCGTTGCCCCTGACGTGCCCTCCGTCTGGTGGACAGCTTGGCACAGGACGTGCACCCTTTTCGTATCCTGGTGCGCTCCCCCAAGTTGCTCCACAGTCAACCAGTAGTACAGCAAGGACGTGCGGTACGGATGCAAGGGCCCTGGGAGACCATGTCGACACTTTGCGAGCGGGGCGCGGCCAGCGAAAGCGGCCAAGGAGGGATGCAAGGATAACCTCGGAGACCGACTCATGCGGGTTGACTGTATCGGTTCTCATACCCGAAAGCAAAGTGCGGCGAGGGGGTCTAAGAAATGTTCACGTCTGCAGCGGCTTAGAAGAAGAAGAAGAAGAAGTACTAAATCGAGATGAGGAGGAGGAGGAGGAGGAAGAGGCAGGGGGACGGGTGGAATCTCGCTCTCCCCAGGGCTCCTTCTTGGAGAGTTGCTCGTCCTTACGTTGCGGGTTGACTGTATCGTGCACGACCTTCCCAGCGCCTCCCGAGGAGCTCCTCGATCCGAGGGCCCTCCCGCCGAGCGCTTCCCCTCCCCCCTGTCTCTGACTCTCGTCCCCTCGGTGCTCCCCCCCGTCTCTCGTCCTGTCTCTGCCTTTCGGCTTCCCCTTCGGTCTTCCCCCCCCTTCGGTCTTCCCCCGGTCTCTGCCCGTCGTCCCCTCGTCCTCTCCCACGTCTCCCCCTGTCGTCCCTGCCCGCGCCCTCGTTTGCTTCGTGGCGCCCCAGCGTGGCCCTACCGCTGCCTGGATACAGGAGGCCGCCGACCACAGGTAGACGTGTTCTCATTCGGCGTTTCGACATTGGGGGTCTGGCTCAGGACCTCTGCAGTGCGTCCTATGGGGGGAGACTACACCTGCGTGAAACAGGGGTCCCAAACAGCCAAGATCTACTCCATGGGGGGGGGGCGAGGGCCCGCGCCGATCGGCAAAACAATGAAAAAGAAAACAATCACCAGAGCACTGCTCGGCACGAGACTGGCGGCGAAGGCTCCCCCGCTCGCGAGGCCTCGGCCGCGGACACGGCGGTGCGGCGCCTGGCCCGAGGCGGGGCGCGCGGCCGGCGCCGCTCGCGGTGCGAAGGGCGCGAGTGCGTGACCCAAGAACGTACACCACCACCACCACCACCACCTCCCTTCCCCCTCCCACTTCGACCCTTCTCTTATGTTGCATCAACGTTGCATCATCAGGGGAACCTCGTCTGTCTCGTCGCGGCCCTATCCACGTCGAATCCGTGCCGAACCAATGCCGACCTCGTCAGATCCGCGTCGAGTCCGTATCGAGCCCGCGACGGGCAAAGAAAAGACACCAATTTGGGGGACAGGCGAGGTCCCCCGAAGATGCAACGCAACACCACCACCTCCATTCCCCCTCCCTCCTCTACCCTTCTCCTCTCCTCCTTCTTCCTGGGAGAGGGATGGGGTTAGGGAGGTGGTGGTGGTGGTGTATATTGTTTGGCCCCGTAGCGAGAGAAAGAGAGGAATCTATAGATATATATATAGAGAGAGAGAGACATCTAGCTGCGGGACGTCATGTTGGACGCCCAAAATGGGCACGGAAAAAATCGGCACGATGCCCAGAATCAAATGGTGTCCAAAAGCGGCAGCAGCCGCTGTTGGGCAGGCGACCGTCTGACTCCACTGGGCAGAGTCCACGGCGACCCCTGTTCGAAATGAACAGGAGCTACTGTCGGTCCTCGTACCCAATCTTTCCTTATCCAGGTCGATCGTACGGGGAACTACACGAGAGGATGCTCTGGAAGTTGGAGCTGGCTGGGAGGCTGAGGTGGGGCATCATTGCCTCAAGCCGTTCAAGGGGAAAAGAGGCAATGTTTGTTGTACACAAGTGTCGTTCCCTGTCCCGTCTGGGCCGCCTTCTCCAGATGGGCATCGGATGCCGAAATGGACCCGTTTCCCCTCCTGGCTAGCCTTGCTGGTGCCCATCCAAAGCAGACCCCTTCGCCTCGCCGCCTCTACTCTGGGAGGTCTTCCTTGTTTGGGGATCGAGGCTCCTAATGGGGGTTCTGCAGGCGTTTCACCCTTGTGGGTGCTTCTGGGAGGCTTCTCGTCGCCGCGACTGGATGCCCCTCCGAGTTCTTGCCCGAACGCCCGAACGCATCCCTGGAGAGGCCAGGGGGGCTCGACCTCTGCGACGAGAAGACCGATGCAGAGGCACAGAGACAGAGCGAGGCAGAGACACCCTGTCAAAACTGGCCTGGGGAGTTGCCCGAGTAGATGCCCATATCCACCGACCCCTCCCCTGGGCCGGCATGTCATCCTCAGGCGCTGTCTGACGGCCGGGGCCCGGTGAGGGCCCCTGGAGGCCGATGAAAACGGTGAAAGCCAGCCGCCTCGAGTCTTCCGACAGCTACGTTGAGGTCCAGGGAATCTTTCTCGGCCTCACCGACAGCAAGCCCAACGGGCTCGCCTCGCCTTCGCCCGCCTCCCCCTCCTCCTCCACCTCCTCCACCTCCTCCACCTACTCCTCCTCCTTGCCGGGCGCCAGTACTGTCCATTCGGTTCCTTGCTGGTCACCGTCGCCAAGCGTCACCCTAAATATGCTTCGCGCCGCACTGACCAATTTTCCGGCCCCACGAACTGCCGAGGAGGAGGACAAGCGCCGCCTGCCTACGGGCCGCCGTCCTGCCCTGTCCTGCCTATCGGCCTCACCCCGCTTACACCCCGCCGGGAGATCCTCCACGCCCTCGCGCGTGCCCACAGCCAGGGTTCCTCTCCGAGGACGGCGCCCTGATTGCCGACGCCTCTCGACGGCGGCAGACGACGACGACAAGACGACGACGAAGACGACCACGACGAAGACGACGACGACGACGAAGACGACGACGACGAAGACGACGACGACGACGACGACGACGACGACGACGCTCGCCATCATGTGAACAACGTTCGTGGCAAAACATATTGCCGGCGAACCCTATTCAGCTTCGACTGGAGCTGCTGCCGGGGTATCTCCCCTGCTAGTGGCGTCTCCAGTTCGGCTCCCTCGACCAGGGCGAGAACGCGCGCGCGCGAGGAGCGCTTTTTCCGTGCGATAATCGAAAGCTCCGCTTCATTGGCGAGGCACGGACACATCCTCGCCAACTGCACAGGTGGTCCAGAGCGCTGCCGGTCGGAGCGAGCAGGGAGCAGCTATAGCTTGGAGGCGCGCCCAGGGGGAAGTGGGAGGGGGCGCGCCTCCTCAGAAGGCAGCGGGGCTTCTCAGAAACCCTCTGGCCTTCTGAGAAGCCGTCTGCGTCTTCGGAGAAGGCTCAGGAAGCTTATCAGAGGGCCAGGCCTTCGGATGCCTTCTGAGCATTCGGAGAAGGCCCGCCCCCGTGGGCGCGCCGCCGAATAGCGGCCAGGCCCCAGAAGAATGCCTGCGCCCTGAGCGCGGGTGGGAAGCGAGGAACCGTCAACGCCAAGACAATTCGTCCCTTCATCTCCCGCACTTGGCACCCAACAGCGTCACCTTCCAACATGGAGACGACGAGCGGGTGCCACGCCAAGAAGGGAGAGATAACGATATTGTGACAATAATGTTGATCTCGCGATCGATTCCTACCTCGCAGCACTCATAACCACCATAGAGAACAGCAATCCACCTTCGCTATGATCATGTAGTGTTCCTGCTGCTGCTGCTGCTTGCAGCCCTATTGTCAAATAGTCATGCTCATGCCTGAGGAATTCTGAGCAGACGCTATTTAGCGATAACGAGCCGGGGGAGACTGGAGCAGAGGACGTGGCGGGCGCAAGCTTCACGGCTAGTACGTGGCGATCGGAAGCTCGCTCACCTCCCGATTGTCCAGCATAAAAGCAAGTCAAGGAAGGCATGAGTACGAAAAGCGAAGCTTCCACCTCACATAAAAGCTAATCGGGCACATGAAGACACGCGCCATTGCCGCGCTACATTTAATCCCAGCACCGCCACCGCTCTCCGGTCCACGTCGTGCGCATTCGTACTCCCCGTTTCGCCTAATCCCACCAGCCTTGTGCTTGCACTGAAGCATTCTTACTAGGCTTCTAAGTCAGCCACCATGCCTTGCGCACGTTGAGGCGTAGAGAATGCCAAGGTCTGTCTGGTCGGGCTTTTGCAATTTTCTGAGGCCCCCCCCCATTCCCTCGGGACTCGCTTCATTGCATGCACCGCCCTCTCTCCCCGAGGCTCCCTGGGTTGCCTCACACCCCCCTGGCGTTCTACAAGGCGTTCAAGATGCCCAAGATGGCTTCCGAGATAGCCACAGCAGTCCACCAAGGCCGCCAAGATGGCCACAGAGCGCTCCAAGACGGCCCAAGATGGCTTCAAGACGGCCCACGAGGCCGTCAAGTCGTCCAACGAGAGCCCCAAGAGCCTTACCAAGAGGGCCTCGAGAGGCAAAAATCAATGACTGGCCTTTTCTGTTTCCATGTTTTTCGGGTTGTCGCCTTTTCGAGCTTCCGACGACCCAAGACGACCCAAAAGGCCACCAGGACTGCCCCAAGATCGGGGGACTCGGGTTGGCCTGACAGGGCCATCATGAAAATGACGAGACCCAGTCTGAAATTTGGCGCGAACTCCCGCTGCACACATCCCACAAAAACCGAGCCGTCAAAACCCAGGACTCGCTCGTCAGAAAGCGTAGGCAAACCCGAGTTCTGGCGCACCCGAGTCTTGCGCTTCCCCAGCAAAAGATGCCCCCGAGAGGGCCCCGAGTCAAAAACAACAGACTTGTTATCTAAGGTTTTGATATATGAGGGTTCTCGCCTTGCCGAGCTTCCGACGCTCCAAGACGGCCCAGGCCCCCAAGAGAGCTCCAAGACAGCCCTAGAAGTCTGCAAGACCGCCCAAGAGGCGCCCACGGCTACTCAAGAGGGCCTCAAGACGGCCACGAACCCGGAATTCGAGGCTTCTGCCCCAAGAGGCCTTCGGAGGGCCCCCTTGCCTTCTCGAGTAGGTGCCACCCAGAATGCTGCGCTGGCACGGTGGCTGAACGGTCGGAGGCAGCTGTTGAGTAGGGCTGGGGGGTCAGGTCTGCAGAGCAATCCAAACGGAAGTCAAGGGGCGCAACCAACCTGTTCGGTCAAGCTGAACTGTTGCACCGCGCCCAGCGTCAAGCCAAAACTTTGGACATGGGCGAACGGTTGCGCTTTGCACATACTCGCTGGCTTAACCAGCGAGAAGACGTTTGCCCACCTTGACTCCCTCTTCTTGGTGGTCCTGCAGAGGCAGGCGCTCTCTGACCCTCGGCCCTGCTCAAGGCAGCTGGACGATTGGCTGGGGTTTTTTTGGATTGGGACCCCGCCGCCGCTCGTGGCCGCACGTGGGCGCGCGTCGTGGCCGCCTCGCGCGTTGGCTGGGAGTGCTGGGCCCTCGCCCCAATGCCGCCCGTGGTCGCCTCGTGGGGTCCTCGTGCGTTGGCTGGCGCCCCGTGGCCGCCTCGCGGTGCTGGCTGGGGCTCCCGCTGTTCGCCCCGTCGCCGCCCGTGGCCGCCTCATGGGCGCCTCGTGGGCGCCTCGTGTGCTCCGGGCTTGCGCATGGCGGTCGCCCGTGGCCCCCCCCCTTGGGCGCTCCGTGGGTGCGCCGTGCGCTGGCTGGCCTTCCAGACTTTCGAGCCCAGGTGGCCGCGCGTGGGTGTCCTGGGCGTTCGCTGGGTGGCTGCACGTGGCCGCCGGTGGGCGTTTCGTGGAGTACCTCTTGGGCGCCTCGCACGCTGGCTGCACCGCGTACCTTGCACAACACAGCTTCCACCACAGAGCTTGCCCCTATATATGTATATATATATACATATGTATATATACATATGCATATATACATGTATACTAGAACCATCGCGCGCGCTTCGGGCGTGCTCCAATTCTAACTAGGCTTGATGGGCGAAATCATGGAATGTGATTCGTGTCGTTTATTGCATCCAAGGACTCTCTTGGAGGCCCTGCGCAAGCCTCGGTACCGTATGAGGGGAACTGCGGAAACGCGGAAATCATTAATTTCCGTTAGGTAATCAAAAGCTTCCTGGCTTCCTTTCTAGGAGCTGAGGGGGGCCATAATTGTTGTCTATCTGGCAAGAATAGACAGGGGCGAACTTGAACAAAAAATGTGGGATTTCCATGTTTTTCAAGTTGCCGTGCCTGGGCTGTGGGTTAGAAATTGTCTGGATACAAGCCACGGTCCAGTGGGATGCCTCTCGGGATCTTCCTGTAAAATACAAGGAATTTGAATTGTTCAAATCATGGGATCATGGGATCTCGATTTCTACGATTTTCTTCATGGGGGACCAATAGGACGCGAAGACGTTCCAAGAGAGTGCCACGACAGCGTCAGAGAGTTCAACAATATTCCCGAAACATCTTTGCCTGTGACTCCGAAGTCTTGATGGGGCTCGAGGGAGAGGACAAGGAGTAAGAGTCCCAACTTGAAGAAAAGGGAATATCTGGAATTCCCTTTTTTTAATCAAATTCCTCGGTCTTGGAGCGTTGGACGCGGGAAAACGTGAGAAGGCTAAACAAGCTGACAAAAACCACGGGGAATCAACGATTTGACCCTCATCGGGCTCTCTCGGGACGGCTCTCGAAGCTCTCTTGGGCTGTTTTGGGTGCCTCGTCGGGGCTTTTGGGAGCCTCTCAAAGGTCTGGGCTGTGTTGGAGGCCTCTGGCGGGTCCTGGAGTCCTCTCGGAGGTCTCTGGAGGCCTCCTGCTCCCGCTCTTGGGCTCGTCTTGGGCCTGTTCTGGGGTGGTCTGGAGCTGTCCTGGGCGCCTCTTCGGCAGTCTTGGGGCCGTCTTGGGGGCCTCTTGGGCGGTCTTGGGGCGGTTTGGGGGGCCTCTTCGGCCGTCTTGGAGCGTTAGGAGCATGAAATGGACAAAAACAATGGAAATCAATGAGTTTAGGTTCTCTGGGCGCTCGTGAAGTCTTTTGGAGGCCTCCTGGGAGCCTGGAGAGCCGCCCGAAAGCTATCCTGGGTTGCTTGGGAGCGTCTTCGGACGTCATTTCACGTTCTGGGCGTTTCTTGGGGTCGTTTTGGGCTGCCTTTGGGCATTTGGGGGGCTCCCCGGGAGGCCGGGAAGCGTGGCGCCAGGAGCGTAACCCAAATGTGATCGAGGTGGAGGACGCCCCGGACTATTACATACACACATGTGTATATATATATATATATAAAAACACATACATGAACATACCATACATATATACATCCATACATGCATGCATGCATATATACATACATACATACAACATGCAAACACACCTGCATATATGCATACATACATACCTACATGCACATGTACATACGTACAGGCGTACATACATATGTACATATATACACGCATACACACATACATGTATACATACATGGATGCATACATACACAAATACACACCTACATACATACATACATACATACATTCATACACGCATGCATACATACATACACACAGACACACATACATACATACATACATGCATGCATACATACATGCATGCATGCATACATACATACGTATATACATACGTACATACATACATGCATACACACCTGCTTACATACATGCATGCATCCATACATACATACACACATACATATACACACACGCATACATCCATACATACACACATACATACACACATACACACATACATACATACACACATACATATACACACACGCATATATACGTACATACACACATACATACACACACATCCATACATACATACATACATACATACATACAGGCATACATACATACATACATACATACATACATACATACATACATGTATGCATGTATGCATGTATGCATGCATACATACATACACACAATATACATCCATACATACATACATGCATGCATGCATATCTACATACATACATTGATTAAGCGCCTCATATACTGTTGCACCACATCGATTGCACCACGCAACTTATCCGCATAGGTTACCTCACACAGCTTACACAAAACGGCTTGTGATGTATAGCTTGCACAACACAAGCTTCCACCACGCAGCTTGCACCACATGCACTGCACTACACAGTTCCACCAGATTTGCTTTCACATCCAGATCGCAAGCAAACACTAAATGGTTGTTGCCTTCGCGCCTTTTCGCTTCCGATTCGATTATGAGGCCTACGTGCGATCTCACATCGCCCAACATCGGCTCCAAGACGGCTCAAACGGCCCCCAAGAGCGCACCAAGAGCGCCCCAAAAGAGCTCCAGGAATTGTTTCGGGCCACGACATTGAAGGCTGATTGACCGTAGTCCCCCCAACATGGACCCAAGAGGGCTCGAAAGGCTGCCGCGAGTGTTCGTGCCGCATGAGAGAGCACAAAAAGCCCCCCCCCCGAAGGGCCTTAAACCTATCCCCAGCAAGGCCCCGAGATGCATCCGCGGGGACTCTCAAAGGTGGGCAGTTCACAATTATTGGCCGTTTTGCTTCTTTACGTGCTTCTAATCCCACCAGCCCTCTAGGGCGTGAGTGGTTTGGCGGGTTTTCTCTTCCAACCTCCCTTCTTCCCCCTCAGGGAAAAAGCTTATCACTTTTGTTGTTGATATACACCCCCTCCCCCACCAGGCCGGCGGCCAACCAGGAACCGTGCCGACTCCATGCGGGCCCGCCCCCCACCATCGCTGTCAAAAAATTATCCCAACGAAGGACCCAACCATATGCAGCTGTGAGAACCGCGTTGTGACTCCGGGGAACCCCCTATGGGGCCACGATCCTCGTGACGAGTTGTGCCGAAATGGGCCGGGGGACGCATAAAAACCCTGCCGCTGGGGCCTTCGGTGGAGCTCCCTATAGGGCCACGATCCTCGTGAGGGGTGTGCCGGCATGGGCGGGGGGACGCATGCAAACCCTGCCACTGGGGCCTTCGGTGGAGCTCCCCACGGGCCGCGACCCTCGTGAGGGGTGTGCAGAAATTAGCGGGGGGACGCCTGAAAACCCCGCCGCTGAGGCCTTCGGTGAAGCTCCCCATGGGGCCGCGATCCTCGGGAGGGATGTGCCGACATGGGCGGGGGGAACAAAAAAACCCTGCCGCTGGGGCCTTCTGTGGAGCTCCCCATGGGGCCGCGATCCTCGTGAGGGATGTGCCGACATGGGCGGGGGGACGCATGCAAACCCTGCCACTGGGGCCTTCGGTGGAGATCCCTATGTGGCAACGATCCTCGTGAGGGGTGTGCCGACATGGGCGGGGGGACGCATGCAAACCCTGCCACTGGGGCCTTCGGTGGAGCTCCCCATGGGGCCGCGATCTCCGGGAGGGGTGTGCCGGCATGGGCGGGGGGACGCATGCAAACCCTGCCGCTGAGGCCTTCGGTGGAGCTCCCCATGGGGCCGCGATCCTCGGGAGGGGTGTGCCGGCATGGGCGGGGGGACGCATGCAAACCCTGCCGCTGGGGCCTTCGGTGGAGCTCCCTGCGGGGCCACCGGTCCTCGTGAGTGGTGTGCCGAATTGGGCGTGGGGACGCATGCAAACCCTGCCACTGGGGCCTTCGGTGGAGTTCCCTGCGGGGCCACGATCTTCGTGAGGGGTGTGCCGAAATC
>CAUYUJ010007867.1:7500-25000 GCA_963575745.1 Prorocentrum cordatum
CCCCATTCCAAAGTCCACATGCGTCTCCCCCACCCAGTACAGCGTTTCGTGGCCCATAGGGAGCTCCACCGAAGGCCCTGTGGCAAAGTCCACGTGCGTTTCTCCCATCCAGTACAGCATTTCGTGGCCCATAGGGGACTTCACCGAAGGTCCGAGTGGCACAGTCCACATGCGTCTCTCCAATCCAGCATGGCGTTTCGTGGCCCATAGGGAGCTCCACCGAAGGCCACAGTCGCCAAGTCCACATGCATCATCCACACCCAGCACAACGTTTCATGGCCCATAAGGAGTGCCACCGATGGACCCACCGGCAGGGTCCACATGCGTCTCCCTCACCCATCACAGCAATCCGTGGCCTGAAGGGAGCTCCGACGAATGCCCCAGTGGAAAAGTCCATACGCGTCTCGCCCACCCAGCACAGCGTTCCATGGCCCATAAGGAACTCCCTCTCCTGTACGCGCTTTCTTCTCCCACCCTTTTTTGTTGTTATGTTTTGCTCGTTGAGTGGACTTCTCGACATACGCGTGCGACGTACAACTGAAGAAGAAGAAGAAGAGGAGGAGGAGGAGGAGGAGGAGGAGAGGAGGAGGAGGAGCAGCAGGAGGAGGAGGAGGAGGAGCTGGCGGAGCAGGAAAAGGAGGAGAACCGAGGAACACAATCAGCAGAAACATAGACTTTCGGAGGTCCGCGTGGATCTCTTGAGTTGGCGCCAGGGAGGGGGGCTCCAGCCCCGATCCAAGAAATCCGCGCGAACCTCAGCAGTGTTCTTGATGTGTTTCCCGTCACTACAGCAGGAGGCGGAGGAGGAAGGGGATGTCGAGGACAGAGCTGGGCTGGGCTGCCGCGTGGAGTGCCGACGTCGTCTGGACGGACGAGAGCTAGGGCCACACGCTCTGCATGCTCTCCGCAGATGGAGGTTGCGGATGCGAGGCGCTGCCCCGAAGTCGAAAGCCTCACTGCACAACGAGCCGACATAGATCAAAAGCGATTCGCTTGCCTCCTGAATATCGAGAGAGAGATAGATAGAAAAAAAAAGACAGATGGTCGGCTACTTGTAGGAATGTACATGAATATATGTATGTATGTATATCTATGTGTGTATGCTCACCTCTATGTATACACATTGTAGATGTTCACGTGTGTATAGATTTATGTATGTGTATACTACCAGAGGAAAACCAATCAGTGGATTTCTGAACTGTTCGCAGGTGCCTCGATCGGCCTTCCTCCCGCCTTAGTGGAGTTCGGCTATACGTCAAAGTCCAGTTTAATTCTTACATGTTCCTCTCTGTCTCTCTTATAGATATATACATGCGTGTTAGATACACGCTTTCTTCCCTGTGCATGTATGTATACAGAAACGCATGTGTTCCTTATGTCTCTCTCTCTCTGTCTCTGTACTCCGTCTCTCTCCTTTCTTCGATTTTTTCACAGTTGTTTAGCTTTCCATCCCTTTCTCTCACTTCGTCTTTTTTTTGCATCGGATTATCGCGACGCCACGCGCGCAAGAGCTTTCGAACGATTTTGACATGCGCGCGCGAAGCCCGTTTGGTAGCACTTCCTGACAATAATGGAAGCCGAGGGTGTTCTCAAGAATTCGCAACAGTGCGCGGAGTTTTTGTTTGAACATCCGTGTTGTAAAACCATATGTTTTCATATGTTGTTTGGGTACTCGATTTTGAAATCCTTACAACACCAGACAGGTTTTTGAAGGATTTCGACACGTGCGCGCGACAGCATGCGCGTGTGCACTTCGTCCCGTTTTTTGCTAAGGGTTTTTGAAAGCTGATCATTTTTGATCACCGAGTGCGCGCGCATAGTCTTTTTTTGCAAGGGGGGGTGGGGGGGCAGACCGGCCCCCCTGGGATGGTGCGAGTTCATCTTGAGGATGGACGATGGGGCATAATCATACGTAAATTCACATACTCAAAGGGGACCGATAAGTTCGGGGGCGGGTGGGGTAGAGTCTGCTGTTTTTTTAAGTAGAGAACCGATCGTGATATCGATCGTGACATCGATAGTGGCATCGATAGTGAGGCCGATAGTGAGAGCCATCATTAGTTCGATCGTGGGATCGATCGATGGTGAAATCGATAGTGAGATCGATACTGATATCAATGGTGCGATCGAGAGTGAGATCGATAGTGAATAGTGAGGTCGATAATGCAATCGAACCCGGGAACCAGAAGCTGGAACCCAAGGGACCCCGCCGCCCACCGAAGTCGGTCCAGAATCGGGACCAGGGACCCCGGAAACGGGAACCCAAGAACCCTGCCGCCTGCCGAAACTGGCCAGCATTTTTTGCCTTCTTTCAATTTCTGCTAAAGCCTTTTCAGTGCAAAAACTGATTGGGGACTTTTTGCGAGGACCCCTTCAACGCAATCATCGAGAAAGAGAGCGAACAAATCAACAACTCAGATGGTAGCTGGCGCTGCGTTCGGTTAAGAGTGGTGAAAGTGTCTCTGTAACGACAGCGGCAGACATGGATATGTCTGCGGTTGAGAGGGGGCGTGTCCGAGCGAGTGGGCGATTGAGCCAATGGGGAAGTCGGTGTCTGGTTGGGTGGGTGAGTGAGTGAGTGGGCGAGCGAGAACATGATGTACCCAGAATAGATATAGGTGTATGTGTGTATACATATATGCATGTCGAGAGAGGGAGAGAGAGAGAGAGAGAGAGAGAGACAGAGAGACACACATCAACACACCAGTGAGCGAAAAGGGACATCGAGAGAGAGAAAGAGAGAGCTGCATATATGGATGTCGGGAGAGGGAGAGAGAGAGAGAGAGAGAGGGAGACAGAGAGAGACACACATCAGCACACCAGTGAGCGAAAAGGGACATCGAGAGAGAGAGAGAGAGCTGCATATATGGATGTCTGTATGTGTGTATGTATATCTAGAGGGGAAGAAAGAGGTAGAGAAAGAGAGAGAGAGAGAGAGAACGAGAGAGAAAGAGAAACAAACATATAATCCGCCTATACATAAGCATTGATAGTGAAAGAGCGGGACAGAGAGATATCTATACATCTGTGTATATACACGTCTCTCTCTCTCAATACATATATATATATATACATACATACATACATATATATATATATATATATATATATATAAATATATCGGAGGTGAGGGGGTGAGGTCGAAGTGGAACGGAGAGCACCCCTACCGGGAAATCGATTTCGGTTTCGTGTTCGTGCGTGCCGTGCGGGCGGGCGAGGCGAAGCTGCGTGGGCGGGCGAGAAAAAGTCTCCTGTGGCTGAGGCGCGGCCGGACCAAATGTCTCCCTTCCGGGCGGCCGGTGGCCCGCGGTGTCCCGCCGGTGTCCCGCGAAAGTCCCGTGTGGCTGAGGCGCGGCCGGACCAAATGATTCCCTTCCGGGCGGCCGGTGGCCCGCGGTGTCCCGCCGGTGTCCCGCGGTGTCCCGCGGTGTCCCGCGGTGTCCCGCGGTGTCCCGCCGGTGTCCCGCGGTGTCCCGCGAGGATGCTAATGATGATGATGATGATGATGATGATGATGATGATAAGATGATGATGATGATGGTGATGATGAGATGATGATGATGATGATGAGATGATGATGATGATGGTGTCCCGATGAAGATGATGATGTTGATGATGGTGTCGATGATGATGAAAGTGTCCCGATGATGAGGATGATGATGCTCATGATGATTATGCTGACGATGATGACAATGATGGTGTCCCGATGATGATGATGATGATGATGATGATGATGATGATGATGATGATGATGATGATGATGATGATGATGATGATTATGATGGTTCCGATGATGTTGGTGATGATGATGTTGATGGAAATGGTGTCCAGGCGGTAATGATGTTGATGATGATGATGATGTTGACGATGATTATGGTGTCCCGATGATGATGTTGATGATGAAGGTGATGATGATGGTGATGCTGATGGTGTCTCGATGGTGATAATAATGATAATGGCGATGTTGATGATTATGTTGCTCATGATGATGGTGCCCCAATGATGATGATGTTGTTGATGATGATGATGATGATGATGTCGATGATGCTGATGCGATGATCATGATGATGATGGTGTCCCGAGGATGATGACGATGTTGATGATAGTGTTGATGATGAGAACGATGGTGATCATGATGGTGTCCCGATTATGATGATGATTATGATGATGCTGATGATGATGACGACGACTGTGTCCCGATGATGATGATGATGATGATGATGATGTTGATGTTGATGATGAGATGATGATGGTGATGGTGATGATGTTGTCCCGATGATGATGCTGACGTTGATGATGATGTTTATGATGATGATGCTGACGGTGCTCTCATGATGATGACGATGTTGTTGATGATGTTGATGTTGATGATGTTGATGATGATGATGATGATGATGATGATGATGATGACGTTGATTGTGAGAGCGATTGTGATATCGATTGTGAGATCGATATTGAGACCGAATGTGAGATCGATTGTGTGATCGATTGTGAGATCGATTGTGAGATCAATTGTGAGATCGATCGAATGAGATAGATCGAGTGAGATCGATTGTGAGATCGATCGAGTGAGATCGATCGAGCGAGACCGAGAGTGAGATCGATACTGAGATCGATAGTGAGACCGATCGAGTGAGACGTTGGTTCCCCCCCCCGAACCTCCTTATCACCCGAAGGGTGGTCGTATAGGTATATATACATATATATATATAGATAGATATTCATCTCTCTGCCGGTGTGTATATATTCACATATACCTATACACACATGCATTTGCAAACAAAGACTGCCAGAGAACGACTTGGTCGGTGGGCTAGTGCGCGTGCGGGTGGGCGGGCTGCTGAGCGATCCTGAGTGAGATTGCCGTGGGGGCGCGCACAAGGCGTATTCGTCGTCCTCTTTGCTCTGCTTGTCTCCTGCGTCGAAGCCGCGGTCATAATTAGAGGACAGATGGTAGTGATGAGGCGGGGGCGGAAGCCGAGGATGCGAAGGATATTACCCAGGACGAGGAAGCGTTGCAACGCGAGGAGCAGGACGACGATGGCGAGGATATGCGTAAGCAGCAGCATGCAACACGCGGGCCACGGCGCGTTCTCCAAGGGCGGGGGGTCCTCCGCAGGCAGGGGCAACAAGGGACCACAGGGAAGACTGCGAGGGCCACCGCCGCGAAGCCGCCGCCTTCTACATCCGGGTGTCCTCCTCCTCCTCCTCCTCCTCCTCCGCCTCCTCCTCCTCCTCCTCATCCTCCTCCTCCTCCTCCTCCTCCCTCCCTCCCTCCCTCCTCCCTCCCTCCCTCCCTCCCTCCTCCCTCCCTCCCTCCCTCCTCCCTCCCTTCCTCCCCCCCCCCTCCTCCTCCTCCTCCTCCTCGGTCCCTTCGCGCGCGACCCTCAGGGCGCCGCCGCCCCTCTAGGGCGCGCGCGCCTTTGAGGGCGCCTCGTCGGCCGTCCCCGGGGCGCTCCTCTGCCGTCCCGGCCTCCTCTCGGCCCTGCCGGGGGCACCTCGCGCCGCCCGCCCCGCGGCGCCGCCCTTTGGGCGCCGCCGGCGCCTCCGGGGGCCGCCGCCGCCCTCGGCCCGCCGCCGCTCGGACCGCCGCGGCGCCCCCCGCGGCAGGGGCGCGCACGCGCCCTCTACGCCGCCGCGGCGGCGGCGCTGCGCGGGCGGCGGCGCTGCCGCCGCAGGCCGGCCCTGCGCAGGAGGGCCTGCCCGCGCTCCTGGAGGCGCGCGGCTCCCGCGGGGCGGGCGGCCGAGCGGTCGGCCGATGGTCCCAGACCCCCTCGAGCAATGAAAAAATCATGACGGGATGTTTTTCCTTCATTTTCGGCCTCCGGGGCCCCTCACCGGGCCTCGGGGCCGTCAAAACACGACTCGGGATGCAAAGCCGGTCATGGGGAAAGGGTCCAGACCTCTGGGGGTCGACGTCATGGAAAAATCATGACGTCGGGGGTCTGGGGTTTTGGATCGGTGGGCGGGGGCATCGACCGAGATGTCGTTCGGTCGCTCGGCCGGTGGCTCGCGCGCGCGCCGCCCAGCTCGGGGCTCGCGCCCCCGGGGGCGCCCGGCAGCACGGGCCCGGAGCTCCAGCGCCGCGGCGGTTTCCTCACGGCGTGGGCCCTGACTCCAGATCCGCCCTGCTTTGGCTTTTTGCTCCAACGTAGAATTGCATCGGAAATCCACCGATAAGAAGCCGAACAAGTAGGGCGGAAATTTCTGCACCCAACATAAAATAGGGCAGAAATCCACAGAAGTAGGGCGGGAACAGCAACAGAAACGTGGGGCGGAAATTGCCATCAGCGGGGCTTGACAAGTAAGGCGGAAATTCCAAGCCCTACTTACGAATTTCTCCAAAGTAGGGCGGATCCGGAGTCAGGGGGGCACCTGGAGATCCGGGCCTCCTCCCCAGACCCGGTGTTTCATCCCGTCCTGCACGCACGAGATGGGCACTGACACGGTGCCCAGCAGCAGTTCCTGTTCATTTTGAGCAGGACTCGCTGTACGCGCCGCCGCGGCCGGTGTCCGTTCGAGACAGAAGGCCGCCTGCCCAACAGCGGCCGCTGTTGGTTTGGGACAGCATGTGTTGTCGGGCATTGTACCCATTTTTTCCGTACCCATTTCGGGCGTCCAAACCCGAGCTGTTTGCTGACGGTCCTGAGGCCAGGCGCGGACCCCCGGAGGCCGAAAACGGCCCAGGATCTCCCGACATGATCTTTCATGTCGTGCGGAAGTCTGGCCTCCAGGGCACGCGTCGCCAGGCCCGAAACGCTCCTGGCGAGGCACAGCCGGTGGAAAGCGCCCGGACCCAGACCCCCGACGTCATGACCTTTTCATGACGCGACCCCCAGAGGTCCGGACCCATTCCCTCTGGGTCGATGTTTTACGGTCCCGAGGCCCGGCAAGGGCCCCTGGAGGCCAAAAATAGCGAGAAACCTCCCGTCGTGATTTTTGTCATGACTCGAGGGGATTTGGGGGAGGCTGGAGGAAACCAGCGCAAACGTCAACAAAAAAGGTCCTTCGGGCAGAGCTCCCATGGGCCCAGACATCCAGCTGCTCCAATTTTTGTTGGTGCGTGGACCCCAGAGGTCCCGACCACTTCCCCAGGATTGGTTGTCCGCCCCGAGTCGTTTTTTGACGCTCCCGAGGCCCGGCGAGGGCCCCCGGAGGCCGAAAATTGTCAAAATCCCGCCGCTCCAATTTTTGTATTGGAGCGTCGGATCTCTGGCGGGGAGCGGCGAGGCGCCGAGGGGGCGCCGTGCCAGCGTCGTCGTCGGCCTCGGCCTCGGCCTCGGCGCCTCCCTCTCGCGCGGTGCTGGAGAGGGCGACCGGGGCTGTGCGGCCGCCGGGCAGCAGAACTGGGCAAGAGAAGCGTCCGAGCACGTCGGGGGAAGCGAACGGACAGTTCGAGTCCTCGGCCCCGAGAGGACCCCAGGAGCAGGAGGCCCCCAAAGGTCCCCACAGGCCCCCAGGAAGCCCCAAGAGGCTCCCAAGAGGCTGCCAAGAGACCCCCAAAATGCTCCCAAGAGGCCCCGAAACTGCCCCCCAGGGGTGGGGGGAAGGAGTGGCCGCGGCCAGGATCTGTCAGGCGAGCGCAAGCATGGATCAAGGGGCGTGGATCAGCGACGGGTCCCGCTTCCATGGGACAAATCGCTGAGTATTACCGCCGTGCGAGGCGGCATCGGCCGCATTCTGGGGAGGTTCGACATTGGGCGGAAAGGAGGGGAGGAGGAGGAGGAGGAGGAGGAGGAGGAGGAGGAAGAAGAAGAAGAAGAAGACGAAGGAGGAGGAGGAGGAAGAAGAAGAAGAAGACGAATAATAATAATACTACTACTACTAATAATAATAATAGTAATAACAATAATCATAATAATAATAATAAATAATAATATAATAATACTAATACTAATAATAATAATACTAATAATAATAATAGTAATAATAATATTCGTAATAATAATATTCATAATAATAACAATACTAATAATAATAGTAATAATAATTGTAATAATAATATTAAGAGTAATAATAATAATAAGAAGAAGAAGAAGAAGAAGAAGAAGAGGAGGAGGAGGAGGAGGAGGAGGAGGAGGAGGAGGAGCTGCGCGCGCCCCCGAAGCTGGGCCACAGCCCCGCGGCCGTGGGCGCCACGCCACGGCCCCGCGGCCGTGGGGTGCCGCGTGGAGCGCGGCGCAGGGGCCCGCGCGGGGCGCAGCGGCCGCGCGGGGGCCCCGCGTGCAGGTCGGCCAGCGTTGGCCCTCGCGTCGGGCCTCTGCGCGGCGGCTCCTGGCGGCGCGCGCGCGCGGGGGCATTGGGCTTAAGTTCAAGTCGGGCTTGTCCCTCTACCGGGCCGGGCGAAAGGGGGGGATTGGGAAAGGGGGGGGGTACGAAATTTGCTCCATTTCAGCTGGTTTCGGCCCCACCGACGAGCCCCTTCCTCGATGCATAGCCGCCTCCGGCGTCGGGAGGCGCCGGGAAAATCAGCTACGCGAGCTGATTCTCAAACCCCCTCTTTGCTATCCCCCCCTTTCGCCCGACCCGACTCTACCCTGAGACCCTGGCGTTGCAATTTTTGTTGCAACGGGCGTTTTCGCCTGATTTCGGGCCCCGGGACTCACAGACCGATCGGGCTCGAGAAATGGCGCGGAAAGGTGAGGTCCGGGTCTCCGGGCGTGATTTTTGCGATGTTGCATTTTTTTGCAACGTCGGATCTCAGGGTGCAGGGGGAATATTCAAAAATAGTTTTTTTTTTTAAAAAAAAAAAAAAGAATAAAAAACAAGAAAAAAAAATAAAGAAAAGAGTCCGGGGACCATTTGGGGGTATTGTTGGGCATCTTTGGGGCATTTCTTATGTTTTTTTTTTTTTTTTCATTTTTCGGCCAACATCCCCCTGTAGGGGGACGCATCTCTCGGGCCGGAAGGTCGCGCCGCGGCGGAGGCGGCCACTGGGAACGCAGACATCAGCACGCGGCCGCAGCCATTCTGGCTCCAGCCGCTTCTGCTGAGGGTCCCCGGGTGGACCGCCGGCAGCCCGCAGCGCGAGACACCACCGGCCGTGGCCAGGCCCCTCCCGGATCGGCGGCTGGCTGGTTCGTGGGCCTTCACTGCCTGGGCCGGAAGGGTCCAGACCAGTCAAGAGCTGGCCCAGGAGGAGCTTGGCCATGGCTGGTGGTGATGTACAGCTGCTGGTTTCGGAACGAGGGCACCACGTCGGCCGCAGCGATCTCGCAAGCGTGCGCCGCAGAGGCCTAGCGGGGCAGCTCCAGGCGCCATGCCGAAGGCCATCCTGATAAATTCCGGCCGCCTCAATTGGGATGGCGCCCTGGATTTGGGAAAGTTGGAGGCCGTCGTGGAGGTCTCCCAGAACGACCCAGACGCGTCGCCGGAGGAGATCCTGAAGCTCGTGGACGGGTGCGACATAGTCATCTCCAAGGAGATACCAGTCCCTGGCCACGTGATCGAGCAGTTCCCACCGAGCGTTCGCTTGATCCAGGAAGCAGGGACGGGATTCAACAACGTCGACCTGGCCGCGGCAAAGGCCAAGGGCATCACGGTCTGCAACTGCCCAGCGTACAGCAGCGACGCGGTGGCCCAGTTGGTGCTGACCTTCATCCTCAATTTCAGCTGTTCGATGGTTCCGCAAATGCGGAGCCTCGCCAAAGGCGACCGCACCAACTTCACCGATAGGCTGAGGGTGCCCCACTTCGAGCTCGGAGGCAAAACCCTCGGCCTCATCGGCGGCACCGGCGGCATCGGAACTGAGGTGGCGAAGCTGGCGAGGGCGTGCGGCATGAACGTCATCTTCACCAGCAGAAGTCAGACGGGTCCCGACATCAAGCCCTTGGAGGAGCTCCTCCAAGTCAGCGACTTCGTCAGTCTCCACTGCCCCTTCAACAGCGAGACAAAGTACATCATGAACAAGTCCACGCTCGGGCTCATGAAGCCAACAGCCTACCTCATCCAGTTGCGCTGCCGCTCGAATCCGCCACCGCGGTTGGGGGAAAGCCAGGGGGCGCAGGAGGGCGGACGGAGGGGGGGGCACGTGCCACGACACACCCGTTACCACGGGGTGCGGTTGGCACAATTTTTTCGCGTGGGAGGTGAACGCCGCAGCATTTTGGCCGAGCAGTGAGCGCATGTTGGGCCTGACGCGCCAGAACGCCCTCAGCCCACAGCAAGACGCGAAACCAACTGCGAACAAATGGGAAGGGCCCGACACGCACACGCACACGCACACGCACACGCACACGCACACGCACACACACACAAACACACAAACACACAAACACACAAACACACAAACACGCAAACACGCACACACGCACACACGCGCACACGCGCACACGCGCACACGCGCACACGCGCACACGCGCACACGCGCACACGCGCACACGCGCACACGCGCACACGCGCACACGCGCACACGCGCACACGCGCACACGCGCCACACGCGCACACGCGCACACGCGCACACGCGCACACGCGCACACGCGCACACGCGCACACGCGCACACGCGCACACGCGCACACGCGCACACACGCACACGCACACGCACACGCACACGCACACGCACACGCACACGCACACGCACACGCACACGCACACGCACACGCACACGCACACGCACACGCACACACACACGCACACGCACACGCACACGCACACGCACACGCACACGCACACGCACACGCACACGCACACACACGCGCACGCACACGCGCACACGCGCACGCACGCGCACATACGCGCACACGCTCACACACACCACACGCACACGCACACGCACACACACACCTACTCACAACACACACACACGCACACAACACACACAACACACACAATACGCACACACGCGCACAACACGCACACACAACAAAACACACACACACACACACACATACCAACCTCCGCCGGGGCGGTGGCGGATAAACACTGGCCGTGGGCCCCTCATCAACGAGGCAGAGCTTGCAGAAGTGCTGAAAAGTAACGGCATCGCGGGGGCGGCCCTGGACGTGCAGGAGGTCGAGCCGCCTCCAGAGGCGAGCCCGCTGTACGCGCTGGAGAACGTGATCCTCACGCCGCACATCGGCTGGAAGCGCGTCGAGACGCGGCAACGCCTGATGGACATCGTCGCCGACAACGTGACCAAGTTTCTGGAAGGTGCTCCCGTCAACGTGGTGAGTGCTTGAGGAGGATGCGGGGGAGGGTGAGGTGAAGCAAGAGCAGGGGGAAGAGGCGAAGGAGGAGGAGGTGAATGAACAGGAGCAGGAGCAAATGGAGGAGGAGAAGGAGGAGGAGGTAGAGGAAAAGGAGGAGGAGAAGACGGAGGAGGAGAAGAAGAAGGAAGCGGAGAGAAGGAGGAGGAGGAGGAGGAGGAGGAGGAGACGGATTGTGATTGGGAGGCGCATGTTCGGAGAAGCCGCTCCCGAGGGTGGGGGGGGGCAATCGATCCATATCCTCTTACCCCCCCTTGATTATGCTCTTCCTGTCCGTCCTCCCTTTCCGTTCCTTTTTCCCTTTCTGCCTCTTACCCCTCGAGCTTTCACGTCTCCCCGTTTTCCCTCGATCCTGCCTTCCCCACCCCCTCACCAACGCCTCTGCACCGCTTGTGCGACCACAGTCGTCCGCTGCGACGCGTTTGTTAGGTCTTGTGATAGTGGGCCTTCTCATCTAGTGGGCCTTTACGTGCTCACAGCTTTTCTACAGTTTTTCTTCAGTGCGCAACAGCGTCAGCCCAATCGGCCGATCTCGTCCGATGTGGTGCTCTCGGTATGGAATAGTGCCGTGGGTTGCGATTGGTAGAAAACATTTGCGCAGGGCTCGGGAGGGCCAGTGAGAGAGGGAAGGGGTGGAAGAGGAAGAGGAGGAGGAGGAGGAGGAGGAAGAGGAGGAGGAGGAGGAGGAGAAGGAGGAGGAGGAGGAGGAGGAGGGGAGGGGGGGAGGGTAGGGTAAGGTTAGCGTGCATGCGCCGAAGCCGGCCGACAGGCCGCGGACGACCCGAAAGGAGAGGAGGAGGAGGAAGCCGGTTCCCGCATGGGGCCGGCCGTCGCCGGGCGCCGAACGCTGGTCGCCGGCCAGACCGGTCGCCCGGTCGCCGGTCGCCGGCAGCCGACAACAATTTTGGGCATCTCGGTACCTCCCTGGTTACCTCGGGTGCCTCCTTGGGTACCTCGGGTACCACTCCCAATAAGCATGTGCATGACAACTATTGAGCACCTTGGGTATTGGGTCCCTCGGGTACCCCTCCCAATAAGCATGTGCATGACAACAATTGGGCACCTCGGGTACCTCCCTGGGTACCTCGGGTGCCTCCTTGGGTACCTCGGGTACCACTCCCAATAAGCATGTGCATGACACCTATTGAGCACCTTGGGTATTGGGTCCCTCGGGTGCCCCTCCCAATAAGCATGTGCATGACAACACTTGGGCACCTCGGGTACCTCCCTGGGTGCATCGGGTGCCTCCTTGGCTACCTCGGGTACCACTCCCAAAAAACATGTGCATGACAACTATTGAGCACCTTGGGTATTGGGTCCCTCGGGTACCCCTCCCAATAAGCATGTGCATGACAACGCTTGGGCACCTCGGGTACCTCTCTGGGTACCTCGGGTGCCTCCTTGGGTACCTCGGGTACCACTCCCAATTAGCATGTGCATGACAACTATTCAGCACCTTGGGTATTGGGTCCCTCGGGTACCCCTCCCAATAAGCATGTGCATGACAACGCTTAGGCACCTCGGGTACCTCCCTGGGCACCTCGGGTGCCTCCTTGGGTACCTCGGGTACCACTCCCAATAAGCATGCGCATGACAACTAAGCATGTGCATGGCAGCCATTGGGCACCTCGGGTACCTTCCTGGGTACCTCGGGTGCCTCCTTGGGTCCCTCGGGTACCCCTCCCAATAAGCATGTGCATGACAACAATTGGGCACCTCGGGTACCTCCCTGGGTACCTCGGGTGCCTCCTTGGGTACCTCGGGTACCACTCCCAATAAGCATGTGCATGACAACTATTGAGCACCTTGGGTATTGGGTCCCTCGGGTACCCCTCCCAATAAGCATGTGCATGACAACACTTGGGCACCTCGGGTACCTCCCTGGGTACCTCGGGTGCCTCCTTGGGTACCTCGGGTACCACTCCCAATAAGCATGTGCATGACAACTAAGCATGTGCATGACAGCCATTGGGCACCTCGGGTACCTCCCTGGGTACCTCGGGTACCTCCTTGGGTCCCTCGGGTACCCCTCCCTATAAGCATGTGCATGGCGTCAATTTGGGCACCTCGGGTACCTCCCTGGGTACCTCGGGTGCCTCCATGGGTGCCACGGGTACTCCGCCCAATAAGCATGTGCATGAAACCAACGGGCACCTCGGGTACCTCCCTGGGTACCTCGGGCGCCACCTAGGGTCCCCCCCAATGGGCCTGTGCACCACCTTGGGCACCACAGTGGGTGCACCCTTGGGCACCTCCCCGAGCACCGCCCCGGGCGCCCCACGCGTGGAGTCCCTCCCGGGTCCAGAACGGTGGAAGGCCCACCCACCGACAGCCATGGACAACGACGCGACGGGGCCTGGGTCCCACATCCCCCTCCGCCCCCTTTAAGGGGCCTTTGACAAGGTGGATGGCACCCCACCGACAGCCATAAACGAATGGGAATGCAACTCGCTGCCCGCGGGCAGACCAGGTGGAAGGCACACCCACCGACAGCCAGAAAGATGGATTGCTGGTGTCGCCCCGGTTCCCTAACCTGCGGGGTGCTCGTGAGGGTGCTCATCGAAAGTGCAAAAATCGCACTATCTTACCAGCGCCCCGTGCGTCCCTCACAAGCACGAACCCCACAAGCTGCGGGAACCTTCGGCACGGGGAGGAGGAGGAGGAGGAGGAGGAGGAGGAGGAGGAGGGGAGGAGGAGGAGGAGAGGAGGATAGGGGAGGGGAGGAGGAGGAGGGGAGGAGGAGTAGGAGGAGGAGGAGGAGGAGGAGGAGGAGGAGGAGGAGGAGGGGGGGGAGTAGGAGGAGGGAGGAAGGAGGAGGAGGAGAGGAGGAGGATGAGGATGAGAGGGAGGAAGGGGGGAGGATGATGAGGAGGAGGAGGAGGATGAGGGGGGAGGAGGAGGAGGAGGAGGAGGAGGAGGAGGAGGAGGAGGAGGAGGAGCAGGGTGGCCGCGTTCGAATCGAGCTCCGAGGCCGACAGCGCCGGCGACACGAGGAGCAGGAGGAGGTCGAAGTAGCGCAGTCCGAGGCCATGCGTAATGACGCCATTGTGGTTCCGTCTCTCATCACTTCCTCCCTCCTTCCCTTTCTCCTTTCCCCTCGCTTGTGTCTCGCCCCGACTTTCTTTGGGGAGCAAGTTGGGGGATACCAGCCCGCAGACTTCTGGATCCCCTGGAAGTGAAACGTCGGCAACAGACATCCCCACAGGCTCTGGTGCAGACCCTGCTAGCTTCGTTAAAGAACTTGTTTGATGAGTCTTTCGAGATAGAGAGAGAGAGAGAGAACAACCGAAAAAAAACACAGGAGGAGAAGCCGGGGGAGGATGAGAAGGAGGAAAGGGGGAGGAGGAGGAGGAGAAGGGGGACGAGCAGGAGGAGGAGCACCAGAGAAGCCCAGCACACACTTTGTTCCTCCGCCGACCGTCACGCATCACCGCAGCGAGTGATAGCATGGGGCGCCAGCTGTCGCGAACTCCGCGAGGCACAAAGACGGCGCATGGCCAGAGAGGTCAGTCAAGAGGGCAGCAACAAGGCGGGCAGTGGCCGGGCCGAGGTCGAGAGAGCCCCCAGCCGGGGACGCTGCACAGCTGAGGCCTCGGCAGAAGAGAGGCGACCCTCGTGCAGTGCCAAGCTGGGCAGAGAGCCCCAGCACTCACGCACACACAGTGCACACACTTGAATTCTAATGCAGGCGGCCCAGTGGAGTCCAATAGGGAGGGGCGCATACGACGTTGCTACGAAGTTTGAGGTAATGCCGTCACTGAGGCTGAAGGCGTAGGAACTGTGCCCGGTACACAATTTTGCCTCCGACGCGCTGAAGAGCTTCGTCTGCGGCTACCGAGGTCGAGCCCGAAAGCGGGCAAGACAATCGGCTTCATTGCGATGCCATGTTGCAAGATTGCAGTCCGTGAAGGCGGCGCAAACACCGCACACTACACCGCAATGCGCCTTCCCGTCCCAAGCACCTGCCTCATGATGTCAACGCGAGCAGCATGTGTCATTGCGGCGAGCACACGCCAGAGTGGTGAGGGACCCTTGGAGATGCACGGCGAAAGCCCCAGGTGTTGTGAAGCTTGCGTCAGCGGTCATTGGGATCTCGCCACGCAGCGTCACAAGACAAAGTGCGTCAAAGAGGGGTTGGGTTGGTCCCCCCATCGGTGCATCTGCCAGAGGCTTCAAGACACGTGCGCAGCGCCTACTGGGAGAGAGAGAGAGAGAGAGGGAGAGAAACAAAAACAGCAAAACAACAACAACGCGATCATAAGAAGAAGCCGTCCTCCATCCTCGAAACCGCTGAGAGCACGTAAGCTCTACGAGAATATGTTCTTCGGCGAGAGTTCGATCTAGAAAAAGAGCCGCCCTCCGTCTCCGCTGGCGCTGGAGATCTCAAGCTCCATGTCCGTGACAATACCGTTTGAGGGAGTTTCGAACAGTAACCACATGATGAAAGGATCGGCCATCCATTCGCGTATCCATCCTCCTGTGGAGTTTGGCCCTCGCTTTGGATACGCAGCGCTGCGCCCCACCTCCATTCTTCCTTTCTGCCTCCCCCTTCTCTCCCTCTGATTTTACCGTTCTTCCTCCTTCTGGTCTTTCCCGACCCTCCTATGGAATTGGGCCCTCGCTTTGACTATGCAGCGCCGCGCCTAGGCCCCTCTCACTTCTCCGCCTCCTCCTCCTCCCCCTCCTCCTTTCCTCCTCCTCCTCCTCCGCCTCCTCCTCCTCTCTTCCTCCTGCTGCTCCTCCTCCTCCTCCTCCACCTCCTCCTCCTCCTCCTCCTCCTCTTCCTCCTCCTCCTCCCCCTCCTCCCCCCTCCTCTCCTCTCCCCCCTTCTCACCCTTCTCTTCCTCGCCCCCTTCCTCCTCCCTCGCCTCTCACGCCTCACCCCCCAGCGGGGGAGCTCCGCCTACGGGCCACGGTGGGGGCGCGGCGACGTGAGTCCTCCCCCGCCGCCCGCTCCGGCGCCCCAAAAAACCCGTGCCGCGCAGGAGACTTGGCATCGCTCGACCTTCTCTCGGCCTCTCCCTCCTTTCCCCCCCCCTCCCCCACCTGCCCACCCCTCGCCCCTCCCCCCTCATTCCCCCCTCCTCCCCCTCCTCCTCCTCCTCCTCCTCCTCCTCCTCCTCCTCCTCCCCCTCCTCCTCTCCGAGCTCAGGGTCAGACGATGGAAGCGGCTGCAGGATGCTGTTGCGAAGCAGCGTGCTCATCGTCAGGTCACAGCCGCTCTCGTGGGACAGGCACAGCGTGAGTCGGCTAACTCAGAGGTCTCGCTCGGACGTGTGCATTTTTCCGCGGCGAGGACCATCGAGGAACATCCTTGATCCTTTGGCGAAGAAGCCACGCACGAAACCGGAACAAAAAAAAAAAAAAATGGAATGGGCGTCCGAGCGATGGCCAGGAGAAGGCCTGCCGCTTCGTCGCCATCGGATGGCAGGCCGGTGGCCATCCTGCACCGGCCTCCTCGGCACACTTGTCGTGCGACAGGCTCCGCGGCACTGTCTCCACAGGCCAGGCTGCGTATCTCAAAGAATTTCAGCACCGTGCACCGCCTGCTGAGCGTGGCTCCCCGCGCAGAGGGCAGCACAGCACTCACTGCAGAACTTTGAGCTGGAATGGTTCAGCGAGCGAAGAACGGTATGAAATAAACTTTTTCGCTGTCGGGGGCGCCTGTCCCTGGGCGGCTGGAAAGTTTATACCCCCACGGTGCCACCGTAAGGGTATAAGCTTTCCAGCCGCCCTGGGACAGGCGCCCCCGACAGCGAAAAAGTTTATGTTATACCGTTCTTCGCCCGTTAAATGGTGGGTTTGCGAAAAGTGTTCGGCACCGTTGGGCACGATGCTTCGTGGCAGGCGATGCCAGAGCAGCGCTTGCCAGTGGCTTACACCGATTCACTGGACAGGTCAGCCGTGAAGCACGGGGAGGGAGCCTCTGTCGGCGAGATGAGCCGATGGTTCGACATCGCGCGGGGGAGGGGAGCAAGCAAGGCGACTCTATCAGTTTATGTCTCGTCATCGTAGCGATGGGAACAAGTGTCCGACCAATGGAGCGCAGATGGGCGAGCTGGAATGCAATAATAAATGCTTAACATGGTGGAGTGGATCTCCCACAAACCTGCGACTTGCTGATGGTGCCCTGTTCAGATGCAACGAGAAAGCAGGATGTTCATGGTCGTTGACGCCACAGCAGAGTCGATGAGCAATTGCTTGAACATGCGCATGGGCAAGACGAACGTGCTCACAAATGCAGACCAGCGACCTCAAGCCATCAGGTGTGGGAGGTCATGATGCCCGCGGGTTG
>CAUYUJ010007867.1:27500-40000 GCA_963575745.1 Prorocentrum cordatum
CTCTTGGACCGTCTTGAGGGTTTCTTGGGCCTTCTTGGAGCGCTCTTGGGCCGTCTTTGAGCGGTCTAGAGGGTCTCTCGGGCCGTCTTGGGGTGATCTTGGGGGCCTCTTGGACCGCCTTGAAAGGTGTGAAAGACGAAGAGGCGGATATGTTAAAATGCACGCTTTCCTAAGGGAATGAGACGGTTTTTGCTTGTGGGAGCCCTCTTGGGACGCCGCTTAGGGACCTCTTGGGGCGTCTTGAAGGCCTGTTGGGCCGTCTTGAGGCCATCGTAGGCGCTTGGGGGTGATATTTCGGCGTCTCCCGGCTCTCTTGGACCGTCTGGAGGGCTTCTCGGGCCCCTCTTGGACCGATTTGGAGCCCTCCTGGGCTCCGAAAAAGAGTTCTTGAGGGTTTCTTGGGCCTTCTTGGAGCGCTCTTGGGCCGTCTTTGAGCGGTCTAGAGGGTCTCTCGGGCCGTCTTGGGGTGATCTTGGGGGCCTCTTGGACCGCCTTGAAAGGTGTGAAAGACGAAGAGGCGGATATGTTAAAAATGCACGTTTTCCTAAGGGAATGAAGCGATTTTTGCTTGTGGGAGCCCTCTTGGGACGCCGCTTAGGGACCTCTTAGGGACCTCTTGGGGCGTCTTGAAGGCCTGTTGGCCGTCTTGAGGCCATCGTAGGCGTTTGGGAGTGATATTTCGGCGTCTCCCGGCTCTCTTGGACTGTCTGGAGGGCTTCTCGGGCCCCTCGTGGACCGATTTGGAGCCCTCCTGGGCTCCGAAAAAGAGTTCTTGAGGGTTTGTTGGGCCTTCTTGGAGCGCTCTTGGGCCGTCTTTGAGCGGTCTAGAGGGTCTCTCGGGCCGTCTTGGGGTGATCTTGGGGGCCTCTTGGACCGCCTTGAAAGGTGTGAAAGACGAAGAGGCGGATATGTTAAAAATGCACGTTTTCCTAAGGGAATGGGACGATTTTTGCTTGTGGGAGCCCTCTTGGGGCGCCGCTTAGGGACCTCTTGGGGCGTCTTGAAGGCCTGTTGGGCCGTCTTGAGGCCATCGTAGGCGTTTGGGAGTGATATTTCGGCGTCTCCCGGCTCTCTTGGACCGTCTGGAGGGCTTCTCGGGCCTCTCTTGGACCGTTTGGAGCCCTCCTGGGCTCCGAAAATGGACCTTGCCAGGAGTCTGCCGGGAGTCTGCCAGGACCTTGCCGGGAGTCTGCCGGGATCTTGCTGGGGTACTTTTCGTCCGGGGACCCCCAGGGCCCGCCCCGCGCGCGCGAACTAGAAATATTGTTGAGCAGTTACCCGAGATCTTAGCACGCCTCTGGCCCGTTGGGCCGGCGAATTTCATTGTTAGAAAGCCTGAGCGCGTGGCGCATAAGTGCACACAGTGCACCCTCTGTAAATATTATGTTCCGACGCCAGAGCTACTTGATCGACATCTTGTTGACACACACTTGGCGAAGCATCTAGACGAACACATTCTTACCTTTGATGTCGAAGTGGCTTCAAGCAGTGCAGGCCCAGGAGCCGTCTCCCCAAGCGGAGGCGCACAGGAGCAAGAGGGTGAAGTCGGACACGGTCGACTTGGAGAAGAAACTGCTCCTTCCACTGGAAGCCAGAACGAGAGAACGCGAGGCCAACGACACCCACTTCAGGTCCCCAGCGGGCCACCCTGTTCCTACATCCCCGTTAAGAAAGTTAATTCATCTTGGCTAAAATTGACATGTGTGGGCGCTGTGGTGAGAAGTGGTATGGGAGTGATTCTTCCTTGGGAGACGCCCTAGTCGTCAGTGCTCAAGATGAATAACTTTCGTAACGGGTAAGTATGAACCTGAAAAAGGCCACCGCCCACTACGACGAGCAGGTCAAGCGGATAGGCAGCGGGCACCAGCTGGGCAGTCCACGCCTGTGCGCGTTCGCCGGCCTTCTAGAGTGCCTCTCAAGGATGCCAGCGTGGAGGGCAAGCCAGACGAGATCAAGGCTCTTCTCCTGGCGATCGGCAGGCTTCACAAGGCAGTGGTGGTCGACAGTCAGCCTTCAGGGATGGAAGAGTTCTGTCACGCGTGCCGCGTGAGCGACTACCACGTCAAGACGGGGGCCCAGAGCCCCTGTGCAGGATCAGCTTCGCGGTCGACGGCCACTGGCCGCTGGGCAGAAACCTAACCGAGGAGGAAGAGCTGAAGTCCATTGTGGCGCATCCCTTGGAGTTAGATTTCGGCAACAAGTACGCGCACGTCACCGTAGCCAGGCTCCTCTCTCTCTCTGTCCATGCGCGCAGCAGGGATGACCAAGATGCCAGGCAAAGCACCAGTAGGAGGCCTAACACATTCAATCAGAGGCAAGCAGTAGCAGCTTCACTCAGTAGGTCAGCCACTGTCCAGAAAAGCAGCAAGCAGCAGCGGTAGGACGAATAGCAGGTCTAGCAGGGGACCCAGTCTCCCTCCTTCGCCCCCTCTTGCGCCTCCTCCTCCTCGACCTCCCTCAGAGACCTCGTGGGAGCAGCGATTAGCAGCACTCCATTGGAGAGTTTTGCAGAAGGAAACCAGGGGCCGCAAATGATTTATTCAGCACCCTCGTGCCTTGTCATCCTTGCCGTGCCACGTTGGCATCTTGAGCAGGGGTGACTGGCCTAGCGTTCCCGTGTGTGCTTAAGGCCCCCTGGTGTACCTGCTATCTCTGTGGAGGTGCGCTTTTCACTACCAGGCTCTGCGGTGCAAGTGAGGTTGAGAGATCGGCACTCGGCATCGATGCAGATTCAGTCAGTCAGTCGTCTCCTCTCTCCTTTCGCTGTCCGGCGGCGGCGCTCGGGGGGCCCAGCGCGGATCCAAGAAATCCGCGCGGAGCGCCAACATTTTATGTTTATGCATTTTTGCTCTTCCTTTAAATCCGCTTTGGAAGAAACCCAAAGTGATGGTGCAAAGGTTGGCCGACGCTGTGGGAAGCGTGCCGTGGCGCTCGCGCCTGCTCGCGGCATGCGATTCTTGGGCGCAACCCGCGGGCTCGAGCCAGAGTGCAACGCAACAGAAACCGGCCCGTGTCGTCTCAACAGATCCGTGGAGCCCGTCTTCGAGGCCGCTACCTCTCCTCGTTGATCTCTTCTCTCCGTACCCCGACTCTATGCCCCACCCCATGCAGCG
The DNA here is from genome assembly GCA_963575745.1 of Prorocentrum cordatum. Taxonomy (NCBI): domain Eukaryota; class Dinophyceae; order Prorocentrales; family Prorocentraceae; genus Prorocentrum; species Prorocentrum cordatum. Next base: position 30,614 of record CAUYUJ010007867.1, read on the forward strand.
CAGATGTGATAAGTGGCTCGGAGAGCCAGCAGTCTCGCCTCTCTCGGAGCTGCAGCACGCGTGACCAGAATTAACGCATGTGTTGCTCGCCCCGAAGCCCGCCTGCACTTGGGCACACATCAAGACGATCGTAGGCGGGTGGGCGACCCGACACAGGGCCAAGATCGAGTCCTCATTGCCCGGATGATTTCCCGCATTACCTCACTTGTCACCGCCTCCTGCGTTTCATGCCCCTCGCTCGCTCCTCTCCCCTCCGATCCCATCGATTTCATCGGGCTGGCGCTCCCTGATTTGTACACCACCCCGTTTGCGCGCGAGCATGCCGTGCGTACACCAGTCTGTGCTATCACCTGTATGCCCAAGTCCGGCACGCCTCGTCCCTTCCACAATCTTCTTCCGCACGCGTTAGCTTAATTCGCGCAGCACAGTCTGCCATCAGCATGCAGGTGAGGTTGGCACTTGCTGCGCCCCATGGTACTCGAGTTCCTCCTCCTCTCTCCTCGCCCTCCTCCTTCCTTCTCCTCCGTCCTTCTCCTCCTCCTCCTCCTCCTCCTCCTCCTCCTCCTCCTCCTGCCTCCCCTCCTCAGTCCCCCTCTGTCTCGTCTTATCCCCAAGTTCCTCCTGCATACTTTTCCTCTCCTCCTGCTCCTCCTTTTTTCTGCTCGCCCTCCTGATCGTATTCATCTAGCTGAAACGCCTACGGACCGCGATCTTCGATTTTCGTCGACGAGGGTTCCATCTTTGTCGTTCCTCGTCGCCCCTGTGATTTCTGGCCTATGGGGGCCGCCTTCCCCCTGGAAGCCTCCCAGGCCTCCAGAGGTCCCCAGAGGGCGTTGCGAGATCCTTTCAGGGCCCGCAGAGACCTCGGGCGGCATTCAGAGTCTCGTCCAGAGACCTCGACCCTCCTCCCCCTCCTCCCTCGATTCTCCCCTTCCCTCTCCCTCGATGCATCTCCCTCCCCCTCCCTCGCTCCTCCCTCCCCCTGCCTCTCTCTCGATCCCCTCCGTCCTCCTCGCTGGATCCTCTCCCTCCCTCCCCCTACCCCTCCCTCTGTCTCCCTCGATTATCCTCCCCCTCCCTCCCTCCATCTCCATCCCTCCCCTCCTCTCGACCCACCCCCATCCCTCCCCTCTCCCCTCTCCCGTTTCGCTGTCGCCCAACATTCGGCCATGGCCCACGGTGGCCCCCCAGCTGCATCGGAGAGGCCCCGGTGGCCCGCAGAGCACGCCCCGAGGGCCCCGAGGGCACCACACCGGAGCGAAACACCGGGGGCACCTCGGGCCAGGGACGCCCTGGGCTCTGCCGGGTGCTGCGGCCACGGCGCTCGAGCAGGGACCACGCCGGGCTCAGGGGGGGGCGAGCTGGCCTCCCTGCCGCTCCTCGGCGCCAGGTCGGCGAGCTTAATTGGGCCGTGGCCGGGGCTCGCCATAGGCCAGGAGGGCCCCCCTCGCGTCTCCTTTTTGGCACCCCCTCTCCCGCCCGCCCGGGCGGCGGAGGCCACTCTCGCAGGGCGCGCCGCGCCGTGCCCAGAAGGGCTCTCTAGAGAGGCACCGCGGCGGCCCGACAAGTGTGGGGGGCCTTGGCCCGGGGACACCTCTGGCCACGCCCGGTCCCGCTCCCTCGCCGCCCCCTCCTCGACCTCCTCGTCCGCTCCTCGTCCGCTCCTCCTCCTCCTCCTCCTCCTCCTCCTCCTCCTCCTCCTCCTCCTCCCCCTCCTCCCCTCCTCCTCCTCCTCCTCCTCCTCCTCCTCCTCCTCCTCCTCCTCCTCCACCTTCGGCGGAGGCCTACTCGCAGCGCGCGGCCCTCTACGCATCCCTCCAGACCGCGCTGGACCAACCAGTGCAAGCGCCGGCGCTGGCCCCTGAGGAGTGAGCGGGGGGAGGGAGGCGAGGGCGGTAGAGGCGCTCATCCTCCCTCCCACCCTCCCTCCTTCTTCCCTCCCTCCCTCCCTCCCTCCCTCCCTTCTCCATCTGGCGGCGGCGATCGGCGGGGGCGGCGAACCTGCGGTTCCAAGTTCTCATGCGGTTTCGCAGGTCACGCGAGGTTCTCGAGCCTCTGGTCGGCCAGGTACAGCAGCAAGCGTTGGGCAAGTGGGTTCGCTTCCTGCGCGCGAAACCCCCAGATGCCCACATTCATTGAGGGCTGTCGTCGATTGTGTCGTCTCAGCCGCGACTCGATGCGGGCGATGGCGCCTGCCGATTTGCTGGAGCCTTGATGCCGCTAGCCAGAGGCGGTCATCAAGACCGCGGCCCTGCGAATGGAAGACCGGAGGAGTGCGGGGCCAGCTTTGCATGATGGGCCTCGCGGGGTCCGGTGGAGCGCTCCAGGCCTAGTGGAGCCAGGTTTGAGTCGGGCCTGTCCCTCTACAGGAGGAAAAGTCGGAACGAGTCAAAACATAGTCTGGGGACGATGTTTGGAGTAGTTGTTGACTGTTTGGGAGTTGTTGTTCGACTATGTTTGATGTGTCGCCCAAAATCCCTCCGTAGGAGGACATGCCCGACCTAAAGCTAGGTGCGCCAGGGGGGGAGAGCTGCGGAGTTCGCCCCTCTCTTGTGAAGGAATTCGACTGGTACGCTCCTGGCGGTCTCTCTGAAGAGTTGCAGTGGCCCCCGTCCCCACCGTGTCTGCCGGGGGCCAGCGGCGACGCACCCGACCTGCATCACGCCCTGTCACTGAGTGCCAGTCTGTACATGCTCGCGCCGCCCGAAGCATCCAGCACGTGCAGAAGGACGCCTGGCTGGCCACAAAGGGTATACCCGGGCCTCCGACGTCGCGAGAAGCTCACGACGAAGGTCTTTGACAATTTTCGGCCTCCGGAGGCCCTCGCCGGGCCTCGGGAGCGTCAACAGGTCCCAGGGAAGGTCCCAGACTTCGAGCACGGTTAACCGTAAGTGTGTAGTGCTAAAGTCGCAAGTGCACAGCAGTAAGTGCACAGTTGCGTTCTCGATGGAGTGCACGGTGCACGGTACTGCAAAGTAGAATCCAATGCTAAAAGCCAATGCTAAAAGCCAATGCTAGAAGCCAATGCTAAAATCCAATGCTAAAAAACAATAATAAAAGCAAATGCTAAAAGCCAATGCTAAAAGCCAATGCTAAAAACCAATGCTAAAAAACCAATGCTAAAATCCAATGCTAAAATCCAATGCTAGAATCCAATGCTAAAAGCCAATGCTAAAATCCAATGCTGAAATCGAATGCTAAAATCCAATGCTAAAAGCCACTGCTAACATCCAATGCTAAAATCCAATGCTAAAGTCCAATGCTAAAATCCGATGGTAAAATACAATGCTAAAATCCGATGCTAAAATGCAATGCTGAAATCCAATGCTAAAATCCAATGCTAAAATCCAATGCAAAAATCCAATGCTAGAATCCAATGCTAAAATCCAATGCTAACATCCAATGCTAAAATCCAATGCTAAAACCCAATGCTAAAAGCCAATGCTAAAATCCAATGCTAAAATCCAATGCTAAAATCCAATGCTAAGCTCCAATGCTAAAAGCCAATGCTAAAATCCAATGCTAAATGCCAATGCTAAAAGCCAATGCTAAAATCCAATGCTAAAATCCAATGCTAAGATCCAATGCTAACGGCGCCGAACGCTTGAGCGCCGAACACCGCGGCGCCGAAGCATGCGGAAACCCCGGCGGGTGCTAAAATCCAATGTTAAAATCCAATGCTAAAATCCAATGCTAAAATCCAATGCTAGAATCCGATGTTAAAATCCAATGCTAAAATCCAATGCTAAAATCCAATGCTAGAATCCAATGCTAAAATCCAATGCTAAAATCCAATGCTAGAATCCAATGCTAAAATCCAATGCTAAAATCCAATGCTAAAATCCAATGCTAAAATCCAATGCTAAAATCCAAGGCTAAAATCCAATGCTAAAAGCCAATGCTAAATTCCAATGCTAAAAGAAACGCCACTGTGCACTTACAGCTCAAGGCCACTGTGCACTTACGGCTTGCCATCAGACTTCCAGGGGCCGACATCGTGAGTTCCTCACGACGCCGGGGGTCTGGGCACACCTGCACGTGCTGGCTTCGCCCGTGGCATCCGCGCACAAGCGGAGCACGCACGGAGGGACGCTGGGGCGGCGGGGCGGGGTGCACGGAGAGAGTGGCGGCGCCCGCGCCCGCCGTGCACCCCGGCCAGGCCGCCCGTGGCGTCCTCGGACCTGCGCATATTTTTACCAGGCGTCCTCACCGTGTCCGTGGCACTGCCGCCTTGCTGGACCACCTCAAGCATACACTGTTTTTTTTTAAACAAAAAAAAAGAAGAAAAAAAAAAAAAAAAAACTCAAGCATACACTGTTTGATGAGTTAGTTGCCGTGGAAAAGACTGCACCCCGGCCAGGCCGCACTGAGTGCCGGTCTGCACGTCGCCCGTTTTTCGCGAGACATCGATTGGCCGTCCTCCCCAATTACCGCCGACGCCCAGTCCCCTGTGCCGCTGCCTGTCGATCTCCCGAAGACTGTGGTGCAGCGAAGCCCGCCCTGCGCCCTGGAGCCACGACCTCGCAACGTCATAGGGGCTCCCACTACTTCCTGCTGTTTTGCGTGTTGATCGCTGCGCCCCAGCGGCCGCCTTGTGAGCTGGCCCGGCCGGCCTGTTCCGCGCCCTGCAGCTAATTAGGTTTGTTTCCGTGCCCTCTTCGCTCGCGGACGCGACCGGAAAAGTGTTGATCGCTGCTCCGATTGGCAGCCTCTGACTCTGCCACGACCGGCGCCCCCGATCGTACGTCGCGAAGCTGTGCCCGTCCACCTATCCCCACTCACGCGTCCAATGCCATCGAAAGTTCGACCGGTTAACTCCCCGCAAGTGCACGGCTCTTTGGCACGTGGCCTTTTGGATCTGTTCGGTCTGGATGCTCTCCAGCGAATGCGCCTCGCCGACTGCGTTTTGGGGGTGCTCGAACCGTCCGGAACGGCTTGGTGTCAAGGGGGGAAAAACCACCCGGACCCGATACTCGGCGTTTGCTAATCTGCCCTGGCCGTGTACTAAACCGCCCTGCCCTGTTTGCTTCCTTCTTCGGGTGCGTTTGCTGAACACGCTTTGCGTGTCGGGGTGATCACTATGTGGGTGGATGCTTTCTGCCCTCCCGGGTGGGGAGACCTGCGTCCTGCACCGAGAGCCAGGCCTCCTCTCGTTGCGGAGCACGCGTCCCTGTGGACGGCGGGCGCTCTCGGGCCCGTGCCGGCCTTTGGGGGGGGGGGCCCTCCCTGTGGGGCCGCGGGGAGCGACTCGGGAGGGGAGGCCCGTCCCGCGGGGAGGGGTGGTCCAGGAGCCACACGGCGTCGGAGCTCTGGCGTCCTCCCCAGGGGCGCAGGGCTCCGTCTCGCTTCCTCCGATCTCGATCTCGATTCCGATGGCTTCCGCTTCCGCTCCGACTTCGGACTCCGATGCGGACGCCGAGTTCTCGACGGAGGCCTACCAGCCTGCCGACTGCCGCCGAGGTGGCTTTTCCCGACTCGGGTGCCGATTCCCTCCGATCCGATTTGCCTTGATTGCCGATCCGACTCATCGATTCGATTCTGGGCTCGCCTGGGGGTGCTTCACGGGACGAAGTTCTTCCGCACGTTGCTCTTGGTCGGGATGCTTTGTTGTTTCTGGCTCGGGCCTGCCATCGCATGCACCTGAAACGCGATAGCTTGTTCCTTGAAAGGATCGCCTCCTCGTCGCATCACCAGACGTCTCGGCAGGGCGGGTCAAGCGATTCGCTTGAGATCTCCTCGAATATCCTGACAAGTGCAAAGGTGTGCAACAGTTGCCCAGACGTGGCGGTCCTTTTCAAAATGGGGATCTCGTTGGACAGCTCGTTGAATTGTATGACCATGCGTTTTCGCATTCCTTACCACCCGCTAGAAGGATGAGCTGGAGTCCTTTTTGAAAACTGCTCCTCCCGCCTGCATGTCAAGCCCACAGGGTGGTGGTTCTTCAACAAGCCGCTTCCCGCAGAGAACAGGAAGGCTTGTCGGGACTTATGAGAGGGGGGGGTTGAACGGGAGGGTGCAACTTGCAGCATCATCGATGCACCTTGGGTTTACTGTGATCCTCCGCGTTCTCCTTCTCTTCCTTGTCCTCTTCTCGTCCTCCTCGTCCCCCTACCCCCCTTCTCGTCCCCCCCATCCTCATCCTCCTCGTTCTCCCCTCCCTACACCTGCCTCTCGTCCTGCTCCTCTCCTCTTGGCATCGCTCGGACGTGTGCATTTTTCCTTCGGCGAGGGCCATCGAGGAGCATCCCTGAACATTTGGCGAAACAACCACGCACGAAACCGAACAAAAATACAGGGAATGGGCGTCCGAGCGATGGCGAGTCCTCCCTCCCCCTCCCGTCTCCCTCAGGGCGAGGGCAGGGCGAAGCGCAGGTCCCCCCTGTCGCCCCCACAGCGGCGGCGTTCATGGGCGGCAGTGGCGCGGGCCTGCCCCGTGCTGGTTCTTCGGGGGTGGGGGGGGCGACCCGTCCTGCCGGAGAGCTGCCCGCTCGTGTCACCCCTATGGGGCGGTGATCCGCCGCGCGGTGGGGAGCAGGCCCCCGCTGCCACCCCTCGGGCGGCGTCCCGCGGCCTGCTGCAGAGCGTGGTTCCCCATGCTGCCGCGTCGTTCGGGGGCGGAAAAGAGGGGGGTGATGACTAGGGGGGGGATATCATGGCGGGGGCCATGGTATTTCCCCAGATTTCATGGCGCCCCTTCTCATTTCATTACGTCACTAGCCCCCCCGCTGGGCCGCGCACATGCCGCCGGTCATGATTTGCAGCCCCCCCCTCTTGGACACCCCCCTTTTGGCCGCTCCCGAATCGTGAAGCGGGTCCACTCCCGTCACCACCAGGATGACGATCCTTCCCGCGGTGGAGCAGGCTGCGAGCCACGCAGCATGACTTTTCACCGGCAAGGTCGGCGGCGATGGGGGATGCCATAAAGCACCCCGCCGAACCCTGGGTGTCAAAGAGGTGGCTGTCTCGGGGTACGCTGATTACACATGCCGTCCACTAATACCAGGTGCCAGCAACGTTCAGGAGGGGAAAGAACACACAGACACAAGGAATCGTCGATCCCCAGGAAGATGGGGGAAACTATGGGGGGAGTGGGGGGGAAGACAGAAAAAACCCAGGAGATATCGCGAAAGATTGGGAACCCTGCTGTTGGTGTCTATATATATATATATATATATATATGTGTGTGTGTGTGTGCCCCAGCTCCGTGAGCTCGACGGCCCCGGGGCCCGAAAATGGCCCCTGGAGCCCGAACAGCCTTCCCCTTGGTATCGCTCGGACGTGTGCATTTTTCCTTCGGCGAGGGCCATCGAGGAGCATCCTTGATCATGTGGCGAAAAAATCACGCACGAAACTGAAAAAAACACATGTAATGGACGTCCGAGCGATGGCGAGTCCCGGACCCAGAACCTCGAACCGGCATGCTCCACCTTCCTGCTGGCCGGCACCCGTGCTGGGCCACCTCAGACCCGACGCCGCCGACGACGCCGACGCCGACGCCGACGCTGACGCCGACGCCGACGCCGACGCCGACGATAAGGACAACGACGACGACGCCGCCGAGGACGACGACCCTTCAAACGTCCCAGTTCAGACTCTCCGACCAGAAGGTTTGTCATCCTGGCCTTCACGGGCACTGCTCCAAAGTTGGGCGAGCCCGCGTGCCCCATCCGTTTCGACAGGGTTCTGCCGACCCTCGCGGGCATTTAGCAATGCACCACAACCCTTGCCTTCCTCTTCGTCATCCTTCGTCCTCCTCCTCCTCGTCCTCCTCCTCCTCCTCCTCCTTCTGGTCCTGCTCCTCCTCCTCCTCCTCCTCCTCCTCCTCCTCCTTCTGGTCCTGCTCCTCCTCCTCCTCCTCCTCCTCCTCCTCCTTGCTCCCCCTCCTCCTGGTCCTCCTCCTCCTCCTCCTCCTCCTCCTCCTCCTCCTTCTGGTCCTGCTCCTCCTCCTCCTCCTCCTCCTCCTCCTTCTTCTCCTTCTCCTCCTCCTCCTCCTCCCTCCTCCTCCCTCCCCCCGCTTCCGGCCCCATGGCCCGATCCCTGAGCCACCCCCCGCAGGAGTGGGACGCGGTTCTCCTCCTGCAGGCCCAGGAGACGGGTAGGAACGCCGCGCTGCAGGCCGTCCTCGGGCTGCCTCTTCTCGCTCCTCCTCGCCCCGCCTCCTCCCTCTCCTTCCTGGCTTCCCTCGTCCTCCTCCTCTCTCGTCCCCCTTCTCTCTCTGTCCTCCTTGTCCTCCCTCCTCTCGCTCCTCGTCATCCTTCTCCTCGCCCCCCCCCTTTTGCTCCCTCTTCGCTCCTCCCTCGAGCACCTGCTGCTGCCCCTCGTCCCCGTCATCATCACATCACATCACCACCACAACCACCACCACCACCACCACCACCATCATCATCATCATCATCATCATCATCATCATCATCATCATCATCATCATCATCATCATCATCATCATCTTCATCATCATGATCATCATCATCATCATCATCATCATCATCATCATCATCATCATCATCATGATAATCATCATCATAATCATCATCATCATCAGCAGCAGCATCATCATCATCGTCATCTGCATCATCATCATCATGATCATCGTCGTCGTCATCATCGTCATCATCAGCATCGTCATCATGATCATTGTCATCATCATCATCATCATCATCACCAACGTCATCATCATCATCATTATCATTTTCAGCATTATCATCATGCTCAGCATCATCATCTTCATCATATCAATCATCATTGTCATCGTCATCAGCAGCAGATTCATCAACGTCATCATCATAACCATCAGCATCATCAGCATCATCATTATCATCATCATTTTCAGGAGCATCCTTACCCTTATCCTTATCATCTCCCTCATCAGCACCCTCAGCATCGTTACTCCAGCATCCTCATCTACATCATCATCAGCATCATCATTACCATCACCACCATCAGCATCATCATCACCACCATCATCACCATCGTCACCATCATAATCATCATAATCATCATCACTACGATCATCATCATCATCAGCACTGTCATCATCACCATCATCATCAGCAGCATCATCATGATCAATATCACCATAATCATCCGCATATCCATCAACAGCATCATCATTATCAACATCATCATTACCATTATCATCAGCATCATCATCATCTTCATATTCTTCTTCACCTTCATATTTACAACCGTAACCATCACCATCATACTCAATGGCATCATCAGCAACATCGTCGTCACCGCCATCACCACCAACATCACCACCACACATGATCACCACCATCAGCATCATCACCATCATCTTCTCTATCATCGTCATAATCACCACCAGGCATTCACCATCATCATCATCAGCAGCAGCACCACCGTCGTCATCATCATCACCACCAT
>CAUYUJ010007868.1:0-17500 GCA_963575745.1 Prorocentrum cordatum
AGCTCCTCCGCGGGACCTCCGCCTCTGACCGAGGCTCCACCTTTCGTTTCCCCGACGCTGAAACCCGCACCGCCTCCACCGCTGCCGCATCTTTCCCCCCCGCGACACTCGCGCATGCCACATCGCCACCTAGACCCCCGCCGCCCGCGCGCGCCTCCCCGGACCCTCGAGCACCTCGGACGCGCCCTGGCCCAGCGACGTCGCGCTCCCCGCCGACATCCCTGACTCCAGCCGCGCCCGCCGCGCCACCCGCCGCCCCTGCATCCGAGCGAGGCGTCGCCGTCTTTTCCCGTGCCCGCCGCGCGGCGGAACGCGGAGCGGCGCCACCAGGCGAGCCAGAGACCCCCCCTCCCTCGGAGACACCGCCCCCCCGCCAACCCCAGCGGTCAAGTCGCGGGCGCCTGCCGCGCCCCTTGACTCGGCTGCGCCCGAAGCCCTGCCCTTCGTCGTGACCGCTCGCCGCCCAGCCGCACCATCACCATCGACGGCGCGCCCCTCCCCTGACGTCGAAACCGCACACTTCCTCCGCAGGCGCCTGCTCGCGGAACGCGGCTCGGCGGCGGCAACCGAGACAACGCCCTCCCTGCGTCCTCCACGGCCTGGCCCTGCACCAACTCCACCGCCGGACGTAGGCTCAACCCTCGACCCAACAGACGCCGAAGCCCCGGCCCGATCGCCAGCGACGCCGCCCGCGCGCCCGTTCCCTCGGGCCGCCGACGCCCCACTCCCCCCCTCGCGCTCCGTCGCTCCGTCGGCGCCTCCACCAACAGCCCCACCCCCGCCCCATCCGCCGCCACCAGACGCACTCGCATCACCGCCCCCCGGCCCACTCCCGCCACTGCCCCGCCCCTCACGCGCTGCGTCCACCTCGGTCGCACCTGCGCCCGCGCCCTGCCCCTGACCGCGGCCCAGGCGGCAATACACTGCCATGTACGCCTCCTTCTGCTTGATGTCCGCCGGCTCGTCTCGGATCAAGCGCGGTGGCTCGTCGTCGTCAAACAAGAAGTACCTCCCATCATGAACGCGGCACAGAGTCGTGTAATGGCCGCAATTAACTGACCGCCCATTATGGTAAACCACACCGACCAACTGCATCTGGGGAAGCCCTGGCAGCCTCAGTTGCTCTTCCACCCACACTGCCTCCCGCGCCTCGGAGCCCCTCCTCAATTGAACCACCAGAACCTGTGGCACACCAGTGGCTCTCGTCTGCCTCACGTGCTTAACCTGGTCGCGCTCGTCGCGGCAGCACCCCGGGCAGCTCTTTTCGATATCTTCAGGAGCACAAAAGTCGCAGTACAACTCCTGCAGCATCATGGGCCCACCTGGACGCCCATGAACACGCAGCTTCAGCACATCCTCAGCCTCGTACGCGACAGTCTCGTAATTGCACACGTCACACTTCTCCCGCTTCTCCACGACGAACCCGAACATCTGATCAACGCACGTCACCCGCAGATTCACCGCGCGGATGCTATCGAGTTCCCGCTGCGCAAACCGACCTGCCAACATCTCTGCGTCACGCGCAGCCACCATCAGCTTAACCCAATACGCAAACACATCCTGCTGCTGCCACGGGTCATTGAACTCACTCGGCCGCCCCATCACATCGTCGTCGCAGTCAACGCTCGTACGCCGCAGCACACTCACAGGTCCCTGCTGCCAGCGTCGCGAGCACAACTGGTTGTACGTCTCCCACATCCCGCACACGCAACAACGCCCCGTGCCCCGGTCCTCGCACAGCTGCTCTGAATGCCATCGAAGCCACTCCAAGACGGCAGGCGTCCGCAACATCAGCTGCGTCACACTGACCACGTAGCAGGTGTGCCATGGCCGCGGCATCCCTCGGACGGGCATGCACCGCACGCTGTCCCACGAAGCCGCGCGAATGCCAGCCACGTTCGGGACGTGCATGTCTGCCGGGCACGGTGGCGGCGGAGGCGGGCAGGGGCTCGGCGGCGGCGGAACCGGGCGACCCAAAGCAAACAAACTCTGTGGCCCGAACGCTGCGGATATCGCTTGTTCCCGACGGCGCTGTCGGCGGCCGGCAGCCCGCTGCTGCGTCCGCAAGTACGCCTCTCGATCTCGTTCCTGCGCCTGCTGCCGGGCAAGCGCCGCGGCCTCTCGACCACGCTGTAACCGACTCTGAACCTCCACACCCTCCAGTCTCTGTGACTGATCGCGCGTCGCCTGCAGCACGACTCGCGCGCGCTGCGCCACGGCCCTCATCCTCTGCTCCCGAGATCCAAAGCACGCGTGGGCACGCACATACCCGAACAGCCCATAGTGGTCGGACATGTGGAACTCGGAACCCTCGAAGAACACCTTCCCTTTCCCTTCCAAGTGCACCTCGGACCAGAGATCCGCTCCAAAGAGCACCCGGTCACGTCTCTGGCCGACAGCCCCCCTCTCGCCGAGACCCGAATAGAACTTATTGCCAGGGCAACCCCAGGATCGGCCCTCATACCATGCGTCCCTCAGACCCAACTGCTCCACGGCTGCCTGCACCTGCGCATCCGTGCTGTTCATGTCGCCCACGATGAGCAGCCGATGGCATTCGTCCCCGCACTTCGCCACAATCTCCCCAAGTATCGCACGACGCCGTTCCCATGACGCGTCCGTGGGCAGGTGCACCGCCGCCACGTGCACGTGCCCATCGCCGCCGGCGCCGCCGTCTCCGGGCACCTGGACACGGCACAGCACGCACGGATCCTGCCCTGGCACAGCCACAGATTCCGCCCGCAGACCGTGCCTGACGTACTGATGCACATACCCCCTGGACTCGTGCGCCTGCGCAACGCCCGCCAATTGAAACTCCCCTGACAGCTCCTCGTACGCGCCCCCGCCCTCGCACTCCTGCAAGGCAACGACGTCGCACCCGCGCGCCTGCCTCCAACGGAGCACCTCGCCAAGAACCGCGGCGCGCTGATCCCGCGCGGTCCAGGAATGCGGCGCCACGGCAGCGCGATGCCCACCAGCATTGTTCCACGTCGCAAACGACAACGTCGACGCGCCCTCAAGGCCCTCTCCCTCGCCTGCCTCGCCCACGGCCCTCCCCACCACACCCGCCATCGCCCGGCCCGCGCCCGCCGCACTGGGCCCAGACACATCCGCGCGCGGGACGACGCCGAAGAGGTCCAGAGCGTCACGGCACTCCTGGTCCGAGAGCAACAACTCAATGACATCCCGCGCACCCCGCGCGCCGACACCCGCGCGAAAAGACGCGAACGCGCCCCGCAACGCACGACACACGTCTGGCACGAACGACTCCGCCGACGCATCCAGCACCCTGGCACCGGCCCCGCGACCAACGTGGCCCAGCAGGAGCCCGAGTGCGCCGGCGATCCTCTGCGAAGGCACCCGAACGTGCGGCGCCTCCCCAACCTCTACCACTGGTGGCGGGCGCCGCCCATCACTGGCCTGTATCGGCCGCAGCAGCGCGTCGATATTCCGAGCGATTCGCCCTGCAACCGCCTCCCTGCGGCCTCGATCGTACACGCACACGGTCAGAGACTCGGCACGCCCGAGCGCCTCCCCCGCCCGACCAGCCTGGACGCGCACGAAGATCCAATCCTGGGGAAAGCCAGACACGCTCAGAGCGTCCACGGCAGCAACCATCAGCAACTCCTTCTTATCGCTGACGCAGCTCGCGTCCCAAACGCTCGTCCAGTTGTGCGCCACCCGAGCAAAATGCTCTGGGTTCTCCTCCGCGCCGACGTGCTCGCCCACCTTTGCCGAGGACACAGTCATCGGCAGGTCTAACCCTGAGCACAGCTGTCGCGCCACCTTCAGGAAGAACTCCAACGCTTGACGCTCCAGTCTGCCCTCCGCCAGAGCGCCCTCCGACCGCACGTTCACGACCCACTTGTCCATCCGCAGCGCGCAGCCACCGCGAACATCCCCGATCGCATCCTTCATCTTCCTGGCCGCCTTATCCAAGCTCCCGTGCAGTCTCGGCGGCACCAGCGCACCCATGGCCTCCTTCACAGCGCTCATGTGCAGCGGGCCCAGGCTCGGGTCCACGACATCGAACACGCGACCATCCCACCGCCCACACGCCACCCACCGATCCACCATCATGTCAGCGACACGGCCCAACAACTCCACTCCGTCGTCGTCCGGGCGCTCCCGGGACAGCCACGCAGCGGCAGCCCTCAAACGCCCCCGCAACTCTTCACCGTGTCAACACCAGCGAAATCCTCTGCATCCCCACCCGCCAGCTCCCGCGCGGCCTCGCGTTCCTCCAACGTCACACCGCGCACCCTCTTCCGGTCCAGGAGCCTGTCAGCCACGGCGGTCAGACGCCGCCGCGCGACGTCATCACCCCCCGCCTCGGCATCGACAGCCTCAGCCAACGCGGACACGCACGGCGCGCCGTCCTCACCAGAGCCAAGTGTCATCATCCACCACTCTGTTCAGACCTCTGAGCCTCTCCGCCTGCGCCGCACGGACGGTCTCGAGACGGCCCAACAATCTCCCCGCCGCACACCTCTCCTCTGCGGTCCACATATCCGCCTCGCAGTACCCATACTTCCGCAACGTTGACGAAGCGCGCGCCTCCAACCGCAGCTCGAACCGACGGCGCTCCCGGAACGCCGTCGTGTGCCTGGCCCGCATGAAGTCCGCGTACTCCGGCAAGTCTTCCTCGAACACCAAGTCCCACGGATGCCTGACGCGCGTCGTTTCGACGAACCCGATCCCAGCGACGGCCGCGGTCTTCGCCGACATGTGCACGCGGACTTTCGCCAACGTCATCCCCTGCGCCTTCCAGTGCGTCAAAGCCCACGCCAGCTGCAGCGGGTAGTTCTCGCGCGCGCGGCCGTCCTCCGTCGTGGACGATACAGTCTGCCTCCAGATGGGCACCCAGTTCTTGCGCACAGGATCGTTCTTGAAGAAAGACCGCGGCTCGCCATTCTCGTCCTTTCCCAGATCGACGTCGTCGAACTCGACGAAAACACAAATGGGCGCCTGCAGATCCGGGCGCGCACAGTTGTGCGGGTCCGCCCCGTCCGGCCACATGTACCCGCGCAGCGTGCCCATCGCCCCGTTCATCAACCCCGCCTCGACCCACAAGTTCTGCGTCAGCAGCACGCGCGCCCCTTCACACATGTGAAGCTCGTTCTCGATCCCTCGGAAATCGTCGGCCGCAATCTCTTCCGGCCGAGATTTACTTTTATCCTTCCAATTGTGATAGGCGCGCAGAGACGCAATGGGCTTGCCACTGGCAGCCGCCACCTGGTACAGCCTCTCCAGGTTCACCCTATCCGCGCCGCGGGCACCCGACGCCCGATCCTTCCTGCCATCCATCAGCAGCGGCGCCGTCTCGAACGCTGCGAGCTCCTCCCTGCCCTCCTTCGTCATCTGCAGCACCGACCTGTTCCGGCGCCTCAACCACGCATGATCCGACTGGTCCCACGTGCACTGCGCCATTCCTTTGGACACCTCCAGAAAACGATCGGCATCCCGCCGGTACTCCGCCTGCCGCTCGGCGGACAGACCCTCCTTCTTCCCACTCCATCTGTGCACGCGCCGTAGCACGGCGACGTCCTGGAACGTATTGCGCACAAACTGGCCCGTCGCCACCAACTTCTCCGTGCTCCACGCATCGTCTGGCGTGCGCTCCGCCCCCCTCGGCTTATTTTTCCCATGCCCCTCATACTTGCCTATTCGATACAACGGATCGTCGCCGATGGGCGGCGCCTGCTGCGGATCTCCTGCCAGCACGACATCCTTCCCGCCGAGATACACTGGCTCGTCCTCCTCCATCTTCCTCCCCTTTCCTCCTTTTCCGCCTCCTCCGCGTGCCGCAAACTTCGCATCCGTGCCCAGCGTGTCCTGCACCTTGTACTCGATCTTCCCCAACATCTGCCGCCCGATCATACTCATCTCATCCAACACAAACAGCTTCGCCTGCCGCAACCGGTCCCGCGTCCGCAAGAAGCGTTCACCGCCCTTTTGCTTCCAAGGCCCGCAGTACCCCACCGGAACGCCGAAAGCCCTGTGCAGAGTAGTCGCCCCATACTTCAACTGGAACGAGGCGCACCCTGTCGGAGCAGCCAGCAAACAGCAATTTCGCACCTCCTCATCAATCTCCGACTGAGAGCGCCTTCCCTCGCGCATCCCACCCCGGAGGCCCGGCGCCCGATCCATTCTGGTCCGCGGAGCCGTCTGACGCGCCCTCTGTCGCCTCGCCGCCACAAAACTACGCACCGTGCGCGACTTCCCCGTGCCTGCCACGCCCGTGACCATCAGGCGGAGCGGGCCCTTCTCGGAGTGGCGTCCATCCATAACGATGTCGTGGGCAAACTTCTGCCAGGGGTCCAGGTCTTCGCGCAAGACGACCTCGGCCCCGTCACCCACGTTGGCCTTGCCGTACCAGACATCGCGCAGCTCCTCGAGGCGCCGCTTCTCCCCTGTCGACACATTGCACGGTTCATCCAGCCAATTGATATCCTTCGGGTTCACACGCACCCTCCCGCGAACGTCCTCCCGCGCCACATCCCCGACGCGCACGTCTGCCGCCTGCACCGCGGGGCCCGCCGCGCTAACACGCTCATCCGCTGGGCGGCGATCCCACTCGGACACCTCCCCCGCACCTGCGGCACCCCCCACACCCTCCCCTGGTCGCGGGTCGCGCAACACGATATCCCGAGGCTCCTCGTTGGGATCGTCCTCGGCGTTCTGCGCGAGTCTGTCCACCAGCTCCTCCACGTCCTCCCCCGACTCCGCCGCATCGCTCTCTCTGCCAGCGTCACCCTCCCTCGAGCCACCGTCGGATTCCTGGCCCCCACGTCGCCCGCGGCGTCGCCCGCCCCAGCGTCACGCCCCTGCTGCCGCGCCCGGTGCCGACGCACCATCTCGCGGCGCGTCCGCCTCAGCAGCTCGCGGTTGGTCCGCGCCCCACCAGCCTCCAAGATTGCGCCCAGCACCTCCTTGTAGAACGGATTCGCGCGTTCGTACTGCTCCACGACCCACGCTGGCACCCACTGTCGGAGCATCGGGTCCGTGAGCATCTCCATCAACATATCTCCCCAGAAGCGATCCTCCCTGCCCCTCCAAGCCGCCCCCCCCGACTTGAACCACAGATCCTGCACTCCCAGGAACCGATCGCCCCCAGCATGGGGCACGAAATCCGTGGCCCCAATGCAGACTTCCGGCACAGGGCGGACGTCGCGCCGCATCTCAGCACCGATCATGGCTCTGCGGTCCGCCGTCGCCATGTGCCGCCAGTGCGCGATGACGTTCGCCCGCGCGTACGCCTCGTGGCAGGCGTGCTCCACGTTCGCACACTCCGCGCTATAGCCGGGCGTCACCTGCAGGCACACCGCAGGGTTCCCGCGCCTCAGCTTCCCTCGATACACGGCGTACTTCCAGTAAAACTCGAAGAGTGACACATCGCGCACCTCCTCCTCCGTGATGGACCTGTCGCCCCGGGCCCGCTGGCGCCGCACCAACTCCAGGCGCTTGTCGACCTTGTCCACTTTGCTATCCCCGTGAACCGGCTCATCCTCCGACTTGTCCCGCAGTGCGGACGCAGGCTTCAGGGCACGCGCGCCCGTCGTGTTCAGAGTCACGACGGGCATCATGGACAAGACCATTGGCAAGCGCAACCCCAGCAGCGCCACTTCGTAACAATGGTAATCCCTCTCCCCGAGCATCCGAGCGAAGAACTTCTGGATCGAGCGTCGGAGGAAGTCGGTGCCCTCGCCGTCGGGAACGTACGCGCAGAACTCGTTGACGGCGTCGTCCAGCACCTCCTTGATCTTCCGCGAGCCCTTGGGCGCTTTCGTCGCATATTTCGTGACGTACTCCACGACGGCCCACAGGTTCAGGACGGGGCGCCAATCGATGTTCCCCATATTGGCCAGGAGCACGTGCTCCTCGTAGCTGTTGCAGAGCCGGTCGTTCCTCGGGAACACCGCCTGCCAGTGACCCTCCCTGCGCCCCTTCTCCATCCGGAACGGTCTCGGCCCGACGCGGCCCCACCTCTCTCGCGGAAAATCATACCGGCAGAACACGCACCCCTCCTTACCGCGCGCACACGCATGTACCCCGAGCTTCGGCGGGCCCATGCCATGCTTCGTGTGGCGCGCAACCCTGTTCACCTGCGCGGACACCATTCTCCGAACCGGCTGCACGTCCAACGTCCCTGCTGCCTCGGACTGAAAGGCCTCGTCCAGAACCTTCCGCAAGTTCAAGCACTCTGGCGCAGACGCAGGCACGCTCCGGACCGCCCGGGCCTCCGACGTCTCAGCAGCAGCCTCGTCTTCCATCTCCACGTCAACATCGAAGGCCCCAACCTCATCGTCCCACGTGTATCTGCACGCGCCCGCGTCATCGTAGCAGGGGTTCCACTCCGAGACCACGTGCCCGAAGAACTCATAGAACCGCTTCTCCAGAACGCTCTGCAGCGAAACGTTCTCGTGTTCTGGCTTCAGAACGCCGAAATCAGCGCCAGCACCCGTCAAGCGCTGCAAGCGGGCCCCATCAGGAACTCCAGCAGGCCGACCCGCACCGGCGTCCTCTGCGCCGTCACCGCCCTCACCGTCCTCCACAGGACTCTCTCCCGGCGTGTCCACAGGCGCGGAAATCTCTCGACCGACACGCTCGAACGCGACATCTCGTTCTCCTCCCCGACCTCGCGCACCCTCATCAACATCAATGATCACCAACCACCCGCGATCCACCAGCGCGTCAAGCAGCGCATCAGCCCTGCCCACGAACTCATCCTCATCGTCGTCGTCCGCGCCATCCTCACTCCCAGACCCTGAAGCCGCCGTACCCTCACCCCCCCGACCCCTGGATGCCCGCGCGCCTGGCCGGCCGGCAGCGGCGCGCAGCACCTGCTCCAGGACCGCGAGAGCAGCGGCGCGGCGCTTCTGCTCCTGCGGGGGCCAAGCCATCGGCCCCGCCTCCAGCGATGGCAAACACGCCGCCAAGTCGCTGGTCTCGCTCGGCGGGAGCATGTCGCCCTCCCCGTCCACGTCCGCACGCACCCGCGCAACCTCGGGCCCGGGCAACCCTACGCTGAACCCGTGGTAGTGCAGATTCCCTCCCGCGCCACACTCGGCCCTGGCCATGGCCATGTACTTGAACTGCTCAGAGTGCGGCAGCACTGCGGGCATCACCATCCGCATGTTCAGCTCCACTCGCAGGGCCATCATGTACGCCACCAGGTCCGGATTGTCCCGAGCGAACCGAAAGCGCTCCTCTCGCCCGTCACCCACCCAACCCCCGAGGGCGCGCTCCCCTGCCGCCCGCGCCCCCCGGCCTCCTCCCATGCGCTGAATGTCAAACGCGGCATTGTAGAACGGATTCTGCGTCCACCAGATGGACGGGTGCCGGCCGAGCCCGACAACATCCGGCACGAGAGGCCGCCTGCGCTGAGTCCGCCCGTTCCCCGCAGGCAAGTCCATCTCGCGCAGGAACCGCCTGCCGACAGGCTCCGCGCCGTCCGCCAGAGGGCCCTCGACCCAGGGCGGGTGCCAGGACAGGTGCTTCACGGTACTCTGCAAATTCTTGGACTCATAGGACCAATGCATCGTGGTCGAGGGCACGTCGCGCCCAACGTTCGCCAGCTGACCCACCAGGATCCGCACCCGGTCCTCGCTCTCCAAGATCTGCCTGAGCCCACCCTTGGTCATCATACTCGGGCCCTGCACCGCGAGCCCCGCCCGCCTGTACATGGTCCGATACACGCCGAAGCCCTTCGCCCGTGCCTCGTTCAGGAGCAGCACGTTCACCATAGCCCACATCACGCGCTGCCCACGCGGACCACCAACGAACTGCCCAGTGCGGTAGCGCATCAGGTGCTGCACCCACTCCTGCACGGAGACCCGGCGAGGGCGGTCCTCGAAGAGGTCGCCGATGCCCATCGGGAACTCCAACGGAAACGCCCTCGCGAAGCGACCGACGGAGCGCGCCGGGATCGGGTCGTCACTCTGGCCGGGCCACCCGTAAATCATCCGCTCTCCCGTCCGCGCGACCACCTCGTCCTCGTCAAACTCCGGCAAATTCTCCTCCACGCACCCCGTATCCTTGTCCTGAGCAGCTCCCACGAACCTGCCGGCCATGGCCAACTCCAGCATCACATCGTCCAGGACCGCCTCCGGAGTCACGCCCCCGTCTGGGTCAGAGAACGGCCCCCGACCCGCGGCCCGATCCAGTCCACGAGGAAATCGACGCGCACGCACTCCACGGGCACCCGATCCCTCTGCACGGCCACCACTGTGCTCTCCCCCCCCGCCGCGTCCAGCAAGCGCCCGAACAGGTCCTCCGTCGTCTCGTCATCACCAAACTTCAGCCCCTCCAAATGGCCCTCCGCCTCCGGCTGCAGCCCCGCCCACCATCGCTGCACAGCCCCGCCGTACCTGAACTGCGCCTTCTCGAGCCAAGCACTGACCACATCGTGATCGACGGCCATGGCCTCGTCTCCGTCCCCGACATCGAACTGGTCCTCATCTGCCTCCATCGCACCACCGTCGCCCGCGGCGTCCTGGCCGCCCTGGTCGCCACGCTGTGCGCCGTCGCCGTCGCGGACTCTCGCCCGTCGCTGAGCCTCATCACGCGGCCCCACGAAGTGCACGTCGAAACCCGCGGCAATGAACTGCCGCGGCGTGAGGACGTCGACGCCACACGGACCAGTATCCCTGGCAATGGCCTCCGCCCGAGTCACCGGCCCCGGCCCCTCGGCTTCCCCCGCCTCGTCCCCGACAGCACGGCGCCGTCGTCGCTCTCCTTCGGCGCATAGCACCGGATGATGTCGTCGTCCGGCAGCACATCAAACAAACGCGGGTCGTAGTACTTGTGCATGGGCTCATTCGCAGCGCCGCCCAGGCGCCAGGGCCCGTACGTACCGGCGAACGCGCACAGCGCCCGCAGCAGGTGCCCACAGTAGCGCCAGCGCACGTGCAGGCCCTCGACCACCTCCTTCCCGAAACCAACTTTCCGCCGCAGCATCAGACTGAAGGGCACCTTCCTCGGGTGCCAGGGCAGCATCACCCGCGGCTCCACGTTCTCCTGAAGCTCCCTCCCCCTGCCGCCATGGTCTTAGTCGATGATCACTTCCCCACTGAGCAGCACCTCCGCGACCCGACCGGGAAACACCAGGCGCCCGTACACGTCCACGCCGACGCGCTGCCGCTCCTCGTCCGTGCCCCCCGCGGCAATGCGCTCCGGGCGGTGCGGGTCGTCGGGGCGCTCGCCAGGTCCGCGCACCGAGTTCACGCGATCCCCGACGCGGTACCCCTTCATTAGCTCGTGACGCCGCGCGAACCCGGCCACATCCTGCGGGAACGAGATGATGTTCTGGCGGAACTTGCGCAGCCCTGTCCGAGACACGGTGGCCAGATGCACCTGCATGTGGTCCAGAGCAATGAGCAGGCTCTCCGTGAGCGTGGCCTGGTCGAACAGGTCGCGCAGGTCATCGGAGGGAAACCGGAAGCACGGGTCCATGTGATTCTCCGCGGTGCGGAGACCCACCACCTGATACAGGTCGTCTTCCGTGGGCGCGGCCGCCGCCTGCTTGTCCAGATCCCGCCTACACCGCATGCACACGCCCGCGCACTCCAGGGCGAAGCCATCCGGCGGGTCGCTCGGCGGCACCTCGTCCCATTCGGCCACCTCCGAGCTGCACGCAGCCAGCCCGTCCCCGCCGCGACGCAGCAGCAGCATCTCATCCGCCAGCTGGTCCGGCGGCTCGAAGGCAGGGTGAACGCCGGGAACCGCTCCTGGCACTCGTGGCACGTGAACTTCACCATTCGCGTCAGGATCGCCTGCGCCGCCTGCACCGCCCGCACGGACGCGTCGCGCAGCTGCACGTCATACTTCGCCTCGCGCAGCGGCACCGTCTTCAGCGCCAGCAGCATGCACTTCTGGTGCACATCACCTGCCTCGAGTCGCCCTCGATGATCCAGACTGCGCGTCAACGCCCCCGCGGTTCCACACAAAACGCGCAACTCCGCCCGCGGTCGGAACTCCCAGTGGCCAGCCACAGGCGCCCCTGCAAACACGAAACCTTCCCCCTTCCCTGGGCGCGCGCGGTCGCCCGGGGCCCACCGACTTCGGAGCACAACCCTCAAGTCATTCCCGTACCGACCGCGCTTCTTGGCCGGGCGCCCTCGACCACGCCCCGCGCGACCCGCCCCCCGCGCTTCCTCACCCGCATGCTGCAGCGCGTCGAGCCCCTCTTTCGCAGTGCGTTCGCCCGCGCCGCCCTCGGGCAGCAGCCCCGCCACCCCAGCGTCCTCCTGCAGCTGGCCAACCCAAACGCGCCCAGGGTTCTCCCCCTCCTCTGCTCTGCGCCCCCGCGGGCCCTGGCCCCGCCACCACGCCCCCGCCATGTGCGCGGGCTCCGTCCACCCGGCAGGCCGTTCCACAGGCAAGACGACCACGTCGTCACCCCGAACCACGTTCGCTGCGAACCCAGCCGCGACCCGCGACTCGCGCTGCCACAGAGCCTGGAAATCGTCCGCATCGCCCCCGTCTGGTTCATCGCAGCACCGCACCGCCCGCCACTGCATCCCGCCGCTCTCGGACACGACCGGCGTCTGCAACATACTACACTCGAAACGCACTCGGGGCCACTTCGAGCGACGACGAAAATCCTCCTCCACGGCTATCGCCTCCCAAGACGAACGCTCCGCGCTCGGATCACGACCGCGCGCGCGATCCTGCATCTCCAGCAGCACGCGCCCGAACCGCCCTGGCCGCCCCGGCTCCATCAGCGCACCCCACAGCTTGTCGCCGTCCGACCCGTGGATCCGAAAACTACCCCGGTCGCACTGACGGCACGACACCAGGTACTCGCGGACGGCACCGACCAATGCCACCATCCGCTTGTCCTTGAGGTGCGGCACGGACGCAACTGCCCAAGCCCGCGCATCCCCACCTCCGGTTCGCGACAATCCCGCGCGGCGCGGCGCGCTCCCGCGCCCCTCCTCGGCCGCTCGCGCCTCTGCCCAGTCTGCCTCCGTCGGCGGCCCAGCACCAGCGAAACGCACCAGCTCCGCATCGAGCGCGCTGCGCACCTCGCGCGGCTGCGGCGCCGCGTCTTCTTCCGAGGCGCACTCATGATCTGACGCAGAACGCTCGTCGTCGCAATCCGAAGCCGATAACTCCGCCATGCCGCCGCAAGCCTCGTCACCACCGCCCTCCTCATCCCCGGCTCCGCGGACCGCACCGCCCGCTTCGGCCCATTCTTCGGCGGACGTCTTGCGCTCGAGTCTCCGGCGCCCCCGGCGCGCCTCCGGCACCTCCGCGCCCCCCCCGCCAGCTCGCCCCTCCTCCGCGCCCCTGCGCCCCGCACCGCTCTCAGCAGCCTCTGCCTCGGACGTATTGCGCCCCAGCCGCCGCTTCCGCGCCGCCGCCACCTCCGCGGCGCCCTCCCCCGCGCGCCCGGCCCCCGCGGCCTCGCGCCCCGCGTCGCCCCCAGCAGCCTCTGCCTCGGACGTCTTGCGCCCCAGCTGCCGCTTCCGCGCCCCGCCGCGCACCGCGGCGGGCTCGGCAGCCTCCGCCTCGGACGTCTTCCGCCCCAGGCGCCGCTTCCGAGCGCCGCCGCGCACCCCCCCCCCACCCCCGCCCTCGTCCGCGCCGCCGCCCTGCTGCATCGCACCCTCCACGGCGTCGCCGCCCCCCCCCACCAAGCGCAGCGTCCTGATCTCTCGACGCACCAGCCGCCGCCGCACACCGATGCGCCGCCCCCCTCAACCACCCCTCCCAATCCAAGTCGGTGTCGCGAACCCTGTAGTACTCATCCCCTCGCGCGCGCGCAGCGCAGGCAGGCAGAAGCAGGCGCCAGCAGTGGCACCGATCGCACTGCGCCCCATTCCGCATACAGAACAAGTGCGACGCCCCGTCGTCGGCTCCCCCGCACGCCTCGGGCCCGGCGCCGCCGTCGCCGCCCCCCTGCGGATCCTCTCCGGGCGCATGCCCCAATTTCTCGTTCGCGTGCAGCCTGTTCTCCTTCGAACGCGGATCAATGTACGGATAGCACTGCGGGCCTGCGTACGGCTTCAGATACTGCTGCTTCATTGGGTACCGCCGGATCTCCTCGCTGGTCAACCGCAACGCCTCCACGCAGTCCTTCTCGCTACAATCCATTTCGGAAGCTTGCAGCTGCCCCAGGTACTTGTTGAAGACCGCCCTGCTGTACCACATGAACACCTTCCCCCCCTGCTGCCCATGGTAGGACTCCCTCTCCGATCCGAACCGAGTAGTTCCCTCCCCGCAGCGATCCTGCAGTGTCCGCACCCCTGCCCCCTTCTCGTATACGAAGCCAGAACGGCCATAATTCTTATTGATTCTAAGATTGTCATGGACTTGTTTGAGGCACTGCTCGTACTCACTGTTCGTTAACACAAATCGCCCGTGCTCGTCCACATCACACAAGGACTTCAGCTCAGGCTTCATCTTCGACGCCACGTCCCACATCGCGTGCCGCGCGTACCAATGCTTAGATGGCTTGTTCGCCTTAAGCGCGAACTCCTTGAACTTATCCAACGCGCCTGCAGGAATCGGGCCCCTGACGCGCCCGTGCGGGCACCCATATCGAGCGCACTTCCCGCACACGTCGCTCCCCGTCCTCGGCCGAAACCGGCACTGCTCTCGCCCCCAGCCCCCCCCCCACGTCAGCCCTTTGCAGCGGTCCTCGTCCACGTAATCCGGCTGGAACTGCCGGGACTCTGCCTCGGACGCAAGCACCCCGTCCGCGGCCCCGCGCTTCCGGCGTGCTCTCCGGGCACCGCGCGGACGCGCGGCCGGCCCGCAGCCATCGCTTGCGCCATCGTCAGCACCCCCGACGTCCACGGTCACTCCAGGGATGACAGGCATCTCCTCGCCATCAGAATCGCTCGGCGGCGCCGCGGCCGAAGCCGCGCCCCGAATAGCGCGCCTCGCAGCCGCTGCCTGCGGTGCGACGGCGTCCGATCGCGCCCGAGCAGCCCCCGCGTCATCCTCTTCCACCGTAACCCCTGGAAGCATCGGCATGTCCTCACCCGAATCGCTCTCGTCCCCAGACGCACGGCCGCGAGTGGCGACCGCAGCTGCGGGTCGACGAAGCACGGACGCCCCCGCGGCATCGCCCGAATCGGCATCGTCGACGGTGACTCCCTGGATGACTGGCATGTCCTCGCCAGACGACGACGGCGCCCCATCCTCACCGGTCGCGCGACGCTCCCGCGCAGCAACGCCCGCCATGACGTTCGGGTTCTGCGCACCGCGGAGATGCGCACCTCGCTGGCTTTTCGCGGCGGCCTTCTTTTTCGGCGCACTCCTCTTCGGCGCACCTGGAATCGACCGCAGCCACGGCGCGGCGCCTGCGTCTCCGAGAGATACGCCAGCGGCCAAGCGACCGTCCACATCAACGACCGTCGCGACATGGCCCTCTGGGTACCACACAACGCTGCCGATCTCGGCCCCCCCCGCGGAACCCAAAAACCACGCGCCGGAACACTCCCCACGCAGTAAACCATCTGCACTCTCCGCCTCATAGACTCGCATCCTCAAACGGCGCGCCTCCAGCCAATCCTGCACGAGAGCAAAGTTCGCCTTCTCCGCCGCGTCACCGCACGCCCCAGCTCCGGAATCATTAGCGCACTGCAACTCGAAGAAGCCCTGCGCCTGCGCGCGCGCGCCAGCACCCCCGCACCGAGCGACACTCAATTGCAGACACTTATTCCGCCACGGCCCCAGGCGATCTCCCGCAACAACAACTCCGAGTCGCCCCGACGCGACGCCACGTCGAAGGCGCCGCCTCCACGCACGGGACGCGCCAAACCCCCCAGCAGCACCGAGTCGTCCCACGCGGGACCACACATCGCAGGACACACCGCCCAGCGCGGCGAAGACACAGGCCACGCGCAAAGCCGCATCGCCAACGCACTGCCCCGCCCTCTGCGACGCCCTCCAGGCAGCGCCCCCCACGAACTCGTCCGCGCCCCGGCCCGCCCTGGCCTTGGCAGCGCGGATGCCAATGCCGGGGGAGAACCTGCGCGCGCACACGCGCCGCCCCCCGCACCTCCGCGCGGAGAGCCCACGCAGGCCACAGTAAAACCACTTGGCGACCCGAACCTTCGCGGCAGACGGCGCCGCATCGGACGGAGCGTCCACGTCGCGCCAGAAGCTCTCTATCTCTTTCCACATCCGCGCGCGCGCCATCGCGCGCGTCACAGCGCGGCCACCCGAAAGAACTTGTGGCCTTGGCGGGAACAGACCCAGCGCAGCAAAAACTGAAACTGCAATCCGCGCAACCTCCCCGACTGACAGCGCAGACACCCGCGCTTCCAGAGACGACAGCGCCACGCGCGGGGTGGACACCGAATCGACAGCCCGCGCCGCTCGGGCATTCAGAAACTGCTGAAGTCGCGCGCTTCTCCGCCCCCCCAGCGCCGCGCGGGACACCCGGGCACGCCGCGGCAACTCATCGCGCGCACGCGGCGACTCATCGCGCGGAAGAAGGCGCGGCACGACCAGAAGCGGGACACGGACCGCCATCTCTTCGTTACGCGCCGCCGCCGCCTCCGTCCGCCGCGCCCACTCCGCCTCCCGCCGCGCACAGCGCGACCTCCGAAGCGACGCGCGGCACGCCTTGCGTTGCGCTTTCTGCTCGCGCTGCGCTGCCTCCCAGGCGGCATCATCCACGACTTCCTCCCTGATCACGTCGTGCTCTGCGCGCAAGCTCTCACGCAGCCGGTCCTCCCACTCCACAGACCCCCCCAGCGGCGGGGCGCGCTCCGCGCCCCGCACAGACGGAGCCGGGATCGAGGCCACGGCCGCGACAGAAGCCGAGGCCAACGCCGGTGCCCAAGCGGAAGCCAAAACCGGGGCAGGCCTGACAACGTCGTCAGCTCCAAACCAATCGTCGTCAGCGTCAGTCTCGTCGTCCTTGTCACAATCGCTGGCGGCAGAATCGGAACACTGTCGCGGAAAATTCGCGATAGTTTCCCCCTCCCAGCGCGATGCCTCCGAAGAGACACATCCGCACCGAGCGGCCCCCGGAGCAGAAGACCCTCGGGAAAAATCCGCGAGCGTTTCCCCCTCCGAGGGCGCCATTCCCGAAACGCCCGCTCCGCCCAACAGGCCACACGCCGGAGCAGGAAACCGTCGCGAAAAATTCGCGATAGTTTCCCCCTCCCAGCGCACTGACCCGGAGGCCTCCTCCCCGCGCCGCACAGCCCGCGCTGGCGCCGAAAACGCCCGCGAAAAATTCGCGAGCGTTTCGTCCTCCCAGCGCAGACCGCAGTCGCGTCCGCCCACCGCGCCCGCCGCACGCGCAGAATCGAGAAACTCTCGCGGAAAATTCGCGATAGTTTCCCCCTCCCAGCGCGCTGCCTCCGAAGAGACACATCCACACCGAGCGGCCCCCGGAGCAGAAAACCCTCGGGAAAAATCCGCGAGCGTTTCCCCCTCCGAGAGCGCCATTCCCGAAACGCCCGCTCGGCCCAACAGGCCACACGCCGAAGCAGAAAACCGTCGCGAAAAATTCGCGATAGTTTCCCCCTCCCAG
>CAUYUJ010007868.1:20000-43900 GCA_963575745.1 Prorocentrum cordatum
AGAAAAACCACCGCGAAAAATTCGCGATAGTTTCCCCCTCCCAGCCGCGGCCGCAGCCACAGCCAGAGCCGCAGCCGCGGCCGCGGGCGCGGCTGGAAGAAGAAAACCACCGCGAAAAATTCGCGATAGTTTCCCCCTCCCAGCCGCGGCCGCAGCCGCAGCCGCAGCCGCGGCCGCGGCCGCAGCGCAGCCGCGGCCGCGGCCGCGGCTGGGAAGAAAAACCACGCGAAAATTCGCGATAGTTTCCCCTCCCCTGCCGCCTGCGCAGGCCACAGGCCAGAGGGCCCCCCACCGGGGGGGGGGGCGGCCCGCAGCCGCGGCCGCGCCTAGAAAGGGAAAACCACCGCGAAAAATTCGCGATAATTTCCCGTGGCCACAGCCGCAGCCGCAGATGCGGCCTCGGCCGCGGCTGCAAGAAAACCACCGCGAAAAATTCGCGATAGTTTCCCCCTCCCAGCCGCGACCGCAACCGCAGCCGCAGCCGCGGCCGCGGCCGCGGCTGGAAGAGGAAAACCACCGCGAAAAATTCGCAATAGTTCCCCCCTCCCAGCCGCGGCCGCAGCCACAGCCAGAGCCGCAGCCGCGGCCGCGGCCGCGGCTGGAAGAAGAAAACCACCGCGAAAAATTCGCGATAGTTTCCCCCTCCCAGCCGCGGCCGCAGCCGCAGCCGCAGCCGCGGCCGCGGCCGCGTCTGGAAGAGGAAAACCACCGCGAAAAATTCGCGATAGTTTCCCCCTCCCAGCCGCGGCCGCAGCCACAGCCAGAGCCGCAGCCGCGGCCGCGACCGCGGCTGGAAGAAGAAAACCACCGCGAAAAATTCGCGATAGTTTCCCCCTCCCAGCCGCGGCCACAGCCAGAGTTTTGACCATGAGGCAACTACAGCCCCCAGGGAAAACCACAAGCGAAAAATTCGCGGACACTTTCCCCCTCCCAGCGGCGGCCAGAGCCGCAGCCGCAGGCCACGGCCGCGGCCGCGGCTGGAAGAAGAAAGCCCACCGCGAAAATCGAAATAGTTTCCCCTCCCAGGCCGCGGCGCAGCCACAGCCAGAGCGCAACAGCCGCAGCCGGGAGCCGCAGCCGCAGCCGCGGCCGCGGCTGGAAGAGAAACTACCGCGAAAAAATTCGCGATTTAGTGTATATAGCCCAACCACTGCCGCAGCCACAGCCAGAGCCGCAGCCGCGGCCGCGGCCGCGGCTGGAGGAAAACCACCTCGAAAAAATCGCGATAATTTCCCCCTCCCAGCCGCGGCCGACGCCACAGCCAGAGCCGCAGCCGCGGCCGCGGCCGCGGCTGGAAAAAGAAAACCACCGCGAAAAAATCGCAATAGTTTCCCCCCTCCCAGCCGCAGCCACAGGCAGAGCCGCAGCCGTGGCCGCGGCCGCGGCTGGAAGAGGAAAACCACAGCGAAAAAATCGCAATACTTTCCCCCTCCCAGCCGCGGCCGCAGCCATAGCCAGAGCCGCGGCCGCGGCCGCGGCCGCAGCTAGAAGCAGAAAACTATCGCGAAAAAATCGCGATAATTTCCCCCCCCCAGCCGCGGCCGCAGCCGCAGCCGCAGCCGCGGCCGCGGCCGCGGCTGGAAGAGGAAAACCACCGCGAAAAATTCGCGATAGTTCCCCCCTCCCAGCCGCGGCCGCAGCCACAACCAGAGCCGCAGCCGCAACCGCGGCCGCGGCTGGAAGAAGAAACCCACCGCGAAAAGTTCGCGATAGTTCCCCTCCCAGCCGCGGCCGCAGCCGCAGCCGCAGCCGCGGCCGCGGCCGCGCCTGGAAGAGAGGAAAAAACCACCGCGAAAAAATCGCAATAGTTCCCCCTCCCAGCACCGCGGCCGCAAGCCACAGCTGTGCTGCCAGTGCCGCTAGCGCGGCGGCGGCGCGGCGGAAAGAAGAAAACCACCGCGAAAAATTCGCGATAATTTCCCCTCCCAACCGCGGCCGCAGCCGCAACCGCAGCCGCGGCCGCGCCTGATAGAGGAAAACCACCGCGCAAAATTCGCGATAATTTCCCCCTCCCAGCCGCGGCCACAGCCACAGCCAGAGCCGCAGCCGCGGCCGCGGCCGCGGCTGGAAGAAGAAAACCACCGCGAAAAATTCGCGATACTTTCCCCCTCCCAGCCGCGGCCGCAGCCGCAGCCGCAGCTCCAGCCGCGGCCGCGGCTGGAAGAAGAAAACCACCGCGAAAAATTCGCGATAGTTTCCCCCTCCCAGCCGCGGCCGCAGCCACAGCCAGAGCCGCAGCCGCAGCCGGAGCCGCAGCCGCGGCCGCGGCCGCGGCTGGAAGAAGAAAACTACCGCGAAAAATTCGCGATAGTTTCCCCATCCCAACCGCGGCCGCAGCCGCAGCCGCAGATGCGGCCTCGGCCGCGGCTGCAAGAAGAAAACCACCGCGAAAAATTCGCGATAGTTTCCCCCTCCCAGCCGCGACCGCAACCGCAGCCGCAGCCGCGGCCGCGCCCGCGGCTGGAAGAGGAAAACCACCGCGAAAAATTCGCGATAGTTTCCCCCTCCCAGCCGCGGCCGCAGCCACAGCCAGAGCCGCAGCCGCGGCCGCGGCCGCGGCTGGAAGAAGAAAACCACCGCGAGAAATTCCCGATAGTTTCCCTCTCTGAGCCGCGGCCGCAGCCGCAGCCGCAGCCTCAAATCTATGTTACATACTTCATCTCATAATCATATGTGGTCCTTCGATTGCACAACTACGCTGCTTACTTCATATTTCTCCGCGGCACCTCCTCTCTGCCCACCGCGGCTCCTCCTCTCCTTGTTTGTTGCCTCCGCGGCACCCCCTCTCTGCTGAGGGGCGGAGGTGGCTCGGGCGGCTGCGGCCTTCGGTTTCGCTGACGAGATGTACTAGAAGCTCAGGACCTGGGCATCCTTTCTAAGGCCCGTACGGTCCATCTCAGCAACTCTCCATCCCCGCTACACCTCCGGTCCGTCTTACGTTCCGCTCTGGCCCGACTTTAGGAAACAGGGCGCCCCCACACGGTCTAACTTGGGACTAGCCCCTTTGACCGTGTGCCGCAACCGTGTTCCCAGGGACGAAGCCTGCCACAGCTCCGCCCCAGCAGTCTCTGGCAACTGCCCGTACACCAGTCCTTGGGTCCGGCTCCCGCCAGTTCTTGGGTTGGTCGCCCGCCGGCTTGTGGGTCCGGTCTCCCCTTAGGAATGGGATTGCTCCCGGGTCCAGTGGCCCGCCAGTTCACGGGTTGGTCGCCCTGGAATGGGATTTCTCCCTCTCTGCCGTCGGTGAGCAGTTTAACGACATGCTCAGGTCAAAATAACCCAGGCCCAAGCCCGAGCCCGAGCCGAGGCCTGGGCCGGGGCCTGAGCCCGAGCCCGAGCCCGAGCCCGAGCCCGAGCCCGAGCCCGAGCCCCAGCCCCAGCCCCAGCCCCAGCCCCAGCACCAGCCCCAGCCCGAGCCCGAGCCCGAGCCCGAGCCCGAGCCCGAGCCCGAGCCCGAGCCCGAGCCTGCGCCCGCGACCGCGCCCGAGCCCGAGCCCGAGCCCGAGCCCGAGCCCAGGCCCAAACCCGAGCCCGAGCCCGAGCCCGCACCCGAGCCCGAGCCTGGGCCCGAGCCCGAGCCCGAGCCCGAGCCCGAGCCCGAGCCCGAGCCCGAGCCCGAGCCCAAGCCCGAGCCCGAGCCCGAGCCCGAGCCCAGGCCCAAACCCGAGCCCGAGCCCGAGCCCGAGCCCGAGCCCGAGCCCGAGCCCGAGCCCGCGCCCGAGCCCCAGCCCGAGCCCGAGCACGAGCGCGAGCACGAGCCCGAGCCCAAGCACGAGCCCGAGCCCGGGCCCGAGCCCGAGCCCGAGCCCGAGCCCGAGCCCGCGCCCGAGCCCGAACCCGAGCCCGAGCCCGACCCCGAACCCACACCCGACCCCGAGCCCGAGCCCGAGCCCGAGCCCGAGACCGCGCCCGAGCCCGAGCCCGAACCCGAGCCCGAGCCGGAGCCCGAGCCCGAGCCCGAGCCCGACCCCGAGCCCGACCCCGAGCCCGAGCCCGACCCCCAGCCCGACCCCGAGCCCGAGTCCGAGCCCGAGCCCGAGCCCGAGCCCGAGCCCGAGCCCGAGCCCAACACCGAGCGCTGGCTCGAGCCCGAGCCCGAGCCCGAGCGCGAGCCCGAGGCCGCGCCCGCCCGCGCCCGCGCCCGCGCCCGAGCCCGAGCCCAAGCCTGAGCCCAAGCCCGAGCCCGAGCCCGAGCCCGGCCCCGACCACGACCCGAGCCCGAGCCCTACCCCGAGCCCAAGCCCAAACCCGAGCCCGAGCCCAGACCGAAGGCCGAGCCCGAGCCCCGACCCCAGCCCCCCGAGCCCGAGCCCGAGATCGAGCCCGAGCCCGAGCCCGAGCCCGCGCCCGAGCGCTGGCTCGAGCCCGAGCCCGAGCCCGAGCCCGAGCCCGAGTCCGAGCCCGCGCCAGCGCCCGCGCCCGCGCCCGCGCTCGCGCCCGAGCCCGAGCCCAAGCCCAAGCCCAAGCCCAGCCCGAGCCCGAGCCCAACCCCGACCCCGACCCCGAGCCCTCCCGGAGCGCAAGCCCCAAGCCCGAGCCCGAGCCGAAACCGCAGCCCGAGCCCGAGCCCGAGCTCGAGGCCGAGCCCCGACCCGAGCTCCCAAGCCTGAGCCCGAGTCCGTGCCCGAGACCGAGCCCGAGCCCGAGCCCGAGCCATAGCACGAGCCCCAGCAGAACACGAACACACACACACAGATACGCACAGACGAACAGAGACACAGACACACAAACAGACAGACATAGAGACAGACAAAGACACACACAGACGCAGAGAAACACAAAGAAAAATGAAAACACAGGCGTACAGAGAGAAACACACACAGACAATAGACAGGCGCCCAGGCACACAGACACACTAACATACAGGCACACGCAGTCACGCAGAAAAAAAAGAACACACAGAAACGCGGACACAAGAACACACACAGGCACTTAAAGACGCAGCTGCATAGCCACATAGACAGAAACACAGGCGCACAGACACACAGGCGCACAGAAACAGAAAGGCACCGAGAAAGAGAGACAGACAGATAAACACAGACACAGCGGAGCAGAAATACGCATAGACACAGACACATACAGACAGAGACACGCAGACATTCAGATACACACACATAGACACATACACACACAGACACACACAGACACACACACATACACACACAGACATACACACACACGGACACGCACACACAGACACAGACACAGACACATAGACACACAGACACAGAGACGACCAGACATACAGATACACAGACACAGAGACATAGAGACACGCGAACAGACCGGCACACTCAGAGACAGATACAGAGACAGACAGCAGGCCCGACCCGGGCTCTTCCCAGCCCGGCCCGAGCCCGAGCCCGAGCCGAGCCCAACTTTAAGGCCGAACGCCAGCCCGAGCCCGACCCCAACCCCGAACCGGAGCACGAGCCCGACACACAGACACACAGACAAACAGAGACAGGAACACACTGAAATAGAAATGAAGAGATACAGAGAGAACGCACAGAGAAAAATAGACACACAGAAACATTGAGACACAGACTTAAAAACACACACACACAGACAGGCGCACAGAAAGACGCAGCGTATAAACATACAGGCAAACAAATACAGAAACAAACAGATAAACAGAAACTCAGGCACACGACAC
This sequence comes from Prorocentrum cordatum, assembly GCA_963575745.1. NCBI lineage: Eukaryota > Dinophyceae > Prorocentrales > Prorocentraceae > Prorocentrum > Prorocentrum cordatum. Next base: position 25,657 of record CAUYUJ010007868.1, read on the forward strand.
TGAAACACAGGCAGACGCAGTCAAGCCGAAAAACCAACATACAGAAAGGCAATCACAAGAACACACGCAGACAGAGAAACAAGGCAAAAGCGCACTTCCGGAGCTCGAGCTCGCCTACATAATCAAACTAAGTCTTAATCTGCTACTGGACGCTCAACTGAAAAGCGGCTGTCGGGAAAACCTTCTATTTAAATTTTTCGATTTTCATATTCGCGCAGTTCCCGGAAGTCAACTCATAAGAAAATGCACCCCGGAAGCTGAGCTACTGTCAGAGAAGAGTTTATATGCCAATAGAACTGGGCGCCGGCGGTAAACCGTCAACCTTTCTTACCGCCGGGGGACTCGTAGAGCTTCCTGACAGTATATAGAGTGGGAAATAATCCAGAGAACGACTAGTTTCCATGACTCTGACAAAAAAACAAACAGTTTCGCAATCCAGTTCGAGTATCAGACCGAGTTCAGACCTCGCAATGCGACAGGCGGACGCGTCTGATGTCTGCGAATCGACTCATGTGATTACCAGCCCTGCAGCCCCCCGACAGCCCGAGTTAAGTGCAGAAAACCGAGAGCATCTCTCAGAATGACTCGAATAATACAATCGTTTCGCGAATCTGTTTCGAGCAGCAAATCAAGTTCTGAGCTTTCGAATCGTCCAACGAACGCGTCTGATGTGCAAATCGATTTCTATGACCCGCAGCACTGTAGCCCTCCCCCAGCACGAGTTGAGTGCAGAAAATTGAGAGCACGTTGCACGATGATTCGGAGAATACGATTAGTTTCGCGAAGCTAGCTCGGGCAGCAGGCCGAGTTCAGAGCTCTCGATACAACAGACAAACGCGCCCGATGATTCCCAATCGATTTATGTGACTATAGGCTCTGTAACTGCCCTAAAGCTCGAGTTAAGTACAGAAAACCGAGAGCGTTTGTCAAGATGACTCGAATAATTCGAATAGGTTTGCTAGCCCTGCTACCAGACCGAGTTTAGACCTATGGATTTAACAGGCGAACGCGCCTGACGATTCTGAGTGCGATAGGTGTGCTTACCAGCACTGTAGCTGCCCTGGACCTCGAGTTAAGCAGAAAATACCGACAACGCGTATCAAGTTGACACGAATAATACGAATAGGACCTAGCTCGGCTAGCAGACCGAGTTCAGACCTCTGGATTCAACAGACGAACGCGCCTGATGATTCTGAGTGCAATAGGTGTGCTTACCAGCACTGTAGCTGGCCTACAGCTCGAGTTAAGTAGAAAATACCGACAACGCGTATCAAGTTGACTCGAATAATACGAATAGATTTGCGGACCTAGCTCGGGTAGCAGACCGAGTTCAGACCTCTGGATTGAACAGGCGAACGCGCCTGATGATTCTGAGTGCGATAGCTGTGCTTACAGGCACTGTAGCTGCCCTACAGCTCGAGTTAAGTAGAAAATACCGACAGCCCGTAGCAAGATGACTCGAAACGGCCGTTCCCGCCACCGTGCTTTTTGGCCTTCAAAGTTACCCGATCGAGCTGAGATCAAGATGGCGAGCGGGAATAAGATCGAATATCACGGGAAAAAATACTAGAGCTCTAACGAATTGTCAAATTTCGACAACAAAATTTTCAACCGAGCAAAAGTCACCAAACTGGGCGCCGGCGGTAAACCGTCAACCTTTCTTACCGCCGGCGGACTCGTAGAGCTTCCTGACAGTATATAGCGGGGAAAAAAATAGTTTTCAGCCCAAGCGATTTCAGACCTCTCAAGATGACTCTCACAAAAAACAAACAGTTTCGCAACCCAGTCCGAGTATCAGACCGAGTTCAGACCTCTCAATGCGACAGGCGGACGCGTCCGATCTCTGCGAATCGACTCATGTGATTACCAGCCCTGCAGCCCCCCGACAGCCCGAGTTAAGTGCAGAAAACCGATAGCATCTCTCAGGATGACTCGAATAACACAATAGTTTCGCAGACCTGTTTCGAGCAGCAGACCAAGTTCTGAGCTCTCGAATCGACCAACGAACGCGCGTGATGTGTGCAAATCGATTTCTCTGACCCGCAGCACTGTAGCCCTTCCCCAGCACGAGTTAAGTGCAGAAAATTGAGAGCACTATGCACGATGATTCGGACAATGCGAATAGTTTCGCGACCCTAGCTCGGGCAGCAGGCCGAGTTCAGAGCTTCCGATACAACACACAAACGCGCCCGATGATTCCCAAACGATTTATGTAACTATAGCCTCTGTAGCTGCCCTACATCTCGAGTTAAGTACAGAAAACTGAGAGGGTTTGTCAAGCTGACTCGAAGAATACGAATAGATTTGCGGACCTAGCTCGGCTAGCAGACCGAGTTCAGACCTATGGATTGAACAGGCGAACGCGCCTGAGCATTCTGAGTGCGATAGGTGTGCTTACCAGCACTGTAGCTGCCCTACAGCTCGAGTTAAGTAGAAAATACCGACAGCGCGTATTAAGATGACTCGAAACGGCCGTTCCCGCCTGCCTGCTTTTTGGCCTTCAAAGTTACCCGATCGAGCTGAGATCAAGATGGCGAGCGGTAATAAGATCGAATTTCATGGAAAAATACTAGAGCTCAAACGAAATTGTTTGAATTCCGAGAACAAATTTTCAACCGACCAAAGTCAGCACAAGGTTCCGTCGAGATTTTTCTTGCCAACTAGCTCTGGGGCGCGCCGGAATTACTCTTAGCTTCAAGTATAACTGCTACGGGAAGCTCTACGAGTTAAGTTCCGTCGAGATTTTTCTTGCCAACTAGCTCTCCAGCGCCGCCGGAATTTTACTCTTGCTTCAAGCTATAAACTAGCTAAGGAAGCTCTACGTGTTACGCGCAAAAAAATCTGCTTTATCAAAAGAAATGGGTCAAATATCTTTGAAATTATTCACTGAACAACCCAAAGTTTCGCTTTTGATTTTTCTATACTCATCTGAACATCTTCTTTAGCTTAATCTTTGTCCTTTCTCCCCGGGTCGGCCAAACTAGCTCCACCCCGACGCCGGAACTGGGCGCCGGCGGTAAACCGTCAACCTTTGTTACCGCCGGGGGACTCGTAGAGCTTCCTGACAACATATACTGTCGGAAAAAATGCAGAGAACGAATAGTTTTTGAGCCCAACTCGAGTATCAGACCGAGTTCAGACCTCTGAATGCGACAGACGGACGCGTCTGATGTCTCCGAATCGATTCCTGTGATTTCCCGCCCTGCAGCCTCCTGCAGCTCGAATTAAGTGCAGAACGCCGACAGTAGCTCTCAAGATGACTGGAAGAATGCGAACAGTTTCGTGATTCTGGATCGCGCAACAGACTCAGTTCAGAGCTCTGAATTCAACAGGCGAACGCGCCTGGAGATTTCTGAGTGCGGTGGTGTTGCTTACCCAGCAATATCTGCCTACAGCTCGAGTTAAGTAGAAAATACTGACAACGCGTATTAAGTTGACTCATATAATACGAATAGGTTTGCGGACCTAGCTCGACTAGCAGACCGAGTTTCTACCTATGGATTCAACAGGCGAACGCGTCTGATCATTCTGAGTGCGATAGGAGTGCTTACCCTAACAGCACTGTAGCTGCTACAGCTCGACGGTAGTAAGAAAATTCCGACAACGCGTATCAAGTTGACTCGAATAATACAAAACAGGTTTGCGACCGAGTTCAGGTTTGCGACCTTAGCTCGGCTGACAGATCGAATTCAGACCCTCTGGATTCAACAGGCGAACGCGCTGATCATTCTTTTATGCATGCGTTTTGCTGTGCTTACCAGCTCTGTAGCTGCCCTAGAGCTCAGTTATGTTCATGAAACCGTCAGGGCATATCAAGATGACTCGAAACGGCCGTTCCCGCCACTGTGCTATTTGGCCTTCAAAGTTACCCGATCGAGCTGAGATCAAGATGGCGAGCGGGAATAAGATCGAATATCACGGGAAAAAATACTAGAGCTCTAACGAATGGTCAAATTTCGAGAACCAAATTTTCAACCGAGCAAAAGTCAGCAAAAGTTCCGTCGAGATTTTTCTTGCCAACTAGCTCTCCAGCGCGCCGGAATTACTCTTTGCTTCCAGCTATAACTAGCTAAGGGAAGCTCTACGAGTTATTCCTCTAGCTCCTCGATGCGAAGAGCTCTACGAGGTATGTTTGGGGGGGGGTAGGAAGCTCTACGCGAAGTCACCCAGCGGTGACAACGGTCGACGCTTTATCGCCGGCGCACAGTTACGGATAGCTCCTTGGAGAGCTGAGGGTTTCAGATAAGAAGCCGGCGGTGGGTGGTGAGGAGGACACGCCCACGCTCGCCGGTCCACGATCGCCGGAGCAACTCGCTGGAGTTTGCAGCGTGTCCGGGAGCGTGGCTTCCTAGCGTTTCCCAATACGCGTGGCTCCAGGGTGCGCAAAGCGCTTCGGCAGAGCTTCGGAAGAGCTTCGGCAGTTCTTCCAGCTTCTAGGAGATCTTTCTTGCGCACTGGGCGCCGGCGGTAAACCGTCAACCTTGGTTACCGCCGGGGGACTCGTAGAGCTTCCTGACAACATATACTATCGGAAAAAATTGCAGAGAACGAATAGTGTTTCAGCCGATTTCGAGTATCAGACCGAATGCGACAGACAGACGCGTCTGATCTCGCCGAATCGATTCCTGTGATTACCCGCCCTGCAGCCTCCCTACAGCCCGAATTAAGTGCAGAACGCCGACAGTAGCTCTCAAGACGACTGAAGAATACGAACAGTTTCGTGGTTCTGGATCGCGCAGACCGAGTTCAGAGCTCTGGATTCAACAGGCGAACGCGCCTGATGATTCTGAGTGCGGTAGGTGTGCTTACCAGCACAGTATCTGCCCTACAGCTCGAGTTAAGTAGAAAATACCGACAACGCGTATTTAGGTTGACTCATATAATTCGAATAGGTTTGCGGGCGAGCATCGCAGGACCGAGTTACGACCTTGGATTTCAAACAGGCGAACGCAGTCTGATCATTCTGAGTGCGATAGGAGTGCTTACCAGCACTGTAGCTGCCCTACAGCTCGAGTTAAGTAGAAAATACCGACAACGCGTATCAAGTTGACTCGAATAATACAAACAGGTTTGCAGACCTAGCTCGGCTGACAGATCGATTTCAGACCTCTGGATTCAACAGGCGAACGCGCCTGATCATTCTGCATGCGTTAGCTGTGCTTACCAGCTCTGTAGCTGCCCTAGAGCTCGAGTTATGTTCATAAACCGTCAGCGCATATCAAGATGACTCGAAACGGCCTCATAGGTTCTCAACTAGATCTGCTTAGCGACTAGGTTCGCAAACCTATTCGTATTATTCGAGTCAACTTGATACGCGCAGTTTCTACTTAACTCGAGCTGTATGGCAGCTGCAGTGCTGGTAAGCGCGCCTATCGCACTCAGAATATTCAGGCGCGTTCGCCTGTTGAATTCATAGGTCTGAACTCGGTCTGCTAGCCAAGCTAGGCCCGCACACCTATTCGTATTATTCGACTCAACTTGATACGCCTTGTCGGTATTTCCTACTAACTCGAGCTGTAGGGCAGTTACAGGTAAGCACGCCCATCGCACCCAGAATAATCAGGCGCGTTCGCCTGTCGAATCCAGAGCTCTGAAGTCGGTCTGCTGCGCGATCTAGAATCACGAAACTGTTCGTATCCTTCCAGTCATCTTGAGAGCTACTGTCGGCGTTCTGCACTTAGCTCGGGCTGTAGGGGGGCTGCAGGGCGGGTAATCACAGGACTCGATTCGGAGACATCAGACGCCTCTGTCTGCTGCATTCAGAGGTCCGGACTCGGTCTGATACTCGAATTGGCTGAAAAACTATTTGTTCTCTGCAATTTTCTCCGACATTATATGTTGTCAGGAAGCTCTACGAGTCCCCCGGCGGTAACAAAGGTTGACGGTTTACCGCCGGCGCCCAGTAATTCCGGCGCGCTGGAGAGCTAGTTGGCAAGAAAAATCTCGACGGAACTTTTGCTGACTTTTTGTCGGTTGAAAATTTTGTTCTCGAAATTTGACCATTCGTTAGAGCTCTAGTATTTTTTCCCGTGATATTCGATCTTATTCCCGCTCGCCATCTTGATCTCAGCTCGATCGGGTAACTTTGAAGGCCAAAAAACACGGTGGCGGGAACGGCCGTTTCGAGTCATCTTGATACGCGCTGTCGGTTTTTCGAACATAACTCGAGCTCTAGGGCAGCTACAGAGCTGGTAAGCACAGCTTATGCATGCAGAATGATCAGGCGCGTTCGCCTGTTGAACCCAGAGGTCTGAACTCGGTCTGTGAGCCGAGCTAGGTCCGGAAACCTGTTCGTATTATTCGAGTCATCTTGACAGACACTCTCGGTTTTCTGGTCTTAACTCGAGCTGTAAGACAGCTACAGAGCTGGCAAGCACATCTATCGCAGTCAGAATCATTAGGCGCGTTCGCCAGTTAAATCTAGAGGTCTGAACTCGGTCTGCTAGCCGAGCTAGGTCCGCAAACCTATTCGTATTATTTGGGTCATCTTGATAGGTGCCCTCGGTTTTCTGTACTCAACTCGAGCCGTCGGACAACTACAGAGCTCGTACTCACAGAAATCAATTGGAAATCACCAGACGCCTTTGTTCGTTGACTCGAGAGCACTGAACTGGCGCCGGCGGTGAACCGTCAACCTGGTCACCGCCGGGAACCTCGTAGAGCTCCTTTCACGTGTGAGAGTGCTCAGAGTCGAAAGAGAAAGCTTCTGGAAGCATTTCTCGAACAAGGAAAACATTGATTTTTTTCGTTTCGACATGAAGTTGGTTCCGCCATTCTGGTCTTAACTCGAGCTGTAAGACAGCTACAGAGCTGGCAAGCACATCTATCGCAGTCAGAATCATTAGGCGCGTTCGCCTGTTAAATCTAGAGGTCTGAACTCGGTCTGCTAGCCGAGCTAGGTCCGCAAACCTATTCGTATTATTTGGGTCATCTTGATAGGTGCCCTCGGTTTTCTGTACTCAACTCGAGCCGTCGGAGAACTACAGAGCTCGTACTCACAGAAATCAATTGAAAATCACCAGACGCCTTTGTTCGTTGACTCGAGAGCACTGAACTTGGCCTGCTGCCCGAACTAGGTTCGCAAAACTATTCGTATTGTTCGAGTCATCCTGAGGAGTGCTGTCGGTATTTCGTGCTGGGGGCAGGCTACAGTGCTGCTGGGGACGGCAATCGATTTAGAGACATCAGGCGCATCCGCCTGCCGAGACCAGAGCTCGGAACTCGTCTGCTGCCTGAATTAGGTCTGCGAAACTACTCTATTGTTGGAGTCATCCTGAGAGGTGCTGTCAGTTTTCTGCACTTAACTCGGGCTCTAGGGGGGCTGCAGGGCCGGTAATGATAGAAGTCGACTCGCACAGACATCAAACGCGTCCGCCTGTCGCATTGAGAGGACACAAAATATTTACTATGAGTCGGAATGTTGGTAGGTCCTCGGTTCTCAACTTCGTCGAGCTGGAAGCTCTACGAGTCTCCCGGCGGTAACCAAGGTTGACGGTTTACCGCCGGCGTCCAGTGTGCGAACTTTGTGTCGGTTGGACGAACTTGGTGAGAGATTTGAACATTCGTTTTGAGATCTCGTATTTTTCGCCTCTAGTGGGATATTTCGCGCGCCAATGAATTCTTAGGAATGTAGGTGCATTATTACTATCAAAATACTTGGCGAAACCGATTTTGGAAGATAACATAAAATCGTAAATTTTCGAATTTTTTGGGTTTTTTTCCGACTCTTTCTGCTTGTGTACCGAGAGTCGCCCTGCGAGAAACGAGCTCTACGAGGGCCCCGGCGGTAAGCTGGTTGACGGTTTACCGCCGGTTCCCATCCGTAGAGCTTCCCTTAGCTAGTTATAGCTGGAAGCTGAGAGTAATTCCGGCGCGCCCCAGAGCTAGTAACTCGTAGAGCTTCCCTTAGCTAGTTATAGCTGGAAGCTAAGAGTAATTCCGGCGCGCTAGAGAGCTAGTTGGCAGAAAAATCTCGACGGAACTTTTGCTGACTTTTGGTCGGTTGAAAATTTTTTCTCGAAATTTGACAATTCGTTAGAGCTCTAGTATTTTTTCCCGTGATATTCGATCTTATTCCCGCTCGCCATCTTGATCTCAGCTCGATCGGGTAACTTTGAAGGCCAAAAAGCACTGTGGCGGGAACGGCCGTTTCGAGTCATTTTGATATGCGCTGTCGGTATTTTGTACTGGGCGCCGGCGGTAAACCGTCAACCTTTGTTACCGCCGGGGGACTCGTAGAGCTTCCTGACAACACATAATGTCAAAAAAAATTGCAGAGAACGAATAAATTTTCAGCCCAACTCAAGTATCAGACCGAGTTCGGACCTCTGAATGCGACAGACAGACGCGTTTGATGTCTCCGAATCGATTCATGTGATTAATCGCCCTGCAGCCCCCCTGCAGCCCGAGTTAGGTGCAGAACGGCGACAGTAGCTCTGAAGATGACTGGAAGAATACGAACAGTTTCGTGAGTCTGGATCGCGCAGAAGACCGAGTTCAGAGCTCTAGATTCAACAGGCGAACGCGCCTGATTATTCTGAGTGTGATAGGTTGCTCACCAGCACTGTAGCTGGCCTGCAGCTCGAGTTAAGTAGAAAACACCGACAACGCGTATCAAGTTGACTCGAAGAATACGAATAGGTTTGCGGACCTAGCGCGGCTTGCAGACCGAGTTCAGACCTATGGATTCAACAGGCGAGTGCGCCTGATGATTCTGCATGCGATGGGCGTGCCCACCAGCACTGTAGCTGCCCTACAGCTCGAGTTAAGTTGAAAATACCGACAACGCGTTCAAGTTGACTCGAATAATACGAATAGGTTTGCGGACCTAGCTCGGCTAGCAGACCGAGTTCAGACCTCTGGGTTCAACCGGCGAACGCGCCTGATCATTCTGCATGCATTAGCTGTGCTTACCAGCTCTGTAGCTGCCCTAGAGCTGGAGTTACAGCGCGCTTGCAGACCGAGTTTCTGGGTTCGGATTCAACAGGCGAGCGCGCCAGATGATTCTGCATGCGATGGGTGTGCCCACAGCACTGTAGCTGCCCTACAGCTCGAGTTAAGTTGAAAATACCGACAACGCGTTCAAGTTGACTCGAATAATAGAATAGGTTTCCGGATCTAGCTCGGCTAGCAGACCGAGTTCAGGCCTCTGGGTTCAACAGGCGAACGCGCCTGATCATTCTGCATGCATTAGCTGTGCTTACCAGTTCTGTAGCTGCCCTAGAGCTCGAGTTATGTTCGAAAAACCGACAGCGCGTATCAAGATAACTCGAAACGGCCGTTCCCGCCACCGTGCTTTTTGGCCTTCAAAGTTACCCGATCGAGCTGAGATCAAGATGACGAGCGGGAATAAGATCGAATATCACGGGAAAAAATACTAGAGCTATAACGAATTGTCAAATTTCGAGAACATAATTTTCAACCGAGCAAAAGTTGTCAAAAGTTCAGTTCTTTTTTTTCGAGCCAACTAGCTGTGGGGCGCGCCGGAATTACTCTTAGCTTCCAGCTATAACTAGCTAAGGGAAGCTCTACGAGTTACTTAACTCGAGCTCTAGGGTTGCTAAAGAGCTTGTAAGCACAGCTATCGCACTCAACTTGGTAGCGTCCAAAACCCGGATAGCAAAGAGGCTCTTACATAAACGGGCATACGCACATAAGCACGCACACACGAACACACACATACAAACACATATACATACACAAGAACGCACACATACGCCAGCATGCCCCACACACACACGCACCCATACACACACACACGCACACGCAACACATCAACACGCAAACGTCGACACACACGCGCGCGAACGCGCACGCACAAACACACAGCACATCTCACACACACACACACACAGAGGGAAGCGCACACGCACACCAATCACACATGCACATACACACACGGGGGCACACACAAACACTCACACGCACACACGCACACACACACACACACACGCACGTACAACCCACGCACACATACGCACACGCAAGCATCCAGGGAAACCCACGCACTGACGACCACACGATGACGCACGCACCGCAGCCACCTCAGCGCCCCCCCCCCGCGCTCCCCCGCCGCCCCCACGCGCCCCCGCCCTCCCCGCCGGCGCTCCGGAGGGGGGAGGCACCGCCCCATTTTGGGGCCGGCCCTCCCTCCGCTCCAACCACTCCGCCCTCGCGGAGCGCCGGGGGGGGGAGGGGGGAGGGGGGAGGGGGGGCGCGCGGACGGCGGCACCACACCGCGCGCGCACGCGCACACGCCCATGCGCAGACGAACACAGACGCAGGATAGCAAACAGGCATTCACACAAGCAAGCACACGCACATAGGCACGCACACACGGAGACACACAGACTAATACACAAGAGTACACACGTACGCCAGCATGTTCCACACACATGCGCACATACACACACACATACACACACACGCACACACACATCCACACGCGAACGTCCACACACACGCGCAAACGCGAACACACAAACACTCATACATACACAAGAACACACATACGCCAGCATGCTCCACACACACACGCACAAATACACACACACGCACACAGACACACATCCACACGCAAAGGTCTACACACACGCGCAAACGCGCACACACAAACACACAACATATCACACACACACACACACACACACGGACACGCACACGAACGCGGATCACAAGAGTACATACACACACGGGGGGCACGGAGCGCCCCCGCCCTCCCCGCCGGCGCTCCAGAGGGGGGAGGCACCGCCCCATTCTGTGGCCCGCCCTTCCTCCACTCCAACCACTCCGCCCTCGCGGAGCGCCCGAGGGGGACGAGGGTGGAGGAGGGGGCGCGCGGACGGCGGCACATGCGCAGACGAACACAGACGCAGGATAGCAAAGAACCAATCACACACGCAAGCACACGCGCATAAGCACGCACACGCGTACACACACGGACAAACTCAAATCCATACATACACAAGAGCACGCACGCACGCCAGCATGCTCCACACACACGCACACATACACACATACACACACGAGCGCACACACGTCCACACGCAAACGCACACACACTCACACACACACGCGCATGTGCACCCAGACACACGCAGGGGCACACACACACACACACATACGAGACACACGCGCCCCCCACCACCCACCCACCCACCCACCCCCACACACACACACACACATACACACACACGCACAAGCGCACACACAGACGCAATGGCGAACACCCACGGATAACCACGCACAGACGACAACGTGGTGACAGACTCATTCCCCGACTGGTCAGCGCACTCTTCCACCGCGCCCCCAAGCCCCCCCCCGCGCGCCCCCGCCCTCCCCGCCGGCGCTGCGGAGGGGGGAGGCACCGCCCCATTTTGGGGCCGGCCCTCCCTCCACTCCAGCCACTCCGCCCTCGCGGAGCGCCGGGGAGAGGGGTGGAGGGGGAGAGGGGGGGCAGGAAGGGGCGGGGGTGCCAGCGCCATGCGCCCACACACACACACACACACGCACGCACACGGGCACACACGCACTTTTCCTCAGGGAGCGCGCAGTGTCGCACACGTACGCAAGCATGCTCCACACACACGCACACACACGCACATCCACACGCAAAGGTCGACACCCACGCGCAAACGCGCAAACACAAACACACAACACATATCACACACACACACACCGCGGACACACACACACAAACACGCAAACACACCAGACACGCACAAACACACTGACACACACACAGATACACACACACACGCTCGAGCACACTCACATCCACACGCGCCCACTCTTACACACACACACACACACACACGAACAGACACGCGCACAAAAAGAGATACAAACAGAGATGCATACAGACACACAGACAAACACACACACACACACACACATACCCACGGACACACAGACAGACACACAGACAGACACACAAACAGTGCCACAAACACACAGACACAGAGACACCAGCACACAAACTTACACACACACACACGCCAGCAGACACACAGGCAAACACAAACACACGCCAGCGCGCACACACTCACGCACTGACAAAACATCCTCATGCACACAGGCACACAAGAACACACATGCAAGACGGACGCGCCTACAGGGCGCCCGTGCCAACCTCCAGCGGCAGCCCAAGCGCCCGGTGCGCTTGAACGGCAGAGCTCTGTCAACGGCACACCCAGGGCCGGCGAGCGCCGCTGCACACGAGGCGCAGCTCTCAGAGAGCCGCGTCCGACACCGCCACGATCGTTGGCTCGTCATCTCCGCCCCCGCGCAGGCGGCGCACCGTCTGTCGCAGCCTCTCCTCAGTCCACCTGCCAATTCCGACGGGCACGCCCTCCCGACGCGCCACGAAAGCTCCAACGACTTCGCCGATCAAGTCCTGCCGCTGGTTGTGCTCGGCGATGGCCAGGCGCTGCCGCCTCTCATCAGGATCCTCCTGCCGCGCGCGAGCCTCCGCAGCAGCGGCAGCGATATCCCGCGTGCTCGCGCGGCTGCCACGCTCCCCGCGCTCTTCGCCCGACGACAGGGCCGAAGCCGCACTGGGCGCGCCAGCCCCTCCAGCACCGTCGCCGCCCACTGTCGGCGCCCTCGCGGCGACGCCATCGCTGGCGGGCACCTTGGCGGATCGCCCCTCCGCGGGCCCCCCCGCGGGCGCGCCACTCGCGCCAGCCTCGGCCGCGGGCGCCGCGCGCGGGGCCTTGCCTGCATGCCCTCCCCCCGGAGCCGCCTCTGCACGCGCCGCCCCCCCCGCCCGCTTCCGCTGGCAGACCCAGCACCTGCTCGCGTGACGACCGCGGCCCGCCCCGCGCCCTCGCCAGTCGCGCCAGCCTCAGCCGCGGGCGCCGCACGCGGGGCCTTGCCTGCGTTCTTCTCCTTGAACACCTTCATCTTTCCCTCCGGGATGGGCCCGTCCACACGCCCATGCCAACCATCCTTGTGCTGCTGCTTGAAATGCTGCCTGCACAGATCCCCGCATCCCTGCTTTGGCGCGCTCCGGCATTGCCCGCCAGCTCCGTCCGCCCAGGTACGAGCCATGCACTTCGCGGTGGCAATGTTTTCTGGCGTAAAGCGACGCCATTCGTCCCCCGCGAGCGACGCCCCCGCGCCTGGCTGGACTCCAGCAGGAGCCGGGTCCGCGGACGGAACGCCAGCGGCCCTGCCAGCGTCGTCGTCCTCGTCGCCCGTGCTGCCCAGAGCCGGCGGGGACAGCCCGCGCTTCTTGCCCCAGCGCAATGGCAGCTGCGGCTGCCCCGAAGCGCCGGGGTCCCCGTCGCCAGCGCCAGGATCCCCGCCACCCGCCCGACGCCGCTTGCCCGGTGGCTCGCCCCCCGACGCCTGCTGCCCGGCGGGCGCACTCGGCGGCGCAGACGGCGCGGCAGGGGCGCTGGAAGCAGCGCCGCCGCCGCCATCGCCGCTCCCAGCAGACCCCGCCGCGCGCCCGCCTGCATGCCCGAGAGGCGCAGTCGGCGGAGCCGGCGGCGCCCCAGAGGGTCCCGCACCACCGCTGCCGCTGGCGCCCCCCGGAGACCCCGCCGCCGCGCGCCCGCCGCCTCCGCCCCGCGGACCCGCCCTGCGCACAGACGCAAACACATAAGCGCCAACGTGCACCTGGTGGTCTCTGGCAATCTGCGCCCAAGTCCTGGGCTGAACAGCTTCGTCGTCGAATTTGGCGTATTCGTTCACACCACGGCTGCACACGCATAATAATGGCCGCTCTTCGCGCTTTCGCCCTGATGCACAACGACCCCAGAGAAATCGTACTCGCACTCGGCATCCACAGGCCGCAGAATCTGAGGAAAGCGCACAGGGCGTCTGTCGTACCACTCGCTCCGATCAGCGCGCGTGACCACACGCTCCACGGTCACGAAGAGCACCGGCGGCGATCGCTCCCAGCGATTGCCCGTATACACCCTGATGCCTTGACAGACCCCGGCCGCCTCCCTCTGCGCACGACTGAGGTGTGCGTGCGCCGGACATCCTGGACCTGGCCCGCCAATATGCCTCAATTCCAGTCGGATCAAATCCTCCAGATCGCAGGCCCCCCGGTGGTCGGGGCCGAGCAATTCGGAAGGGACCAGCTTCAAGCGCGAATCAATCTCCCCCGTGTCCGAACTTGCCCGGCACACGTCGCATCGCCTCCGCTGCCGCAAAGCAATGCCGCAAACGTGCTGCTGGAGCGCAGTGCGCGCACCGTGATGCGGTGTCGGTACTGGATATCCAGCCTCGGTGACAGCACGAAGGGCGGCCAGGAAGAACTCTGACGCGTCGCATTGCTTCGGTCTCCCTTGCTGATCGAATTCTGTGAATTCTCGCTGACCGAAAAGCCCCGCGCGCGCGGCCGTAGCGAGCGGCGCGACGGCGTCGACCCCCACGCCCTGGACAGAGAGAGCCGCAGCCTGAGCTCCGAGCGCACACACCGGGCAAGTTTCTGTGTTCAAAGGGCAATTCTGGCCGTGCTCGTGGAGAAGCCGACGGAAGGGAGCCAGGCGCAGCAGCACATGCGCGACTGCGCTCACGAAGCAAGTATTGCCGAGGTTTGCGATGCCCACGCCAGAGCCGTGGCCGCAGTGCCACTGCAGCTCCCTGGTGACATCCTCCTGGGACACGCCGTAGGCTGCATGCACAGATCCCGGTCCAGCGGGAGCAGCTCTGGCGGCTCTGCACCATCGCCAACAATCGCCGCCGTGCGAAACATGTCCCCCCAAAGATCCCTCGGCACTACGGCGCCCCTACCAGCACCGCGGCCGCCACCCGCGCGCCCGCGCCCCCGCGAAACAGCGCTCCCCGTCGACGACGCCGCCGCCGCATCTCCGGTCCCCGTCGCGTCGCCGCCGCGGCCGCGGCCCCTGCCCCGCCCCGCAGGCCCAGCGTCCGGCGCAATGTATGCCGGCGGCACCGTCAGAGCCTGGCCCGGGCGCAGCGCGTGCGAGGGCAGAGGCGTATGCACAGACGCCGCAGGGGCCGCCTCCCCGTCCGAAGGAGCTGATCCGTCGTCGTCGTCGTCGTCGCCCGCCCCCTCACCGACGCCCGCCGAGCTCCCCGCGTCACGAGACGGGCCCCGCGGCGACGGCGGCGGCACCGGCGGCGGCGCGGGCGCCGAGCTCGACTCCTGGGCGCCCCGTGCGGCGGGCCCATCCCCCACGTCCCAGCCGAAATCCTGCGCCCATTGCTTCGCGATTTCGAAACTCTCCTTCATCTTTTTCTCAAAGCGTTGGACCCCTTCGCGGACGTACTGCGGCGGGCCCCGCTGCAGGATGTCCCAGGGCGGCAGGGTGTAGACGAGCACGCGGTGGGCCACGCGAACGCGACTGAGCATGACGTACAGGTGCAGCCACCAGTCATCGGCGCCCATGTTCATGGGCTTCTGGAGCACCATGGTGGCCGCATCCATACCCAGGCCCTGCGCAGTCTGCACGGTGCGAACTTTCTCTGGCAGCAACGGGATCTGGTACCTCGTAACCTTCACCTTTCGAAGCTTTCGCTCGCCATCGTCGTCGTAGTGATGATTCCACTCCCAGGACGCCCTGTGCGGCGCGATCTGCACGACCCCTTGCCCGAACCCAAAGTCCTTCTTGAGGCCATCAAACTCGACGAGGACACCGCGCGGCAAACGCTTGCATCGATCATAACCGAGCCGGTGGGCGTCGTGAAGCTTCTTTTCGCGCCAATCCGCGTCCGGCGTCTCGAACTCCTGCGGGTGGAACCTCACGTCCTTGACTACCCCCACGGCGTCCTGGACGATCTGGTGCTTCGCCGACAACATCACGTTCAGCCGCACACGCATGCCGATGTACAGCGGGCACATGCCGATGAGGTGACCAGTGTTGTTCACGTTCGGCACCTGCAGCATGGCCTTGTAATGCTCCTCAACGAAGTCCCTGTTTGGAGGCAGGTCCACGGCCTGCACGTACAGCAGCATCTGCCTTTTATCCCTGGCCTCTCGCACGGCCCGATACTGCATCTGCCTGTGCACGGCCTCCCAGGCGATGCCCATCTCGAACCCGTCCTTGACATGGGGGTCCTGCAGCCGCTTGTCGTTCTTACCGGGTCGGACCACCCACCCTTGCACCACCCTTTTCTGCTCGGCCGTAAACTTCTTGCCCTGCCTCATGGTCTTCAAGAACCCGGGCATGAAAGGGCAGGGCGCGTGCGGAGTAACGAGAAGGTCCTTAAAGCGGTGCGTCTCGTACAGAAACATAGCGTGGGTGACACCGTCCAGGAACATGGACTGCCCGGACGTGAATCGGCGCCTCGGGCGACTCACGCTGCAGCAAGGAAGACCTTCTGCCCTTGCCGCTCACCGGCCCCAGCTGATAAAAATCCCCCAGGAACATGACAATCGGAACCTTCCCGAACATGTGCCCCCGCGCCATGTACAGGTTCACATCGCAATTATACTAAGCCTTACGGGCTTTGCACATGCGAAACGATGCAGCGCCGAGAAGCTGGGGCGGCACCATGGACACCTCCTCCACGATGACGGCCTTGAGGTCGTTCAAGCGGTCCACGATGTCATCGACTTTCTGCCCCGAGAGCCTAGCGATGGTCATGGCCTGCTGGCCGCTCAGCCCGAAGCCGCTGTGGATCGTCTCCCCCCCGATGACGCGCGCAGCGCTGTTCGACGAGGCCACGGCGATCTCCGATCCCGCGCCGAACACCTCGTTGAGCAGACGTCGCAGCAGTTTCACACCTCCGTCTTCCCCGTCCCGCCCTCCCCGTGCAGCAGGAGAGCCATCTGCTCCACCGGCTTGGGGCTTTTTCCGCTGCGCAGATCTTCCTCGCATGCCACGATGGCCTCCACCTGGCCCACGACCAAGGCGACCACCGCCTTCTGTTCTTTATTGAACGTCACGGGGTTGTCCGCCCTAGTCGCCCACTCGTTAAACAGCCTCTCCGCGATGTCGCGCGCCCGCCGCGGCCGCTTCGCGTCGCCGGCATCCGCGGGCGGCGGCGGCCGACCAGGCACCAGCACGGCAGGCGCCGAACCCGCGAGGCCGCCCCGCCCGTCGCCATCCCCAGGCAAGCCCTCTGATCCCTTTTTCCTGTCTCGGAACGCCTCCTTCTGCTGTGCTTTGCCCTCCTCGAACTGAGAGTCGTCCAACTCGAGACCGACGAAGCCGGTCTGCCTTCCAGTACTCGCGGCAGCAGGCGGCGGCTTATGGTCTTTCGCATAGCCGTCAAGGAAGATATTCATATAGACCAAGCTTTGCGACGACCCACGAATAAGCTCCAACTGAGCCACCGCGGGCACCTGACTATCCGGCACGGCGTGCGCGGGCATCTGTCGGTGCGCCGCCCACGCTTCGTCCGCCTCGCCCTCGTCCACCTCCTGGGCAAAACCATCCATCGCTCCGCCGCCGGCGCCCGCCCCCTCCTCCTCGTCCGCCTCCCCGGCAGGCCGATTCCCCACGGCCTCCAGCTCAGCAGGCTGCTCGAAATCCTTGGCCTCCGGTCGGATCTTGGTTCGCGGCCGCCCTTTCGCCTCCGCCTCCACGTCGAGGTTCGTCGCGACCTGGACGGTCCAGCGTGCCATGAACTCGGCGGCGCTGGGGCGCTGTGCAAAGTAGCCTGGACGCTCGGCCGGGCCCCGGTTCAGATCGATGTCCTCGATCGTGAACCACTTTCCTGCTCGCCGCTCGCACTCCTCGTACTGCCTGGACAACGCCACCTGCTTCGCCCACCACTCCTCCCAGGCAGGCCGATGCTTCCCGGACGCGTCGACGCCGGCCCTGTAGGGCGCCCAGGCCGCAGCCCCCTTCTCAGCCGGCTGCAATGGACGGAAGATCACAGACTTGAACAGCGCGTTGACCTCTGCCTCTTTCTCCTTCGAAGGCATCGTGAAGCCGAAGAACTTGGGCACCCTGAACGGCGCGCCGACGCGGAGCTTCTGCACTCGGGAGGCGGCGGCCGGGTGCGTGTCCGCGAACGCGTGCGTCTCGAAGTCCTGCGGGTCGAAGTGGAGCGGGTTGGCCTGCGCGGTGTACACGTACATGGCGTAATGGTACATGCCCATGGACTTCAGGGGCTCCCTGTCGCCGCGATGCAGCCAGTCCATCTTCATGTCGTGGTCCAGCCGCGCGCTGTATTCGACACCCTGCTGCTGCTCCTGCTCGGGCTGCCCCCCCCAGCAGCACCGGCAGCCGCGCCCTCCCCGACAACGCCGTCGACGACACGGGCGTGCAGCGTTGCGCGCGCCTCGTCCAGCGCATCCATGACACCGCCGCCCCCC
>CAUYUJ010007869.1:0-102500 GCA_963575745.1 Prorocentrum cordatum
GCTGGTTCCGCCTCCACTCGGGGCATACATCAACCGCCCCCCAGACGACCTGAGAGAGACCCAAGAGTGTTCCAAGACGGCCCAAAAGCGTTCCAAGACGGCCCAAGAAGCTTTCGATATGCCCACGAGAGCCCCAAGAGCCCTCCCAAGAGGGCCCCGAAAAGCAAAAATCAACGCTTTTCAGTGTGTTTTCCATTGTTTTGGGGGTTGTCGCCTTTTCCAGCTGCCGACGCCCCAAGACGGCCCAAGAGACCCCAATCTTGCCCCAAGATGGCCCAAGAGGCCCGCAGGAGGGCCCCAAGACGGCCCAAGAGAGCCCCAATAAGGCCCAAGAAGCGCCCAAAACGGCCCAAGAGGGCCCCAGAACGGCCCCCAGAAGGGCCCAAGAGGGGGACCACGAACCGTCAATTCGAGCTTTCCGCCACAAGAGGCCCCCAGGAGGCCCCACGAGGCCCAAAAGAACCCCCCAAACGGCCCCAAAACGGCCCCCAAGAGGCCCAAAAGATACCCCAAGAGGCGCCAAAACGGCCCCTAAGAGGCTTGTGTTCTTTCAGGGGGGGCAGTGAAACAACATCGGCCGTCTTGGGGTTCTCTTGGGGTTCTCTTGGGTCATCTTGGGGCGATCTTGGGGCGTTTTCGGGGCTCTCTCGTGCAACGGCGGTCCACGTGCGACGACAACGACAACGACGACGAGCGACGAACGATGACGCATGACTGCGACGACGACAATGACGCCGACGGACGACGACGACGACGACGACGACGTCGACGACGAAGGACCCCCTTCGACGACGACGCCGACGGACGCCGAACGGCCAAAGAGGGCCCCAATACAGCCCAAGAAGCGCCCAAGCCGGCCCAAGAGGGCCCCAAGACAGCCCCAGGAAGGGCCCAAGAGGGGGACCACGAACCGACAATTTGAGCCTTCCGCCCCACAAGGACCCCAGGAGGCCCCAAGATGCCACAAACAAACCAAACGACGCGAAAACGGCCTCCAAAAACTTCAAAAGAGGCCCCCAAAGTATCCAAAACGGATCACAAGAGGCCTGTGCTCTTTCAGGTCTCGAGGACGACGACGACGTCGACGACAACGACGACGACGAGTGACGACTGCGACGACGACGACGACGTCGAACGACGAACGACGATAACGACGACGACGAATGATGAACGACGACGACGCGTCAGACGACGACGACGACAGACGACGGACGACGAAGACGACGAACGATGAACGACGAAGGACACGACGCAGACGGACGACGAACGGCGAAAGACGAAGACGACATAGAGCCCGAGAGCCCAAGAGGCTCCACAACGTCCTTCAATAACCTAGTTCCCGTCTTGGGGTTTCCCTCGGGCTCTCTTTGGCCGTCATGAGGCGATCTTCCGGTCCTTCGGCGTTCACGGTTTACCGACCCCGCTGCCCCTGCCAGCTGCTCGTGTCTACCCCTGCCGGCTGCTCGTGTCCAGTTCGACCATCTCCAGGTCAATTCTCCGGGCAGCTCAGGGCGTCGCCCGCTGGTTCCGCCTCCACTCGGGGCATACATCTGTGCCGTGTCGCAGAGGGATCCTGAAGAGGCTCCCTGTTCGGGAACGTGATGAGTAACCTGCAAAGGTTGCCATTCCGCTTGTGCGGCGCTGGATGGGGAACTTGAAAAGGCTCCTTGTCCGGCGGCGGGAGAGGGAACCTGAAAAGGCTCCCTGTCCCGCCTGTGCCGTGCCGAAGAGGGACCCTGAAAAGGCTCCCTGTTGGGCAGCGGAAAGAGGAACCTGCAAAGGTTCCCCGATCCGCTTCTGCGCCGTTGGATGGGGAACCTGAAAAGGTTCCCTGTCCGGCGGCGGGAGAGGGAACCTGAAAAGGCTCCCTGTCCCGTATGTCTGAGGGCCCTGAAAAGGCTCCCTGTTCGGCGGCGGGAGAGGGAACCTGAAAAGGCTCCCTGTTCCGTATGCCTGTGACCTGCGGCGGGAAAGGGAACCTGAAAAGGCTCCTTGTCCCGCCTGTGCCGTGCCGAAGAGGGACCGTGAAAAGGCTCCCTGTTCGGCAGCGGAAAGAGGAACCTGCAAAGGTTTCCCGATCCGCTTCTGCGCCGTTGGATGGGGAACCTGACAAGGCTCCCTGTCATGCGGCGGGAGAGGGAACCTGAAAAGGCTCCCTGTCCCGTATGTCTGAGGGGCCCTGAAAAGGCTCCCTGTTCGGCGGCGGGAGAGGGAACCTGGAAAGGCTCCCTGTTCCGTATGCCTGTGACATGCCGAAAAGGGAACCTGAAAAGGTTCCCTCTTCGGCAGCGGGAGGGGGAACCTGCAAAGGCTCCCGTTCCGATTGTGCGTCGCCGGATGGGGCCTTTGAAACGGTTCCCTGTCCAGCGGCGGGATAGGGGACCTGACAAGGCTCCCTGTCCCGTATGTCAGTGACGTGCCGAAGAGGGGCCCTGAAAAGGCTCCCTGTTCGGTGGCGGAAAAAGGAACCTGCAAAGGCTCCCCGATCCGCTTCTGCGCCGCTGGATGGGGAACCTGAACAGGTTCCCTGTCTGGCGGCGGGAGAGGGTCCCTGAAAAGGCTCCCTGTTCTGTATGCCTGTGACATGCCGAAGAGGGACCCTGAAAAAGGCTCCCTCTTCGGCAATGGAAAGGGGAACCTGCAAAGGCTCCCGTTCCGATTGTGCGTTGCCGGATGGGGACCTTGAAACGGTTTCCTGTCCAGCGGCGAGAAAGGGGACCTGACAAGGCTCCCTGTCCCGTATGTCAATGACGTGCCGAAGAGGGGCCCTGCAAAGGCTCCCTGTTCGGCAGCGGGTTCCGTTTGTGCGTCGCCGGATGGGGTCCTTGAAATGGTTGTCTCTTGGGGGGCCGTTCCAGGCTCCGGGGACCTCCAAACCGAGCCCGTGGCAAGCATCTCTTTCTTTTTCTCCGCTGACGTGCCCCTTGGGGCCCCGTTCTAGGCTCTGGGGACTTCGGAACCGATTCCACGGCACGACATCCATGTCGACGATGGCCGCGAGATTCCTTTTTCCCTCTTCTACACCGAGCTTGGGCCCCTCTGGAGGCCCCTTCTGATTCCTCGACCTGCCCGTCCATCCGCTCGTCAATGCCTTCATTGTTTCCTTTTCCTCCGCTGACGTGCCCCTTGGGGGCCCGTTTCAGGCTCAGGAAACCTCGAAACCGAACCCACGGCACGAAATCCATACAGACGATGGCCGCGAGTTTGCCGAAACTTTGGGGCCCGTTCTTCGTCCAGCTCATCTGCTGCATCAGCTGCGCCGTGGCCCTCTGCTGCTGGCAGACGGACTCCGAGCCCATCAAGGCTCTTCCTCCTTCTCCTCCACCTCCCTTTCTTCCTTCTCGTTATCCTTCTGCCCCCCCCCCCAGTCGTCGTCGCCGGAAAAAGACAAGGAGGAGGAGGAGGAAGAGGAGGAGGAGGAAGAGAAGAAGGAGGAGGAAGAGAAGGTGGTAGAAGGAAGAGAAGAAGGAGGAGGAAGAGAAGGTGGTAGTGGAAGAGGACGAGGTGGAGGAGCAGAAAAAGGAAGAAGAAGACGAAGAGAAGTAGGAGGAGGAGGAGGAGGAGGAGGACGAGAAGGAGGAGGAGTGGGAGAAGGAACGGCAGCAGGAACAGGACAGAGAGCAGAGGAGGGGTGGGCGAGATGAAAACGGAATGACGTTCATGAAGCGAGGGTGGGGGGAAACGACAGAGAAAGAACGATTGTCCATTTCACGGCCATTCGGGCTCGCCCGCACGCTCCCGCGCACCCGCGGCCG
This sequence comes from Prorocentrum cordatum, assembly GCA_963575745.1. Lineage (NCBI taxonomy): Eukaryota > Dinophyceae > Prorocentrales > Prorocentraceae > Prorocentrum > Prorocentrum cordatum. The sequence continues at coordinate 3,756 of CAUYUJ010007869.1, forward strand.
TGTTCCCCACCCCCTCCGCGCACGGTGCCTCACATGGCAGCCGCCCGTGCGCGCTCCAAGGAACTGCGCAACCTCCAGCGGGCCGCCAACCGCGACAAGCCGGAGGCCCCCGCAGCGCCTACCGTGCCACGAGTCCTCGCCATGCCACTGCCTCCAGGCCCAGTGCGGATGGACCGCTCGCGCTCTCCGCACGCCGTTGCGCTCCCCGCGCCCTCGGCGGCCAAAGCGCCGCCCCCGCCCGACCCGATCCTGCATCCCCGGCCGCAGCCAGAGAACGTGGTCCCGGCGCCGCCAGCGCCGTCGAACATCTCCACTGCTGGTGCCCAGCCAGCGCCCTCACCCTCACCAGAGGCGGCCGCGGCCGCCCGGCAGGCGGACGCCAACTCGCCGCAACTCCTTTTCGGCTTCTTGATGGGGACGTCAGAATTCACCACCCAGAAGCAGAAGCTGCTCGGGAAGGTCCGCGGTACTACCACTACTACTACTACTACTAGTACTACTACTGCTACTAGAACTAGTACTCCTACTACTACTACTAGTGATACTACCACACTTCCTTCTACAATTACTACTAGACTTACTACTACGCTTACTACTGTTACTACTACTACTACTACTACTGCTGTTATAACGACTACTACCACCATTGCCATCACGACTACGACTATCACGGCGACGACTACTACTACTACTACGACGACTACTACTACTACTACTACTACTACGACTACTACTCCTACTACTGCTGCCACTACTCGTGCGACCATTATTACTACTACTACTACTGCCATTACTACTACAATTATTGTTCTTACCACTACTACTACACCAGCAACAACTACTTCTTCTATGCTTCTTCTACTTCTACTTCTACGTCTACGTTTATTTCTATTTCTACCTCTACGACTGCTACTACTATTATTTCCACTCGCACCACCAATACTACTACTATTCATACTATTACTACTACTACCATTACTACTACTACTTCTACTACTACTACTAATAGTACTACTACTACTACGACTACTATTCCTACTACTGCTGCCACTACTTGTGCGATTATTACTACTACTACTGCCACTACCACTACTACTACTACTACTAGTACTACTCCTATTACTTCTGCTACTATTACTACTGTTCTTACTACTACTACTACACAAGCAACACTTAGCAATTCTTCTCTACTTCTACTTCTACGTTTACTTCTACTTCTACCTCTGCTTCTACTTCTGCTTGTACGATTACTACTACTACTCATACTACTACTCGTACCACCGCTACTACTATTACTACTAGTACGACTTTTCTTACTACTACTACTACGACTACTACTACTACTACTACTATTACTATTAATACTACTACTACTACTCCTACTACCATTATTACTACTACTACTGCTACTGCTACCACCACCACTACTACTATTACTACTATTACTACTAGTACTACTCTTATTTCTACTGCTGGTGATGCTGTTATAACGACTACTACCGCCATTACCACCACCACTACGACTATCACGACGACGACAACAACAACTGCTAGTACTACGACTACGACGACGACTACTACTACTACAACTAATACTACTACTGCTAATATTCCTATTGCTATTACTACTACGTCTTTTTCTTCTACTACTATTACTACTACTACTGCTACTGCTATTGATACTACTGCTGCTACAACCACAACAACAACATGAACTACTAGTACTGCTACTAAACAGACTACTGCCACTGCCAGGGCTACAGTCCGGTGGGCGCCAGGCCCGTCCAACACGCCAGCGTCCCTGCTGGCGTCGTGCCGTCGTGGAAGACGGGCATCGACGAGTGGCGCTCGATCCACGGCGCCATGTCCGTCGCCGAAAAGAACAAGCTGCAGAAACACATAGACTGGTGCGAGACGAACAGTCGGAACGTCATCGTGTGCTTCACGAGGGAGCTTCGCACGGTGAAGGACAAACTGACGGACGAGGTCTCGAGTGAGTGGGGCGCGCAGAACATTTACCCGGTCAAGTGACGTCGCGGCCATGCCAAAATGGGCTGCTGTGCCGGGCGGCGTAGGAGGTAGGACAGAGAAGGGCACAACAACCCCCTACCAACACCATTAGCGGCAACGCCAACACATATCATTCCAAGACTGTTCGGTCGTCCCTGTTCGCGAAAGGAGGGGAAAGGATGGGGAGGGAAAGAGAAAGGGCGGGAGGAGAGAGGGAGAAGGGAGGGAGGAGAGAGAAGGGAGGAGGGAGGAGCAGGAGGAGGAGGAGCAAAAGGAGGAGGAGGAGGAGGAGGAGGACGAGGACGACGAGGAAGAAAACAAACGGAGAAGAAGGAAAACGGTCCGAGGCTCCCCCGAGTGCCTTCGGGCACGGCGCCGGCGGAGGGCGCTCGCCCGGACGAGGCGGGCGTTCGCCCCAGAGGCAGGCGAGCGCACGGCGCCACGAAGCGGGGCGAACGCGGGCGCACCCCAGCCCCGGAGAAATCACTTCGATGGGAAAAATGCAGTACCCGCCGGTGGTGGTGATCAGCAATAAGTACCTGTCAGAACTCGGAGTTCGACATGGATCAGTTGTGGGGACGTCACGGGCGGGAGCGCCGTCGTTGGCTCTGTTGTAAGACCATCTCAGGCGGGAGCGGGGGTCGTGAGTAAATTTGGAGAACGTCTCACGCGGGAATCGTAAGTGTTCTCGTCGGGGGCCCAGGGCCACGATCTGAACCCCCAGGCGTTCCCTGACAAAACACACAAGGACACACAAGTGCCTACTACACCTACTTCTACCACTTGGAACACTACTGCTACACCCACTGCGATTTATACTTGTACTACAACTACAACAACAACAACTACTACTTTTAGCACTACTACGACTACTACTACGACTACTACTACTACACCACACCACTACTATTACGATTACTACTACTACTACTACGACCGCTACCACTACCAGTACCCATACCACTGCCACTACAACACCTACAAGAAGTACGACTGCTACCACTACTACTTCTACCATACTGTTACTACTACAACTGCTGGTGCTACTCGTATTCCTACGATCACGACTACTACAAGTTTGATTACGCCTGCTACGATTACTACCACGACGACGACTACGTCTATTACTGCTACTCCTACTCGTATCATTATTACTACTACTACGACTACTACTTCTACTACTACTACTACTAAGGCCTACTGGAACTGTTTGCCTACGCTCGCTGGAGGCATCCTCTCCGCCTTGACCTCGGCGACGCGCGGAAAGCCCAAATGACCTCATGCAAGATGACCCGCTGACTGCATGGCCTAAGTGCCCCGTGTCGCGTGGCCGCCCGCCTTGCGCGCACCATTCTTGTTTCCGCAACCCCGAGCTGTCGCCTGCTTCGTCGTCAGGGCCGCTCTTACTACCACTTCTACTACCATAATTATTACTACTACTACTACTATTAGTAGCTCTCCTCCTCTGTCTACTACACCTAGTCCTACTACTACGAACACTACTACTACAGCCACTGCTAATGTTATTACTACTACAACTACTACTACTACTTGTTCAACTACTACCACTACTACTACTACGGCTACTACTACACCCTACCATTACTACTACTACAACCATTACCACTACCAGTACCCCTACCAATGCCACTCCAACACTTACAACAAGTACGACTACTACCACTACTATTGCTACCATACTCATTCGATTGGTGCTACTCGTATTCCTACGACCACGACGCCTACGACTTTGACGACGCCTGCTACGACTACTACCACGACGACGACTACGACTACTACTGGTACTACTACTCCTATTATTATTATTTCTCCGACGACTAATACTACCACTGCTTCTAATACAATTCCTACTGGGAATATTTTTACTACGTTCGCTGGGGACACCCCCTCAGCCTTGACCTCGGAGGCGCGCGGAAGGCCCAAATGACCTCATGCACGATGACCCGCTGACCCCATGGCCCAAGTGCTTCGTGTCGCGTGGCCGTCCGTCTTGCGCGCGCCATTTTTGCTTCCGCAACCCCGCGCTGCCACCTGCTTCGTCGTCAGGGCCGCCCCCCATCGGTTACCTTGCCATGGCGGACAAGCTGGAGACCGTGAACGAGCGCAATTGCGGGACCAAGGTTGTGCACGTGCGCGTGTTCGACCCCAGGGTGCACGCAACCCAAAAGAGCACAGACGTCTTCACTTGCGTGCTGGTCAGTGAATCAGGATTATACTGCATGGCCGAGCAGATGGTGTGGGGCGACAACCCCGCGGCGCGCGCCCGGACAACCAAAGCTCTGACGGATAAGTGGACCCCCAAGTCGTCGTGGGCTCTATCCAAGTTGAAGATGGTGCGCAAGAAAGACGCCTTCCACGGCAGTCCGCACCCCTGCGTCTTGCAGCTGAGCAACAAAACCATGGTCGCCAAAGTTTTGCCGCCCCAGCAGGCGAACAAATTGCCGAACGAAGTAGAACCATCTATGAGCATTCACGACGTACTTGAACTGTCCCAGGACCAAGCAGTTGACCTGTACGGCTTCGTCGCCGACATCTCCACCCAAGGCACATTCAAGGACAAGAAATTGGTGGTGTCCTCTGTGTGCGATGCATCCAAAAACGCCATCGCCCTGAAGTTTTGGGAGGAGTCCATCCCGCAGGCACAGCAGCTTCACAACAAGGAGCCTGTCTACATTTTCGGTGCGTACCTGGTGAAGTCCGACAACGGCGGCGTCCACCTCACAGTGCGCAACTCCACCATTTTCACCCAGCCCACAGGCTCCTCTCCCAAAGTGGCAGCGACGCTTGCCGCTGGCGTCCGAGACCTCGCCAAAGACGACCTGACCAGCCTCTCGGTGTACGACTCCACGAACTACAAAGATGGGCCCGCCGTGAGTTCCACGTCGGCAATTCTGGACATGCTCTTACAGAGCAAGGCCGTGGCTCCAGATAAGCTGTTCGAAATCCCCGCCGCATCCTTTTCCCTCAGCGACACGGAGAACTTGCTTACCAAGGCCGGGGACCGCGCGTGGGCGTCCGTGCGCATGTCCGACTACACCGGCTCGGTCGACGCTAAGATCACGGAGACGGCTGCCCTCGCGTTGACGGGGTGCGCTGACAAGACCGAGTTCCAAGACGAAGTCGCGCAAGGGTCCATGACGTGGTCTCGGGCGCGCGTCCGCGCAACGCTGGCTGCGTCCCGTGGCGCCCAGGGCGACCAGGCTAACGAACCTCGCCTCGCTATCGTGTGTGCAGAGCCTTGCCTTTTCGACGTCACCGAGCCGTTGCTCGCCCCGCAGAACGACAGCCGCCTTGTCCCTACTACAGCCCGCGCCATCTCGATGAGTGCCACGGGGAAGCTCTGCGTCGCTATCGGCTCTTCGCGGTTCCTGGCCAGCGGGGCCATCTTACTCGTCGAGGCCACGAAGGACCCAGACGCCACCCCGCGCGACGACGGCTTCGCCATCGCCAACTACGTCACAGACGTAGCGGAGACCGACACCGAGCAGAAGACCGCCTGGATGGCCACCACGGCTTGTCCGACAAGGCGTCTGGGCAGGTACGCCTTGACCAAAAAGGACCGGGCGCTTATCTTGGTCACATTCGTCAACGGGACGGAGTCAGAGCTCACTGTCGCCGACATGTGGAAACTTGCGCCCGGCATCGACCCCGGCGCGTTCACGACCGAAATTGCCGCGGCAGCTGACGTCCTCACCAACCGCCTGACGCGCTCCAAGCGCAAGGCCGACGACGACCTTAGTGACTTCTTCGGGCCCGCCGCCAAGCGGATCCACAGACGTTCTGTGGCCCCGCGAGCATCGCAGAGTGAACCTGCCCCGACGCATCTCTTCTGTTTTCGCCGCGCCTCCCGAGTGCTTGCCCCTCTTCCACCCTCTGATTCTCGTCTCTGCCCCGCCCTCTTACATCCCTCGTGCATTCCGCCATCCAACCATGGCCCGTCCTCAACCACCGCCTCTGCCAGGCCCGTGCCGTTCTAATACGGGGCCGTCCTCCATGAGTGTACATCGGCGGTTGGAAGGAATGTGGACGGAAGCGATTCCAACAGGAACATCGGTTTCGGTTTTGGTTCGTGTCCATGGAGCCCTAAAGGTCGCCCCCCCAAGCGCGCCTTCCAGGTTGTGCTGATGTTGTCCCGATGGCTGTCCCGGTGGTTGTCCCGATGGTTGCCCCAATGTTTCTCCCGACGGTTCTCCCGATGGTTCTCCCGATGGGCGCCGATGGTTGCCCCGATGTCTGTCCCGATGGTTGTCCCGACGGGCGTCCCGATGGTCGTCCTGAGGTTGTCCCGAATGTTGTCCCAATGGTTCTGCCGATGGCGATCGTTGACCCGATGGTTGTCCTGGTGATTCTATTGATGGTTGCCCCGAAGGTTCTCCCGATGGTTGATCCCACGGTTGCCCCGATGGTTGTCCCGGTCGTTGTCCCGATCGTTGTCCCGAAGGTGGCCCCGACGGTTGTCCCGATGATTGTTCCGACGCTTGTCCCGATGGTTGCCTTGTTGTTTGTCCCGACGGTTTGCCCGATGTTTCTCCCGATGGTTGGCCCAATGACTGTTCCGATTTGATGGCTGCCCCGATGGTTGTCCTGATGGATAGTGGTTCCTCCGATGTTTGCCTCGATGGTTCTCCCCGTGGTTGTCCCGATGTTTGTCCCGATGGTTTGCCCGATGGTTCTCCCGATGGTTGGACACAACGATTGTTCCGATGTGACGGTTCTCCTGATGGTTGTCCCGATAAATGGGGGTTTTCCCGATGGCTGTCCCAATGATTGTCCGGTGGTTGTCCCGCTGGTTGTCCCGGTGGTTGCCCCACTGGTTGCCCCAATGGTTGTCCCGATGGGTGTCCTTATGAATCTCCCGATGGTTGTCCCGAAGGTTTGCCCGATGTTTGTCCCAATGGTTGTCCCGATGGTTCTCCCGATTGTTCTCCCGATGGTTGTCCCGACGGTGGTTGTTTCGGATGGTTGCCCCAGTGGTTCTCCCGATGAATGTCCCGATGGTTGATCCGATTATTGTCCAGACGGGTCCCGCAGATTGTTCCGATGGTTGTCCCGATGGTTGCCCGGATGGTTGTCCCGATGGTTGTTCCGATGGTTGGCCTGATGGTTGTCCCGATGTGATGGTTCTCCCGATGGTTGTCCCGATTGCTACGCGTTGTCCCGATGCTTGTCCCGATGGTTGTCACGATAGTTGTCCTGTATGTTGTCCCGATGGTTGTCCGGGTGGTTGCCCCGATGGTTGTCCCGATGGTTGGACACAACGATTCTCCCGATGTGACGGTTCTCCTGATAGTTGTCCCGATCAATAGGAGTTTTCCCGATGGTTGTCCCGATGGTTGTCCCGGTGGTTGTCCCGATGGTTGTCCCGGTGGTTGCCCCACATGTTGTCCCAATGGTTGTTCCGATGGGCCTCCTTATGAACCTCCCGATGGTTGTCCCGAAGGTTCACCCGATGCTTGTCCCAATGGTTGTCCCGATGGTTTTCCCGATAATTCTCCCGATGGTTGTTTCGGATGGTTGTCCCAATGGTTCTCCCGATGAGTGTCCCGATGGTTGATCCGATCATTGTCCAGATGGGTCCCGCAGGTTGTTCCGATGATTGTCCCGATGGTTGCCCGGATGGTTGTCCCGATGGTTGTACCGATGGTTGTCCCGATGGTTGTCCCGATATGATGGTTCTCCCGATGGTTGTCCCGATTGATACGTATTGTCCCGATGCTTGTCCCGACGGTTGTCACGATGGTTGTCCTGTTCGTCGCCCCGATGGTGTTGCCCCGATGGTTGTGCGGGTGGTTGCCCCGATGGTTGTCCCGATGGTTGTTCCGACGTTTGTATCGATGGTTCTCCCGATGTTTGCCCCGATGGTTGTCCCGATTTTGTACTCCTGGTTGTCCCGATGCTTGCCCCGATGGTTGCCTTCATGGGTGCCGTCATGTTTATCTTGATGGATGTCCCGGTTGACATATACATATACAAACATAGTAGTCGAAAATGTATGTGTGAATACATATTTTGATATATATATATATATGGCTACGTTTTGAACGACCGGTTTATGGACAGGTGTATATATATGTATATACAAGCATGTACACATACATGCATACATATAATCATGTCTAGATATATTGATACATATACGTAATACGATAGGGATTTCGAACAATAGTACAAAGGGAAATCGATATATACAAAGATAGACAGACGGGCAGATGTGCGCGACAATGATAGGCACGAAGACACCACAGAACCAAGAGCCATCGCAAATCGACCCCCCCTGACCTTTCCCCAAAAAAACACCCTTATCGGCCGAAGACTGCTTCTCTCGGTAGCCCTAGTAGTATCACTTCACGACGTCGCACGGGCGAACCCCGTTCCGCACACAATCAGAATTGGAGTTCTGTCACACCGTGCCTCTTTCTGTTGGGTGCCTGCGCGTAGCTTTGTTTTGTGATGGCGGCGCGGAGCATCACCCGCATTTTAAAGAGCAGCCCCTAACCAAAAAACAGAACAACAAGAGGTGGGACCTTGAACCGGCCTGCCTCCTAGGGCTGTTGTGTTCCCAATGCGCAACGTGAAAAAAACATCGCCAACCGTCGCAGTCATCCCATGAAGGTTTGCGGCATGCGATGCCACATTCCTTTGGCCCTTGGACTTCATTTCGAGTCGATGCCCGGACTTACCTCTTTGGCGTTTTCCTGCTGCTCCTCCTCCTCCGTCGGAGACGGATCCGGGGCGGAAGGCCCCTGGGAGGACCTCCTCCTCCTCCCCCTCCCCTTCCTCCTCCTCCTCGTCCTCGTCCTCCGCCTCTTCCTCCTCCTCGTCCTCCCTCCCTCCTCCTCCGCGCCGCGGGCGTTCAAGGTGGAACGCCGCCCATGGTCCGGGATCGTCATATGTTGAACGATCCGGCTCATCGAGAAGTCCCGATCGTTGAAGGTCGACCGATCCACGCGGTCTCAGAAGCCAGCGCCGACGTCGTCGCGACGGGAGCCTGCCGTACATGGTTGGCGTTGTCCAGCAGCCCCCGTTTTGAGATGGCTTGTGGCTGTGCTGCGTGGCTAACGACCCTTCCCCGCTCGCGGGGGTCCTGGCAATGGTTGCCGCGCTTCCGTGCGCACGCGTGGCAGTCAGCCCTCTTTGGTGATCCGAATTTGTAAAACATCCATGATGAGCGATTCGACTTGATGACGCCCGGTCATACGTATTGATTCATATTCCGCGGCGTGAGCGCGTCCAACACGCGTTCCTTCGCGTGGAGGCCTCTGTGAGCCGATTGTGTGAATCGTGCGCTGATCTGTACTTCCAAAAGCGTACTGTCACAAAGGCGTGGGCCCCTGGAGGGCCGCGGAGACACGTTTCTTCACCCCCCCGTGAAAGGACACCGCCCTTCGTCCTCCTCTTCCTCCTCCTCTTCCTCCCTCCTCTTCATCCTCTTCCGCCCTCCCCCTCATCCTCCTCCTCCCCTTTTTCCTACTTGAAGCAATGGTCGTGGATCCAGGCTACCAGATCCATTCCAGCTTACTCCAGCTGCCTGCGGCAAGTTCCGCCGCCATGCCAGCTCAGCACCCTGCCTGGCGATTGCGCCAGCACCGCACAACAAGTCGTAACATGTGACACCTCGTGTCCCGTGGCCTGAGTAAGCCATAACCGAAATGATGATGCTCTTTAAGATTGTCTTGATTCTTTCCGGAAGACCGCTTGGGCCAGGTTGGGGCTTCGCCCAATCCGTCCAGTGTCGGAGCTTCTCGGGCCCTCTGGAAAACAGTTTAACGCTTCGTTAGCGTTTCTTCTAGAGCCCCTTCACGTTCTTCAGGGGACGTGAATCACTTTCGGGATCTCTTCTGTGATATCTTGATGCCTCCAGGAATGCCGTTGCATTGTCACCACACCTGGAGCTCGGAAGAAAGATCTCTGAATCTCTGGAGGCTGGGAGCTTCGCCGCACTCAGGGTTTCGAACACCTCCCGAAGCCCCTCCAAGCGCCCACGGTCCGTCGAGAGACACGATAGTGCACGCAATTAGACTCATGTGCAAGAACTCGGGGGGGTCCGCCATGGTGCACACACCGCCCATGCCTGCACTGCCACCCATGCGCAGCGGCGGATCGAAAAAAACAGTCGATCATTTGGCATATCGCCGTGCGTCAGTTGGTGAACGCAAGTCGTTTCCAACAGCTGACCGCGTGCGCGCCAGATGTGCATACCGTCGTTTTTTGGCTCCAACTCGGCCACGTTGGTGACCAACACCCGGCGCTGAGCATCCGCCCGCGCGCCGTGAACAACCGTGTTCTGGCCAGAGTTCCCCATATACGGCGTTTTTGCTCGACCGTTGATGTCTGGCAACCGTCCCTTGTGCCGTGGACGCCATGAGGCGAAGAAGACTACTCCTTTCGCCCAGTCCGGTTACGACGGCTACTGCAAGGGCTGCTACCGCACGCTCTTCCCAGACGCGTACAACGAGAAGCAAGCGGCCCGGAAGTCCACGTGCAAGTTCTGTGGCCTATCCCGCGAGCTTGTGAACAAAACCATGTGCAAGCCGTGCGCCAGACAACGAAGTTGCCACGTCGACGGCTGCACGTGGTTCAACCAGGAAGGCAATCCGTTGCGATGCACTGCTTGTGACAATAGAACCACGAAGGCGCATGCAATTGCGAAATTGTGTGCAATGAGATGCCCCACTCACACCACTGCCGAAGAGCGCGCCCTGGGTCTGTGCCATTCGTGTGCGTCCACGACCATCTCGTGTGCGCTGTGCTGCGCGCCGGTCCCCAGTGCCTCTGTCACCAATGCGACATGCTCGACGCCCGCGTGCCGCTCGTCATTTTCTTTATGTCTTACATGCGCAACGTCTTCTGTCAAAGACACGTGTAAAACGTGCTGGATTGCAGAAGGGCGCCTGTGTAGATACTGCACCACGACCACAGCACACACACAATACACCAACGAACGGTCTTGCTGGACGTGTGCGATTAAACGTTGTTGCGACGTGTGCCGGCAGCTACCACCTCCCAACGCACCACTCGCTGGCTGCACCATGTGCGACGACCTCGCCCTGTGGTGCCCAACGCACACCAGTGACGAAGAACGGCAATCAGGGCTGTGCCGACGACACTTTGACGACCCCGCCTGCGGGTACTGCTATCGGACGGTAGATCCTGTGACTGAACAAGAACTGGTGGTTGCGCGGCTACCGTGCGCATCGGCGAATTGCCCTCGGTATGTCCGTCTGTGCAATCTGTGTTCCACGCATTTCCAAGACTCCGCTGCCTTGTGCGACACGTGCTGGACCCTGGCCGGGGACGTATGCATCATATGCAAAGAGAGACCAGCACGGAACGAAAGGAGTTACATGCACTGTTGCAGGCCCTGTTTCGCGGGGCAGTCGCCAGCCGTGCTTTCTAAATTGGTGCAGGACGAAAGTGCATCGTACCTGGACTCTCTGCCACCAGCGCAAACGTGGTCGGGCGCAGAGCCTGCGTTGCAGTGGATCACGAATGACGATGCTCCATATGCAGCCTTACCGCCGTACCAAACCACAGCGGAATTCACCGACCCAGACCATTGCCGATTGTGTCTTGCGACAGTGCCAGCGGACCACCTATCAGCGCACCTGTGCGAAGTGCACAGCGATCTGATCGATCCTGCCGGTGATGTACTGGAGTCATATCGGCGCGTCGTGCTACAACATTCCTTAGCGACATGGCCCACTCCAATCAGTCCCCAGATCGTTCGGGCACGGTTGGCCGCTTTCAAGGACGCCATGACCGACGACAGCTACGCCTTGGCACCGTGCGCGATCTGCGCACGGCAGAAACGACGATGCAAACTACAGCGAGTGCACATACCAACGCCATCGACTGAAGAGTGCCCCGAATGGCTGTCTTGGCCCGCCGACACCTGGACCACGCACAAAGCGGAATGGTATGCCCAATTGGACAATGTGTTCAGCATCGACAGGCACATGGAGATTATCTTCTGCGTAGCCGACCGCCTACACGAAGCACAGGAAAACGTGGACGCTTGCCGAAAGGACGAAGAGAGCACCCTGGGGTTCGCAAGTACCGCTGCAGCGGAAAGCTGGCTAGAACGAGTGCGCTGCTGGGCGGCCGCTGTGAGAGCCGATTTGGAGGCCGACTCTATCTCCTCGCCGACGGGGAATCCAGACTGCAGGTGGTTGGTCTACCGCAAGGGCATCCTCTCCTCCGACACGAGCGACGCCGCCGACGGCTACATCCACGGCGCCGACGTACCACCAGGGAAACGTCGTAGCCTACCCGCAGAGCCCTGACGCTGCGCCGACGGCTCTGGGCATGCTGCCAGCCGCGCTGGCCCAGACCATGCTGGTGCAGTTCGTAGGCGCCGTAACCGACGATCTCCGTCGACACCCCGAACTGCAAGTGTCGGTGAGGCGCCTGCGCGACGCATTTCGATGGCTCTCCTCGAACAACTGGGCATTCATGCTCGCCACCAGGCACCACGACACTTGGCGCGACGGTACTTTGCACGCTGTGTTCGAAAACCTCTTGGACGCTTACAAGACAAGTATTGGGAGCACCGAAGGCGTTCCAAGGGAGGTGCTCGCTGCGGCGACACCGGCATCTGCGGCGAAAGCCTCCGTGGCCTCAGAGGGGCCTGCTGATTGCGGAGATGGCACCGATCCCGTTCACGACCAGAGTGATGTGCGCGAGGACACTAGTGCAGCAGTGGTGAATGGTGGCATGGACGACGTTACGTCATTGCGACTCTGGACGTAAGTCATGGAGAACTTCGAAGTGGCACAGCGCCTCCACGACGAGATCAGCAAGCTTTCCAGCGACACGGACCCGTCCGCACGCGCCCACAAGAAGATGCGGCACAACGAGGCACTCGCCCAAGCAGTTGACACCATGCAGCGGATGTCCAGCGCCCATGTCCGAAAGGAATTGGAAAAGTGGGCCGCGGGAGAGAAGTCCGAGATGCCGCCGGTGAAAATCGCTCACGGCGATCAGTTCGTGTCATCCCGGACGGAAACGTTCTGGGGCGCTTGCTTCGTCCGCCTTTTCCCGCGCGGGGACTGTCAGGAGACGTGCCCGCGGAGAACGACTCGCCTTCCTTCTGCCCAATGGGCGAAGGCTTTGCTCACTCGGGCCGATACGACGTGCTGGCGGCGAGACGTGGAATTCGTAGCCACCGTTTTCAACGCGTTCCTGCGGCGGGACCAGATGGCCAACGTGGAGGCCCACGTCAAATCCACAGGCCACGGTGGGGTCACTGGCATGACGGCAGACGAAGCCCAGGCACTCACGAAGCTCACGGCCGAAGGCCTCGTTTCTTCTGCCGCCGCAGCAGGCGACGCCACCAGCGTCCGCGAGCTTCTCAGAGAAAAAGGTCTCGATCCTGTCGTCCGGAACGCCGCCCAGAGGATGAACCTCGTGCTCCGACGCGTCCGGGGCTCCGCCGAAAAACGGGACGGATTCATATGGCGATTTCGAGCTCTGCGCGTCTGGTCTGGGTGCTCATCCTTATTTTTCACACTGAACCCACGCGACATTCGGAGCCCCCGGACCGTCCTTCTGACGCAAGGCGACCTTACCGTTGCCCGTGAGTTCTCTCTTGACATGAGCGAGACTGAGGCCGCAGAATGGATGGCCGATTTCAACCAGGCGGACCCGCGAGCCTTGCACACCCTCGTGTCGCAGGACCCGCTCATCGCCGCGCGTGTCTTCCACTGGACAGTGCGCCTCGTCATGCGCACTTTATTTAATTGTACTGACACCCCCGACAACCTCCACTGCGATGGCATCGCTGCGAACACTTTGCCGGGCATCTTTGGCCACGTCAGGGCGCACTTGGGCGTCGTGGAAGAACAAATGCGCAAAGCTCTTCACGTCCACATGCTCATTCAATGCAATTGCCTTCGGCACTCCCGCCTCCCCCCTCCTCCTCTCCCGCACCCCCCAGGAAGTCGACTTACTCACGTCTCGGCATCCGGGCACCCAGGGACATTCCGTCGTTGGTCTATGAAAACGTCGGAACGGGGACCTCCCAGGCGCCTTGGCACGCCCGATCGTCATCCACAGGACCAGCTTTTTCGGTGGAAGCCGTAGATCTGCGGATACGGGTCTCGCCTTCCAGTGCGCGGCCCTGTCATGTGCTCCCCGGGCCCGCGGTTCCGCCGCGCGCGCCGAACCTGGCGCCACACCCCCTTGGCCAGAGTAAAGCTCCCGTGTAAGTCGGCATGCCCGTGCCGACAATGTCGCGCGCTCCCCGCGCGCTATAGCCGCCAGAGCGCGGCGGCGGATTGCTCGGATTCTCGCACCCAGACGACCTGTTTCGAAACGACGACTTGCAGACCACGTTCAAGCGGACTTGGCACTACGTGGCTTCCATCACTTTCCGCAGCACGGAGGCCTTCGCACACTACACGGGTTCACCGCTTGGGATGGATGCTTTGCGGCGGTTGCCTTTATTGCCGCTGACCAAGTCGCAGCGGGACAAAATTGGAAGTGTCCGTGCTGCTGCCAGCAACACCGCCCAGCAGCAAAGTCGAGGAGCTGTCGAACCAACTGCGTGCATTGGCGACGTCCCAGATTCTGCGTTCTTCCCAACGTCGTTCTCGTCCGACTCCAGCGTTGACAATGGGCAATGGGCTGCGCGCGCTGTCCAAGAGGTTTTCTCTCGGACACGCAAGACAGGCAACCACGTATGCAAACCCGCAGTGTGCTACAAAGGACGCATTGGGAAAAAAGGGTTCTGTCGTATGCATTACTGGCACTGGGCTCGGCACTGCGACGAGAAGAGTGGCAGAGAGGTCGCCAAACGGCAGCATGGCTTGGAACTCCACGCTCGCTGGGATGGTCAGGGCCCGCCGCCCATTCTGCGGTGCCCGCCGAACGTCGGCTTGCCCGCCCTAGAAACGAACCACCCCTTCCACTTCCGGCTCAACCCCGCTATCATGCTGGGACCTCAGTGCAATCATGACCTGGCCGTCCTTTTACGCCTCTGCGACTTGCCCTCGACCGGGAACGGGCCTCCAGACGAATGCAAGGTACATGAAATAAAGACTGCTATGGCGGAGGCCATGGGTGACCACGAGTACTACACCTCGGCATACTCATCGAAAGCACAGCCGCACGCGGATGGACTGAAGCTGACGCTAGCCGCTTCCCTGGAGAGGAAGGAACGCGCCGCGCGCGCAGCAAGCACTTCAGCGGAGGTGGACGAGCATGAGAAAGCCAGGAAGTTGCTGCATACACTGGTTGCCGCGACGAACAACAGAATGCACAAAGGGTTCCCCGAAATGATCAGCTACTTGCTGGGGAAACCGATCGTGTACAGTAGCCATACCTTCGTCCCCGTGTTCTTCGGCAAGCTATATGCTGGCATCCGCAACGTGTTGTACGCCGCATCACGTGGCGACGACATCCACGCAGACACGAAACGTGCCCGACCTTACACTACGCCAATTACCTCGACCAGGAACTTCCTCGACGAGTTCGATTACGCGCACAGGCCGGATGAGATGGAGCACTTCCCGCTGTACTTTTTCGTTGCTGCTTGCGATGCAAAGGCGTCAGTTCAGAAGAAGCCGCCGCCAGGCTCGCTGCAATGGCGCGAAGACGGCGCCCATCGCCAGAGGACAGCCACAGCCGTGGTAAGTGCCACCTATGACAAAGTTCCGCTCCGGGGCCACCCTACGTCTGCCGAACCACACGGACCGATCCTGTATCAGTACGCGTACTACGCCTCCGTGCGCCTGCATAAGCCGTGGAAGGTGCCGATCCTCTACGGCAAACTACCAGGCAGACCGCAGAGCGCAGATCTGTTGGAAGAATGGTTCCTCTACGTCGTGCACATCATGATCCTCTTCCGACCGTTCCGAACTTTCCACGACTTCGTCCATCGCGCTGCGCAGCTCCCGTGGATCCACGGCGAGGAGGAGTTCCAGAAAGCGGTCGTCAACGAATTCCACAAGTGGGAGACGTCGCGGCGAGAAGCCGCCATGCAGTGCACCTCTACCACGCAACCATTGTCCGACGCTTGGTGGGCGCGCAGGGTGGAAGAGACTATTCGGAACTACGACTTCGCTTCCTCCAGGAGAGAGACAGTCAGAGATGCCTGCCCTTCGAGCGTCCAGATGCCACACCTGCCACAGTGGGCGAGCGCCGCCGCCAGCAACGCCGACGCTGCGACGCACGACCCACCTATTCATCACGCTTCGCGTATCCCGAACCAGCTCATGCAAAAACCCTGGCCAAGAGAGCTGGCCAGAGTACCGATACAGTAACACAATGTGCTGGCCTCCGGCCAGTGCAGCCGATCCGGAGCTCTCCGGATGCGTGTGGTGAAGGACGACGACCAAGACGACTATGATGACGACGACCACTACGACGACGTAGACGGACGGCCAGTGATGGGCGACCAATCGCAGCGTGTTGGAAGCAGCTTGGAGGCAGTTTGTGGGTTTCTTGTGAGGCATCGTGGAGGCCTCTTGCAGCCATCTTGGAACAAGCTTTTGAACCTCTTGGGAAGCTTTTGGATGCTTCCTGAGAGACACTTGAAGCCTCTTCGGGCCTTCGAAGGCCTTGTGAGGCCATCTTGGAAGCTCCTAAGGGCCTCTTGGGCCTTCTTGAGCCTGCCTTTTCTTGAACCCTCTCCGAATGGGAAGACGAGATTGACAGAGGAAGCGCTCTCGACCACCTCCGCCCATTGGGCTGGTCGGATCCTGATGGAATCTGACGACGACGACAACGGCAATCCAGCCGACGTACCCATGGACGACGAGGAAGCCACGGATGAACTGCCTCGCCGACCATTCCGCGCGCAAGATCCTACGAGTGTGCTCTGCGGCAGTTTCCCTGAAGGCATTGAAATGGACGACGTCATCGCCCCGGAAACGTGGCAGAAAAGCAAGGCAGCAGAGGCCAAATACATCGCCGAATTCATGCGGGACAACTCGGACCGACTGCGCGCTGCGGAGCGGCCGCCAGATTGTACTGTGGCCAGCGACGCAACTTGCATGCGCCCCGCCGCGTCGCTGGCAGCGGCAGACCGGCAATCAGAGTTTTTCAAGATGGTGGACGCTTGGAAAGCAGACTCTCACTTTCATCGACACAAGTCCCCGCAGCCAGCACCCGATGCACTTGAGAGACGACTTCGCGCTGCAATGGCTACCGGCGACGCGTCGACGTTCCCCCCTGTACCTCCGCGCACGAGGACGGCAGTGGTCGACGCGTGCCTACACCTTCTGCATAATGGAGTCTTGGATGTAGTGGACATGGAGCGCGTGAACGTCAAACAGGCCCGCGCTTTGCTCTGGAACGCGGCATGGCTACAAGATGTCATGAACCGCAGGTGGGGCTTCGATGAGCCCACGGGCCCAACGGCAACTGGACGCCCTTCACTCGCCGATGGTTTTCAGTTGGCTCTTATGGGTCCAGGCGGTACTGGGAAGACGGCGGTGCTGAGAGTCGTGGAAGCGGTGATCTGCTACTTCAACGGACCCGACACGGTTCAGAAGTGCGCGCCGTCGAACTCCGCCGCGAGGCTTCTCAAGGGTGACACGCTGCACGCTCTCTGCAAGCTGCCGTTCGGCAACGTCACCGTGACGGGCAAGAAGGGCCGCTTGACCCGATCTGTCTTAGAACAGCATCGAGATCGATGGGAGTGTGCTCTCGCGTGCTTCATCGACGAGGTGTCCATGGTTGCTGCGGCGCAACTCTTCCAGTCGGAGGTCCGATTGAAAGCCGCGAAGAATTCCGCTCAGGCATGGGGCGGCTTGGGAATGACGTTGTCCGGAGACTTCATGCAGCTCCCGCCAGTAGACCCGACGGGGGACAGCAGGAGCCTCGCCACAGACCCAGACGAAGTCGACGTCCTCAATGAAAAAGGCCCAGACGCCACAACGAAGGACGCAGACAAGAAGAGGTCCAAGCACGTGGAAACAGTGCAGGGGCTTCAACTCTGGCGGAGAGTGCGACGGGTTGTGACGCTAGACATTAACGTCCGGGCCCCTGGCCCTCTCAGTCAGCTGCTTGGAGAGATGCGTGCTGGCCACATTTCTGACGAGATGTGGGCCTTATACACCAATCGCATTCTGTCTTCCAACGACACTCGACCGCTGGACCCGGCGTCTCCATTTGCAATGCACCCGTGGACGTACATCGTGCACAGACACAAGATTCGAGCTTATCGGTCCATGCAAAATGCGCGACAGCAGGCTTTGCGCACGGGGCAGCGCGTGTACGTCGTCCAAGCCCGGGACGAGCCAGTTCACCCAGGGGACTCTCGGAAAATGACAAGCGACGTCCGCCGGGCACTCCTTCAGAAAGTAAGCCCGAAATACACGCAGGACCTGCCCAGCTTGCTGCCCCTCTACGTCGGCATGCGCCTGACCATGTACTCGAAGGATTGCGTGCGATTGGGACTGATGAAGGGCTGCGTGTGCACGCTTCGACATATCGTCTTCGCCGACGGCGAGAGTTTCCCCGCGGACTCCCTGGACGACAATGTTGTGCACCTGCAGCACATGCCGATCACGTTATGGTTGCAAGCGGACGGCGCTGAGTGGACGCTTCCAGCGTCAGACTTGCCCGCAGACTTGCCAACGTGCACTGACAGACAGGGACTCTTCCAGATGCGGCCCACCTACGGATACCTCGGCGCCACGTGGGAAGAGGAGAACTTTTCTGTCCGCCGGACAACGTACCGGTTACTTCCAGCGGATACCATTATAGCGCACGGCGCCCAAGGATCTGCACCCTCGGAATGGGGACGGAACTTTGGCCACAATGCCGAACAGTAATGCCTGCTCACGCAAAACAATAGTTGCTGTGCGCTGGGGCCCACCGCACACCACTCTTTGTCGTTCGGACAACAGTTGCTGTCCTTCTGACAGAAGTTCTAGTCCGGCGAACCACTGCTGCCGCAATCCTCTAGCCCGCGTGCAAAGGCACTGTTGTTCGGCATTGTACCCAAAGAACCGTCCCCCACTACGGGCGTGCAACAAGGTGGCACGTACCCAGCAGTGGTGGCCGACATGAAAAAGCCACCGTCGATGGACGCCGACACGCACTGGCTCGCTTGCTACGTCATGCTGTCGCGGCCCGTCTCCGTGGAAGGCTTACTCATCTTGCGCCCAGCCACGAGGCGGGAATTGTCCCGACCGCCTCCGAAATTCATCCTCGACGAAATTACCCGCCTTGCTGACATGGAGACGGCGTCGCTGGACGAATTGATTCAGATCCTGCAAGATCTGAAGGGGGAACCGTTCCCGCCTGAGATCTTGGATTCAGTTCTTGCTCAGGACGGCGCCGCCCGGCAGTCCGCCGAGGTAGCCGAATATCGGAGAGCCGGGCCAGCGCTCCGCACAGTTTCTCGGCGCACGCGCGGCAAAACGACGCCACCTGCGCCCCTGTCGAGAGTTGGAGACACGGCGGGCGTGGGCGAGGATGCTGCAGCGCAGGCGACGCCACCGTCCTCGGCGCCCCCGCTGAAGAAGCCGCGGCTGCCAAACATGGAGACGGCGCGCGCGTCGACGCCGCCCACGGTGAACGCCTCCGAGTCGGAAAGAGCAATCTGCGCGGCCGTTGGCCGCCAGTGCGCCGCCGGCGCGGGCGCGGCCCCCGCGGGGAGCACGGGCCCGCAGCCGCCCCAAGCGGCACAGCGCACCGCTGCAGCGCAGCGGAGGACGGCCCCGCTGGGAGAGCAGAGCGCCACAGCGTGCAAGCCAGACGCACACGCGGCAAGCAGCCCAAACAGTGCCGCTAACGCGAGGGAAGGTGCCGCAGATAACGACGACAACGGGAAGCGCAAGGCTGCCAGGCATTCATCCCCCCCGCGAGCGCCCTGCTCCGAGTGCGGAGAGGCTGGATGCACGCCGCGTTCCCCCACGTGCGCCTTCTTCTTGATCGCGCCACAGTGCGAGGCTACCTCCACTTTGCCGTGGGCTCGCGGGACCCCGTGTCCGGCATCGACGAACTTGCGCAACTACTGCGCGAAGTTCACGCGGCACGTAGCCACGGGGCCCTTCGAAGTGGAAAGTGTGGAATACGGAGCTGGCGGAGATTGCCTCTACCACAGTGTCGCGGGCGCCCTCGCTCGCATGGTGCTCCACGGAGGTGGGCCGGCACGACACATTTTAAAGAGCATCCCACCCGCAGTGTTCTTCCAGGGCTCCAACGCCACAATGCAGCACTTGCGGGCCATCTCCGCCTCGATATACAGCCAGTGGGCCCCCGAGCAGGTGCTCGACTTCGTGGTCGCTGCAGCCATGCAACAGCGCAGCAACGCCCATCTCGACGAGTGGGACCCTGCAGCGTTGCTGTCCGACTTCTGCTTCGAATGCCTTTTGCACGCTGAAAGCGTCCTGGCGTTTGAAGAGCAAGATGATGGCGACGCGCTCGTTCGCATCGCGTACACCCAGGCGCACTCTGGAGCAGGCGCCAGAGAAGAGCGCATTACGAGAATACCTGGCGGAGTCGCCAACCTAGCCCAGGTTCGAGCCAGACTCCCCCACTTCATGCGTCAGCCAGGCAACGCTCATTGGGGTACTCAAACTGACGTGCGCAGTCTAAGCGACCGCTTGGATGTGGGAATCTTACTCTTTCAGGATCGCCTACGTGAACGCGCCCGCACCTGCCTCTACAATGTGGGCGGCCAGCGAGCAGATTACCCATGCTGGATCGCTTTATGGTGGGAGGAGCCGATCCATTTCCGCGGCGCGCAGCTGCGCCCACGCCCCCCAGAGTCAGACGCGCACAACAGCAACCGCCCGGACGCAACGTCCTTTTGGTCTACTGCCGATCTTCCAGCATTCCTTCGGCAAGAATTCGCCGAGTGCAATCGTCTGGCGGATTGACTGACCTGATGCGGGCGGATTGACTGACCTGATGCGGGCGGATTGACTGACCCAATGCCCAGTCCATATTTCACACCAGGCTGCTGCGACTTGCGTATCGTTCGATATGCGCCAGAGAAAGACCCCAAGAAGCTTCGAAAAAACTAAAAAAACACCCAGATGGCCCCAGAACGGCCCCCAAGAGTCCCAAAAGAACCCCAAGAGGCTCCAAAACGACCTCCACGAGGTTTGTGTTATCTCGAAGGGGCATACAAACAACATCTCCCGTCTTGGACTTCTCTTCGGGTCCTCTTGGGCCATCTTGGACCGATTTGAGCCGTCTTACGGCTCTCTCGAGCAACGACGGTCCACGTGCGACGACGACGACGACGAACGACGAACGATGACGCACGGCTGCAACGACGACGACGACGCCGACGGACGACGAACGGCGAACGACGAAAACGACGACGCCCAACGACGACGACGACGACGACGACGACGACGACACTGACGACGACGACATCGAACGTCGAACGACGATAATGACGACGAACGATTAACGACAACGACGAAACGTCGGACGACGACAACGACATCTCCGACGGACGACGACAACGACGAACGATGAACGAGAAAAGACGAACGACGACGACAGAGAAGGGCGACAACTACGACGACGACAACGATGACGACAACGACGACGCCCGTCTTGAAGTTTCTTGGAGGTTCTTTACGTGACGTTCCCTGGCAAGCCCTGTAGACAAAGTGGCGCTTCCCGTTTTTGTCCGGTCAGGTTTGAAATCCCGATCGATAAATCACAGGGTGCGGGCCACCTCAGCACGGCCACACCGCAGCCCGACCACACCTCAGCACGACCACGCCCCAGCACGACCACGCCCCAGCACGACCGCACCCCAGCACGACCACCCCCCAGCACGACCACCCCCCAGCACGACCACACCCCAGCACGACCACACCCCAGCACGACCCGATCGATAAATCACAGGGCACCCCAGCACGACCACACCCCAGCACGACCCCACCCCAGCACGACCCCACCCCAGCACGACCACACCCCAGCACGATCACATCCCAGCACGACCACACCCCAGCACGACCACACCCCAGCACGACCCGATCGATAAATCACAGGGTGCGGACCACCCCAGCACGACCACACCCCAGCACGACCCCACCCCAGCACGACCCCACCCCAGCACGACCACGCCCCAGCACGACCACATCCCAGCACGACCACACCCCAGCACGACCACACCCCAGCACGACCCCACTCCAGCACGACCCCACCCTAGCACGACCACGCACGACCACGCCCCAGCACGACCACACCCAGCCCGACCACACACGACCAGCACGACCACACCCCAGCACGACCACACCCAGCACGCACGCAAGACCACACCCCAGCACGACCACACCCCAGCACGACCTCACCACAGCACGACCACACCCCAGCACGCACGACACGCCCCAGCACGACCACGCCCCAGCACGACCACGCCCCAGCACGACCACCCCCCACCACGCACGACCACCCCCCAGCACGACCACCCCCCAGCACGACCACACCCCAGCACGACCACACCCCAGCACGACCACACCCCAGTCGCACCCCCGTGGAATGTTTCGTGGGGTGTCTGGTTGAGTGGTTGCCTGTTCGTGGGGTGTCTCGTGGAGTGTTTCACGGGGTGTCTCGTGGAATGTTTCGTGAGGTGTCTCGTGGAATGTTTCGTGAGGTGTCTCGTGGGATGTTTCGCGGAGTGTCTCGTGGGATGTTTCGTGAGGTGTCGCCCAGTTGGGTATCGTGAAAACGTGACCATGCTTCACATGTCTATATCCCTTTCCGGGTTCGTGGGTCCATCATGTTTCACACGATGGTTAGAGCGAAGCGCTTGTCCCCAGCACGTTCCGTATCGCGTCCCGTTGGCACGTCCCGCGGTGCGTCCCCATGGCACGTCGCTTGGCACGTCGCTTGGCGCGTCCCCTGAGACGTTCCGCGTCGCGTCCTCCCGGCATGTCCCCCTGTCAATTAGCTCTGGGGCAGCTGCTATGTGTTCAGGCAGCTCGAGCTTCAGACCCAGATCAGTTCGGTCAGGACTCGGATGCAAAAGAAGACTCGATCCACTACGCTATAGAGCACAACCGCGGCATGGCACATCGCAACTCAGCACGGCGCAGCACAGCACATATTTCGGCCCGTTACATCAATATCGATATACTCAGCATTGCACGTTGGCACGTTCCTTGGCACGTTCCGTGGGGCGTCCCTTGGCGAGTCCCCCTGGCACGTCGCGTGGCGCGTCCCCTGGCACATCCCGTGGCACATCCAATGGCGCGTTCCGTAGCGCGTCCCCTTTGGCACGTCCCGCGGTGCGACCCCATGGCGCGTCCCCTGGCACGTCGCCTGGCGCGTCCCTTGGGCCGTTTCGCGGCGCGTCCTCCTCGCATGTTCCCCTGTCCATTAGCTCTGGGGCATGCTTCTGCGTGGCATGGGCTTGCTAAGGGTTTTACTTCTGTCGCCGTAATGTTGCTGAAGCTAAAAGCCCTAGCATGATTGCGGGGACCGCCACGGGCAGCGCGATCGCCGCCCTGTGGCTGGCGGCCAGCGTGCTCCTCCACCCCGCCAATTGGCTTGGCGACGGGTGGTGCCCTGGCGGTCTCGTGGGGGTCATCTGGACGTCTAGCACTACCAGCACGACTGAGACTAGCGTGACCTGGACCAAGGTGGTTGTCGACGCCCCGTTCCCCTGCCCTCCGCCCGTGTCCCTTGACTGCCCGCGTGTCGGGCCAGAGAGCTTCCACGTCCTGGGCGAGGGCGTGGCGGGCTCGACGGTGGAGGTGCCCAGCTGGCTGCTCCTGCTGACGCTGGGCGGCGCCGAGGCTGGACTGGCCTAGGGCGCCCGGCGCTGCTGCGCGCGGAGAGCGAGCGACCTCTGCGGGGGGCAGCCCTTGGGCGAGGCTCGGCTGCAGATCAAATGATACGCCTGCCGCCGAGATCGCTCTTCGAGACGGTCGCGCATCCCACTCCAGGGTCGCGCGGGCTGGTCGCCTTCTCGACCCGCCCAGGCCGGGCCCACGAGAGGCTCTTCTTACGGCCCGCCCCGCCCGACGCGGACGGCGGCCACTGGGCCAGCTTCGTCTACACTCCTGGGGGCGACTTCTATGTGGAGCAGGAGACCGACTACAACAGCTCGGCCCTGCTCACAGGGCGCAAGGGCTACCCGTCGGGCGCCCCGCAGGTGGTGGCCTTCAGCCGAGCGCTGGGGCCGGGCGAGGTGGCGGAGCTCGCGAAGAGAGCTCGCGCCGAGGCCGTCGCGCTGGCCGGGAGCGAGGGCCCTGACCCTGGCGTGCCCGACGCGGTGAACTGGATGGGGCGGTCGGCTGGAGCTCCCGGCCTACTTCCCAGCGCAGGCGCCGCGCCTCAGCGCTTCGGGCCGACGGCTCCGGGGGAAGCAGGCCAGGCCCCTCCCCGTCGGCGACGTCGAGGGCTCGAGGGCCGCGCTCGTGCCAGCTTCGGAGCCTGGCGACGGCATTCCCACGCCGCTGCCGGAGGCTGCCGACGGGTGCGGCTGGCTGCGCAGCGACCTGGCCTGCTGGGGCGGCGCCTTCGCCTTCGGCACCGAGCTGCGCCCCGGCCAGCCCCCGTGCGTCGGGCTGCGTGGGCGCGGCGAGTACGGCATCGCCACCGACCGCAGCGGAGGTCATCACCCCGTGGAGCTCGTCGAGCCTGGTCGTGCGGCGGAGTGGCGCGAGGCCAAGCTGCTTGGGGCCACCCGCCTCCGTGGCGGCAGCGAGCGGCTCGAGAGGAGGCTGCTCGGCGACGGGGCGCCTCGGCCGCCCGCGCCGGCGCCCCCCGCGGCCCGGGGCGAGGCGGCCGAGGTCGACGACCTCCGCGCCTGCTGGATCGACTGCGACGACGCGGGGGCCAGGCACAAGGAGTGGAAGAAGGTGCTGCAGGAGGCCGCTCAGGAGAGCGCCCAGACGGCCGGGCTCAGAGGGCCCCCAGCGTGCCCCCCTGTCTGCAGGAACTTTCACAAGCATGGCGGGACGCCCAAGGCCTGGTTCGCCGAGCGGGCCCGCGAGGTCGGGATCTCGCGCAAGGACCAGGCCTGGCACGAGGTCGAGCGCCTCATCGAGTGCCTCTGGCTGGCCGGCAGCTACGACCAGCTGAACGCGGGGGCCGTCGCGGACCTGGAGGTGGTCGCCCGGCGGCTGCTGCAGCGCGTGGGGGCTTGCGCGAAGGGCGCGGACGACCCCAACTGGAGCGCGGCCAAGCACTTCAGCGCCACCTCCTCGGCCATGGACCTCGCCCCCGAGGAGATGCGCACGCGCGCCAGGCGAAGGGCGAGCTGGAGCTGGAGACCCCCCATGTCCGCGCCCGCGCGCCCCACTCGGGGGCCGCCCCGGGCGCCGCCGACGCGGCCGCCGCCGCCCTCGCGGGCGGCCCCCCCTCGCGGACGGAGGGCGACCAGGCCAGCAGAGGCAGAGCAGGAGGAGGGAGAGGTAGAGGCGGCCGCGGGCGAGGCGCTTGGCCGCCGGCGTGGCGCTGGGCGCCGAGGGCGACGACGGCCCGACCGTCGCCCGCGAACCCCGCAGGACTCGCGCCTTCCCCTCTTCTGAGCGCCGCGGGCATGCCCGCGGCCGCCGCGGGCGGGAGGCGCAGACGGCTGCTGCGAGACATCGGCGCGGCCATCGAGGCGCTGGATTGGATGCGTTGAGGGGGGCGCGGGCCTGCCCCGCGGCAGATGTCGGCGCCCGCCGAGAAGAAGATGTTGGGCCTGCAAGCTGATGTGCGGCAGCGCGTCGTGGAGGCGGCCTCCCGCTGGTGCGACGTTGACAGCGCCGTCGGCGATCGTGGAGCCTTGGCCAGGCTCTTGAAGGGGCGCTCGGGCTATGCGCCGGCGCCTTCATGCAGCGCCGGGTCCTACGAGTCCTCGGAGGTATCTACGCCGAGCGACTTGCACGACTCGCCGTCGCTCATCTCGACGTTGCCTCCAGAGGCGAGGAAGCACCTCGAGGATTTTGAGAAGCTTATGCTCCGGTCCTCGCAGCAGACGGAATCAATTCAACAGCGTGAAGGGGTGCCGGGCTGTCACGCCGACCCGGCACTGCTGAGGGATCCCCGTGCCCACGGCCGCCTTGTGCGGATGGTAGCGAGAGTCGGCATGGTGACCTTCACTCGAGACCCGGCCCGCGCGCTGGGCGTCTTCTTCGCCACCAAGAAGGCCGCCGAGCTCAGGCTGATCGTTGACTACCGGCGTGCCAACCAGCTGTTCCAGAAGCCTCCAGGCGTCGCCCCCCTGAGCGGCGACACCTCGGCGTCGGGGACGTTGCCGACTGCTTCCGCGGGATGAGGTTGGTGACGGCGGCGGGGGGCGACGTTCGGCGGTGCTTCTGCCGGTCGCCCCTCGCGCCCAAGCACGCCGGCGCCTCCGAGGTCGACGGCGTGGCTGCGAGGCCGGGCGAGAAGATCCGGCCCATGTGCGCGAGCCTCCCGATGGGATTCTCGTGGTCGCTGCACGTTGCCCGGACTGCGAACGCCCAGCGCCTGGGTCGCCAGCCCGCGCTGCGGCGGAGCCAGGAGTTCTCGGATCGGGGGCCCTCTCTGGTCCTCGGCGGGCCATCCGCCTCGGCAGGATCAGGTCACTACATGTGCGTTGACAGTGCTGGCGTGCTCTCCTTCGACGGCGACCTAGTGGGCCGCGCCTTGGCGGAGGCCCAGAGGGACTTTGACGCCGACGCGCTGCGCTTCCACGAGATGGAGGTTTTCGGCCACGGCGGGCCGTCCTTGGGCTGGCGCCTTGACGGCGATGCCCGAGTCGCCCGGCCCAGTGACAAGCGCTTCGCTTTGGTGCGCCGCGGCGTCCGGGCATTGCTTCGGTCGAGGAATGTCTCCGGCTGGCAGGTCGAGGCCGTCCTCGAACACGTCGCTTTCCTGTGTTTGATGCGCCGGGGGCTCCTCTCGATCTTCCACGCGGTGTATCGCTTTGTTCGGGGGTCCTATGCGAAGTTCCAGCGGCTTTGGGGCTCGGCTCGGGAGGAGCTTTGCGCTTTCTTCGGTGCCATGATCTTCGTCGAGGCCGACTGGGGCGAGCCGTGGGCGCCCTGCCTCTGCGCCAGCGACGCGAGCCTCCACGGCTTCGGCGTCTCCCAGCCCCCCTGGTCGCGTCGGGGCGTGGCCGAGGTCGGCCGCGTGCCAGTGCTCGGTCGCCGCCGGCTGGGCGGCACCCGGGCTCGGGGGCGCGCCTTCGAGGTCGCCGGCTTCAAGGTGGACCTCGAGAGCTGCGACGTTGGGCGCGACTTCCTCGGCCGGCCCGCGCGGCTCGACAGCGAGGCGAGGGGGGGTCCTGGAGGCGGCGCGCTGGGAGCTCAATGAGGATATTGCTGAGGTGCCCAGCCGCCTCCTTGCAGGCGACCGCTGGCGCGCTATTCTCGCTGATCGTTGGCTCCATGCCGACGACATCTTGCGCCTTGAAGCCAGGGCGGCGGTCAAGGCCAGAGCTCGCGCCCTGCGCATCGGGGCCGTGGAAAACTGCCGCGCCCTCTTGCTCGGCGATAACTTGGCCATTGTTCTTCTTTTCGCTCGGGGGAGGTCGAGGGACTGCAGGGTGCTTGCGCAACTGAGGCGACTCTTTAGTTCGGCCCTCGCTCGGAATGTCCGACTTTATCTCCGATGGATCCCCAGCGAATTCAAGTTTGGGGACGAGGGGGCCGAACTTGCGATACATTGCATGACGCTGAGAAGACTTCTGTTTCTCACCAGGGCACCGAGCTGTCGCGAGCGGGGCCCGAGCTTGAGGATAGTCAGGCCGATCCCCCCCCCACCTCGAACCTCCTCCTTAGCCATTTGGGCTCCAGATCTGCTCCTCGGGCCGATTATGTTTCCGCGCCCGGCCTTAGCCAGGCCGAGGCTGTCAGAGCCGTAAGATGGACCGACGCCGGCGGCTGCCGTCGGCTCCCTGGCCGGCCCCCAGGCGGGCGCCCGCCCGCGGCGTCGGCCCCTGCGCGCAGCCGCTGCTCGACTGCATCCCTGGCTCGGCCGAGCTCGGGGCAGGCGACCCGCGTGCGCACCCTGGCCCTGGAGCGAGGTTTGGCCAGCCGCCTGGCGATGCACGGCCGCGCCCTGGAGCAGGGCCGGCCCGAGCGTCTCGCGGGCTCCGCTCGAGCCCAGACGACGGAGGCTTTCCTGGGGCAGGCGGCGGACGACACCCCCGGCAGGATGGCCAGGGCGCCGGGCCCGGCCGGCCGAGGCGCCCCCGCTGACGCCGAGGGCGAGGGCGGCTGCGACAGCGACGACTCCTCGGATCCCGAGGAGAGGGCGGCGGCAGCGGCCCGCCAGAGGGCCGCGCGCCGGCGCGGGAGGAACCACGTGCGCCAGTGCCTCGGCGCTCTGATGGGCGCGGCACTCCTGGGCGCGCGGCTGACGCCGCTGGAGGCCCGGTCCGTGGCCGATGCAGCTACTACCCAATGCCGCCAGCGCGTCCTCGCCTTCTTGGGTTGGGGCCCTTTCTCAGAGACGGCGTTGGAGGAGCCCGCGCGCCTGGGCGCCGCCCTCGCCGACTTCGCGAACTGCGAGTTCGATCAGGGCCACAAGAGCTGGAGGGGGGAGAAGCTCCTAGCGGGCATCATCTTCCACTCGCCGCGCTACGGGAAGAACGGCTACGACAAGCTGCCGTGCACCCTGCGCGCGTTGAAGGGATGGCGCAGAGCCTCCCCACCTCGCTCGAGAAGGCCATTGACAGTGGGCATGTGGGTGCCCATTGTAGTGGAGATCGCGAGGCCAGGTTTCTTGGCGGCAGCAGTGCTAGCCCTGATCGCGGTAGGAGGGCGCCTGCGCCCAGGAGAGATGCTGGGCCTGACGCCGGCATCTTTCCTGCCACCCGCCCCCGGCGGGGTGGCTACCTGGGTCCTCTTGCTCTTCCCACATGTGCAGGAGGGCAACCTGCGGTCCAAGACCGGCGAGAGCGACGACAGCATCCCGCTGGTTTCCAGGAGGTTCGGCTGGATGGAGGCGATCTACCCGGTTCTCTCCAGGCGCCCCCAGGGCTCCGAGCGCCTCCTGGATTGGAGCAACCGCGAGTACGTGAGTTTCTCCTGGCGCGCTGCCGCCAACCTGAAACTGGGCGGCGGTGCCATATCAGGGGCACCACACGGGGGCCAGCGCCGAGAACCTCGGGACTCAGGAGCAGGCGATGAAGCGCGGGAGGTGGCAGGCTCTTCGGAGCGTCAGGAGGCGCGAGAGGGCCGGGCGCGCCGACCAGGCGCGGCGGGAGCTAGACGCCGAGGATCAGGACCACGTCTGGCTCTGCATGAGGATGATCGAAGGGGTCTTCCTCCGCGGGGACGCGGCGCCGACGCCGCTGGACCTCAGGCGCGGAGCGGAGCCCGACCCCATGCGCGTCGGGCGCTCTTGAGTGCGCCGAGGAGATACGTGCTCGATCCTTGCAGCGGCGGCGGCGGGCTCCGCCGTGCCGCCGCGCGCTGGGCCCCCCCCTTAGTCAGTTTGGACTTGCAGAATGCTCGTGACCAAGACTCGACGACAAAGGTGAATAGACGTTCGATTCTGATTCTTAGGCACCTTGCAGACGGCAGGGTGGTGGCAGTGATGATGGCACCGCCGTGCGCCACCTTTTCAGTCGCGCGCAACAGGTATCCTGTGCGCGATGCCCTGCACGTGCGAGGCCTGCCCAATCTGTCCCCTCTAGATGCATATAAGGTGCAGGTGGGAAGCGCTTGCCTAGATGCTTGTACACTTGCCTTGCGAGCCCGCCGGAGGCATAACATCCCTTGTGCCCTCGAGAACCCACAGACTTTTAGGCTGTGGGCTGACCCGTCACCGAATCGAGCTGCGCCGAACCTTCAGAGAGTGACTATCCACCAGTGCGCTTTCGGCACCAGATGTCGTAAGGCAACCGACCGCCTTTTTTCTGATTGTGTCCGATTTAGATCTTCTGAAGATGGAGTCCTGGAGATACCGCTGTAGCGGGAAGCGCGGGTTTTGCAGTTTCAGGCTAAATAGGAAGCGCCTTACCTTTGTAGGTAGTTCGATGACTAGCAAGGCTGCTGCCTACCCTTCCAGGCTGTGTAATTTTCTAGCTAGCGCCCTCCTTCAGGGTCATGTCTGACGCCACTCCGCCGGCCCAGGGTCCTGTCCTCGTTGGGTCCGAGACCCTTGTGGGTTTTGACAGGGGGCCTGCCGCTGCGCTGCGAACTTCCGTTTTTCCCGGAAAAGGCGTGGGCCCAGGGATTTCTTTTAGTAGGTAAACCTGTCCCCGGTACCTCAACTGAGGGGCGCCGGCGGATGACGGGAAGCGCCTCCGGCGTGCACCGTTGGTTCAGGGGCTTAATTTTCTCTAACTAAGGGGTACCGATTGCATCCCGCAGCTCGCTGGCGGATTCCGGAAAAATGGCCGTTTCGCTCGAGACATCCTCGAAAAATCGGCTCCGGAGGGGGCTCCGAATCGGCATTATCAGCTCTCCCCGAGGCTAGGATCCACTAATGGTGTTTTTTCATGCTCTTTTCAGTGTTTTTTTTTTTGTTGGTTGGTTCGTTTTTGCGGCGCGCGCCGGGCGCGAGCGTGGATCGTTGCTGTTCATTGTCGTTTTGTCCCATTTTGTATTTGTGTTTGTTCTCCTCTTTGTCGACGGGGGTTGCTGAATCGCGTGCGCGCGCGAGCCTGTGGCCGCGCGCGTCGTTCGAATGGTTCGCGGCCCTTGCGGTTGCGCGAGGCGGGGGCAGTGCGTGCCCGATGGCAAGCGCGTTGAATTTTGTTGAACGTGTGGGCTGTATTTTTGCTTGCCTTGAAAGCGGCGACGTGCGCGGAGGCGCGCGCGCGCGCGCGTCGCGCGCATGGATTTTGCCAGACAACCGAGGTCGCGCGCATCATCGTAGCGGGCCGTTTTTGCATCGCAAATGCCGCCTACCCGAGGCGAGTTTGAGCAGAACGGGCAATTCATTGCATGCGCTCTTGTTGCGAATGCGCGGGGTCGCGTGGCGCATTGCGCGTAGTGGCTCCGCTTTTGCCCAGCGCGCGCTTGCGCCACTTCGGCGTCGCGTGCCCCGTTGGCGCCGCGGCAGAGATCTGCCGCGGCACCTTCGCTTTGCGTTTGGGGCGCTGGCGTTACCTGCGTTGAACAGCACGCGAGGGGCGTAGTTGTCGCTTGACATTGCCACCATCGCACAGATGGCGATGCATGCGAGTACCGCGACGCTTACATTCCACGCTGGGCCTCGCGTTTTGTGCTGGTTCTGGTCTCCACGCGTTGGTTTTTCATTCCTTTTGACATCATGGCCGCTTCGCGTGCGGCTGTCTTCTAGTGAAAATATCATCTATCATTATGTACTTCGCCATTCTCCTCCGTCCTCTTTTTCCACTCCTCCCGTTGCATCTTGCAACTGGCCTCGAGCTGCTCGCGGGGACAACGGGGCGCGGGTCCGTGGGGAAATTGCATATTCGCACCTTTGCCGCTCATCACTGATCCCGCCAGTTTTCTTTGAACCTTGAAGCACCTCGCGACACAGGCCCTCTGGGGGCCAAGGGCTTTCGCAGGAGCGCCGGAAACAGCCACGGGAGCTAGAGGGGCAAGTCGTGACGGCTGGGAGTTCTCGACCCCATCCGCGATTGGTTCGTGGGGCGGACGGCGTGCTCGCAAAGCGACGGCAATATAGACGCATCAAGAAGATAATTACTACGTGTCGTCGCGGCACACCGGGTCGCAAGATTTCGAGTCCGACGGGGGCGTGAGTGAGAGATCTGCCGGCAAGCGCTGCGCCCCATAATTTCGAGTCCAACGGGGGCGTGGTTGAGAGACATCCACCAGCGGGCTCTGATTCGTACAGTTTCGAATATGACAGGAGCGTGCATGAGAGATTTGCGTTTCATGCGTCGCCCTTTCTCTTCCCGTTCTTCCGCCACCCCATTCCCTCTCTCTCGTTTGTTTTTCCTCTTCTTTGTAACGCCTCCTCATGTTCTGCTTCCATCCTCGCGCACTCCCCCCCCCCTCCCCCCGTCCTTGCCACCCTCCCCTCAGCGGCCCCAGAGATCGACGTCCTCATTTCCCATGGAGGTTGCGCACTCACCATTTCACGCGCTTTGGCCCTGCGATTTCTTTTCCAACGGCCGCAGTTCGAGACAACCTTCTCTTGCGTGGCGAGTCTCTCATCCGCTTCCCCGTCGGGCTCCAGGGCCCCTGCCGAAAGGCTTGACGATGGATCTCTCGGCCGCGTTCCGGTCGGACTCCAAATTATGCTGTGCAATGCTTGTCGGCGGATCTCTCAGCCACGCCCCCATCGGACTCGAAATTCCGTGGTCCGGCTCGCAGCCGCGGGGACAAGACCAAAACCCAGTATGTGAAATTCTCTTCCTCTTCCTCCTCGTCTTCGTTTATGTGTTGGCCCACGGAGCTCAACAAGTGCCCGTTGCGTTTTTGGCCTGTTTGGCACACTTGGCGCACGTGGTCTTCCTGGCGCACGCGACGCGCTCAGCGCACTGGGCATTTGGCGCAATTGGCCCGCGAGGCGCACTTGGACCACCTGGCACACTTGGTGCACGCGGCAGGCGTGGTGCACCTGGCGCGCGTGGTGGCCTGGCACACTGGGCGCCCCCAGGCGCACTTGGCGCATTTTTCGGTTCTGGCGCGCGTGGCTGACCTGATTCGTTGGGCAAACGAGGCGCGGGTTGCGAGCCTGGCGCGCGTGGCGCACATGGCCACGCGGCACACCTGGCAGGCGCACTTCCCGATCGCACAATGCTGACCCAGGCAAGATCAACTTAGCGTACTTTGCACGGTGGCTCGCACCGACACGGTCGTATATAGTGGGTATCCTGGGGGGCAGGTCGTGGGCACTGCCGTGGCGCGTCTAGGAGGTTATGTTGCTGGTCGAATGCGGTGCCGCTTAGTCTTGGGACAGTTCTAAGAGATAGTATGGTGGGTTCGATTTCCACGAGTCCGCGGCCCCTCAGGATCCAGCCACAGTGGAGTCGTCTCTCAAAAGGGCGCTGGCATCAGGAGCCTATTTGCAATTATGTCCGTGCAAGCCTGTTCATATTGTGATGCATGGCAGGCCCAAGCTGCGCGGCCCCTTTTTGTGGGCCTCGCCGCCATGTCCTGGTTGGCCACCATAGAAGCTTTTCGCATTCGATGATTCCGGAGCCGCCCGCTCTATGGGCGACCGCCTGGGCCGCTGTGGTCTGTTCGTGGTCCCTGAGGAGGCGGGCGATTCGGGCAACGACGACGTTTTGTTTGGAGCCGGCCAGTGCAGCACGCCTGGCAAGCGTGCGCCCGAAGACGAGGAGTTGCTCGACGAGGGTTCTGGGGGTGGGACGGCGGCCCTGGGCGAGCAAACGCCCGCGGCGAAGCGCTCCCAGCCGAAGGGCACCGGCGTCGACGACATCGCGCGCTGGTCGGCCCAGAAGACGCCTTGCCGAAATACCGGAGCGAAGAGTCAGAAGGCGGAGGAGAAGGCCGCAGACGGAGAAGCCACGCTGGACAGGCGCGCCGTCAAGCTGCTGGAGGAGCGCTTCAGGGATTTCGGCAAGGTGGACGAGATCAAGACCCTCAGCGACGTGGACGGGGTTCTCTTGTGGGATGCCTTGAGGTCCGTCCGGGGCGCCGCGGCGCGCGTGCACGACCACCAGGTGCGTGACTTGAGGAAGCGTTTTGCGCCGCCGGGCACTGCGGAGCACGACCTTCGCATCCGCTTTCCCGAGGATGCCTGGGGCCGGGGGCCGGGTGCACTTGGGCCTTCCAGGGCTTCCGTCGGGAGTGGGGCCCCTCTGCTCCTAGATGTGGTTACAGGGGCGTTCTCCCGTTGTCCTGCTCGGGGCCGTTCCAGGGGGGGGCCTCGCTTTGAGGGTGTCTCCGCCCGTGCCCGGGAGCGTTGCCCGGCGGCTAGGACGAGGTGTCCCCGGATCTGCTCGCCGCCATCCGCCTGTCGAAGGACCCGTCCATGGACAAACGCAGCAACGGGGATTTCGTGGCGTACATGTCCGAGTGCGAGGGCCTGAACCAGAAGGAGCTGGTGGTGTGCCTCCGCGACGTCGCCGGCAACAACGCGCTCGTGCAGCCAGCGCGGCAAGAGTACATGTCCGCCCTCATGGAGTGCATCGTCCGGTGCGACCTCGACAAGCGGTTCCCCCAGGAGGTCCAGTTGCTTCAGACTGTATGGGACGATTGCCTGCAGGTGATCTTCAGCTCCTTCGGCAAGAGATCGAATCCGTTCGCTGATTTCTGGGCGATCTACGCGCCCCACTGCAGGCTGGCGATGGACGAGGCAGACGCCTTGACGGCGGCGGGTTGCGAGGAGCAGTCCCCGGAGAAGGTTTTGCCTGCGTGCGTGCGCCTCCTGAACAGTTCCCACCTCGGGCGCTCGCTGTTCCACGACG
Source organism: Prorocentrum cordatum (assembly GCA_963575745.1). Classification (NCBI taxonomy): domain Eukaryota; class Dinophyceae; order Prorocentrales; family Prorocentraceae; genus Prorocentrum; species Prorocentrum cordatum. Next base: position 38,008 of record CAUYUJ010007869.1, read on the forward strand.
TGGCCCGGAAGGGCGCGGAGGGGTGGCTGAAGCAATTGATGACCGCCGTCCTGGACGGCATCAAGCCGCCCATCACGCAGAGGAAGATGAACGCTGCCGACCAGAGAGTGAAGGCGGAGATGGACCGCCTCCAGGTCCACGTCTTGCTACGCGGGAAGAGGCCGGTGCTTGTCGCGTACCGCCGCGTGCCCGTGAAGTGCATGGTGGCATCTGCGCAGGAGGAAACGTCGCTGCCGACAAACCCAACATGACAGGTTCCGTGCCCGGAGCCGCTCGGCATCGTTGTCGTCTTCGTCGTCGTTTTCCTGCCTCTCACGGACCCCTCCGATTACCCCGGCCCCCCCTGGCCTCATTCAGGAAAGGCGGAATTTCCACATGCGCGCCCTGCGTCGCGGGCGGGCGCCCCTCGAGCGGGCTCGCGCGGGCCCGCGCGGGCCCACAGGCCGCGCATGAGGAGATTTCGCTTGTCCTGAGCGGGTGTCGGGGGGTCCGGGGGTAGTCGGAGCGGCCCGCGCGGGCCCCCAGGCAGTGCGATGGGATACTTTCATGTTGGGTTCCTCCGAGCTTCGTTTCTCGCAGGAGTGGACCTTCGTGCGTGCTGGTTGGCTGAAGGACAGGGGTCTGGAGTGCGGGGCGCTGCAGGCGACTTCCTTGGAAGAGGCGCCCACGCGTCGAGCAACGCTTGCGCATCCAATTCCTGCCCCGCCCCCTCGCGGCGGCCGCTCTGCCGCTCGCCGTCGCCCCGCTCTCGCCATATCCTCCTGCCTCCCCGCGTGGGTCCTCCCCTTCCGGCTCCCCCTTGCTCGCCCTTCATCCTCTCGTCCTCTCCATAGCCCTCCCCCCCGTCTCTGGATGCCCCGTCGCGGAGGCTCTGGAGCCGGTGCCGGAGCCACAGGATGAGCACCCGGAAAAGAGCGTGGAGCCTGGGTTGGTCAATAGTTTCCAGTTGGCGAACTCGCACGTGGACGCGTCCTTGGAGAAGAGCAAGAAGAAGGACGCAGAGTCGCTCCTGAAGGTGATCGAGAACCAGACGCCGAAGTGGAGGGTGCACGATCGGACATTCGTGCTCCAGTTAGGATGGCTGCAGTCCCAGCAGGGCGGCAAGGCCCGCGACACTTTTGAGCACTCCGTCCTCTTCGCGCTCTCTCCAGTGAACGTTCAGAAGGGCTACAAGCACGTTCTCGCCCACCTGGCCGAGTTCAAAGACGGCGGGGTGACGTTGTTCTGCGGCAGTATTGCCGAGGAGGACCCGCGGAAAATCATGGCGCTTGTGGACGCGCTGTACCACGGGAAGGAAGTGACCCACGTGTCCCCGTTCCAGAAGACGCCCTTCCGTCGCAAGGCGCTGGGGGCCATCGAGCAGTTCTGCGTCTGCAGGGAGCGCGATGAGAACGGAGAGGAGGTGTCCAAGCTGACGGGCCGGGCTGCCATGCAGGCTCTGTATGCCGAGTTCGAGCGCGCGCTCCAGGCGGGGCAGCTTCTCGCCGGCGCGCTGAAGCCATTCCATACGTTCAAGTGGATGCTGTCGGGGGAGCAGCAGGACGCCGTGCGTGAGGCTCGCAACAACTGCATCCGGGAGTCCCTCCAGGCCAGTGGCGCTCTCGTGAGCGCGGACGCGGAGGTGCCAGACGCCGTGGCTGCGGACGCGGGCCCGAGACCGAAGAAGGCCAAGAAGTCGGCGGCGGCCTCAGCCGTGGACTCCGAGATGGACAGCTTGTTGGCCTGAGTCGCTTCTGTGCGCAGAGGTCCCAGCCGGAGTCCGCGGCAGTAGCTGCGGCCAGCGTGCGTGGGCGGGGGCGGGGACCTGAAGACCGAGGCGCCGGACCCCCGGGGGGAGTGCGGGGTCGAGCTCCATTGAACATCGAAGTAAGCATTTGTTGAGGCAGGGGGCCCGGCCAGGGGTCCGCATCGGCTGTGTTGGAACAGAGGGTGGGTTGTTTTGGGGCCATCTTGGGCCGTTGGTGGCCGTGTTCGCGCTCTCTGGGGCGAACCCGAGTCGTTGCTTGATTTCCTGACGCTTCGCGTGCCCCCGCCGCCCCATCCTTGGCCCCTCGATGGGCCCCTCCAGGGCCCCCCAGAGGCTTTCGACGCCGTGGGCCGCGGGGCGGCCCCAGGCGGGTCGCGGGCGTGGGCCAGTCTGACCATGGTCCTTTTGGGGGGCCACCCCAGGACTTAAAATGAGTTCGATTTGTTGTTCAGATGGGCTCTTGGGTTCCCTTCCCTGGGGGTTCCACGAAGCCCTTGGCAGGCCCCCGAGCCGCGTGAATTCCCCGGGCTGGTCGTGTGCCTCGCGCGGTCTTCCTGTGGGCCCCGAGGTGGTCACTTGAGAACGATAATGTGGCCAAATGTGTTGCTCGGGTGGCGATTGGATTCCGCGCCCGCGCTGGGGGAAATTCCGCGATGGCACTCGTCCGCACGGAGTCAATTACAAGAGACACGAGCTCCCACTGTGTCGTGGGAGCTCGCGTTCGACCACTCGGGGTCTTGTTGGAGCCTTCTCGGGGCCTTCTCAGGTCCTTCCAGGACCCCCGCGGCAACAAACAAAGAACACAAGTCACATGCACAATCTGTTGAGCCAGACGCGCCCGGGCCCTCCTGGGGCGCTCTGGGGCCCTTCTTGGGGCCTTTTTCGGTTTCTCTTGGGGCCCTCGTGGGCCCTGCGCTGAGCCCTCATGAGGGCCCCCTCGCAGTTCTTGGATAACCCCAAGTGAGCGGCCGAGAACAACGAATTCCTACGACGATCTACGCCCGTAGGGCTAGTGGGATAGTAGGGTCATTGCAGGGTGTTGCAATGTAGTTTAGTAGGCATTGCAGGATGTTTAAGGGGTCGTTCTCAAGGGATTGCAGGGTCTTTGCAGGGGCCTTGGCAAGGTGTCGCAATTATTTTGGGAGGGTCGTTGCAGGAACATTTGCAGTGTATTGCAGGGGTCTTGGCGGGGTCTTCGCACGAAAGGCTTTGCAGGGTATTGAAGGGGGTCTGAGGGGGAGGGAAGGAAGGGGGTTTATGATAATATAAAAAGGGTGTTTTCTGTGTTACCTCTCGCGGTGAAAAGGCGGGCAAAGTTTGCCCAGCGCGGCAGGATCAGCCGGGAGGGCATGCGCTGACTTCCACGTCGCATTCCTGCCGCAAATGTCACGGGGGGTACAGTGCTGGGGGCAATTCTGCATGCAGGAGTAGTCTTGCTCGCGACTTGGACCGACACCCCTCTAAGGATAATTATTGTCGTTTCCTGTATCCACGCCAGCCCACCCAGAGAAGATGCCCGTGCGAGTTGCCTCGATCAGGGAAGTGGAGCAGCACGCAGTGCAACAGAAAGGAGGTCAACCGTTACCTTTCGAACATAGGAGGAAGAAGGAGGGGGGAAGGGAAAGAAAAACGCGAGCCATTTTTTCGCCAGAAGTTTCAAGAGGGCCCCAGCAGGCCCGAAAGGGGGACTGAATGCAGACCCGCGTGGCTCCAAGAGGGGCCCGAGGCGGCCCCCAAAGGGCCCCGAGTGAGGCCACCGAAGAAAATCTGGTACGCTGCTCGCCCTCCGCCTCTTGGGGTTTTATTGGGGCCCTCGTGGGCCCTCTTGTGGCCATCGTGGGCCCCCCTTGGAGCCATCTTGGGGTCCTTCTTTGGAGCTCTGAAAGACGCCCGAAAGGCTTGCGTATAACAAAGAACACCATGCGTATAATGCGTGGTGCTCCAGCTTCGAAAACTGGAATCTTATACGCCCACGCTGAGACATTATACGCGCCCGCTTGGGGCCCTATCGGAACTTGCAGAAACGCCCGAAAAGTCTGGCGTATAACAAACAGCCCCCTGCGTATAATGCGTTGTGCTCCAGCCTCACAAGCAGGAGCATTATGCGCGTCACGCTGGGCCGTTTTACGCAGTCTCTTCGACCCTTTTTGGAGCTCCGCTGGGGCTCTTTCAAAGCCTTCGGAGGTCCCCAAAACGGCTTCCAGGGAACAGCGAATTCCTTAAACAAGATACGCCCAGAGAACAGGTGGGAATGCAGGGTCGTTGCAGGCAGGGCATTGGAGGGTCGTTTGCAGGGGATTGCAAAGTCTTTTGCACGGTCAGAGTGAGGGGGCCAGGCGGTCTTACAGTGTCCCTCGGGGCGTGGCGGCAGTGAGGATCTGCGGTGAGGTTATACTTGTTGTTGTTGGTGTGGTTGTTGTTGTCGTCCTGGCGGGTGGGTCGCGGCGCGGGTGGGTCGCGGAAAGGGCGGGTCGCGGCGCGGGCGGGTCGCGGGTGGTCTGCGGCGCCGATGGGTCGCGGGTGGGTCGCGGGTGGGTTGCGGGTGGGTCGCGGCGCGGGTGAGCCGGTGGGTCCCCTCAGTGACCGCTCTCAGGGCCCTGTTGGAGTTGGAGCCTTCTTGGAGGCATTTGCGACCCTAAGAGGGGCCCGAGATGGCCCCAAGACGGTGCCAAGAAAACTCCAAAAGTGCTCCAAGAGGGCCCCAAGATTGCCCCAAAATGGGCCCAACACAATTATATTATTGACCGCCCTTTTGTATACCTGTTTAGGGGGCTCTCCAAGGGCCCTGGGAAGGTTCCCCCAAACAAACCCAGGCGGGCTCCAAGAAGCTCGAAGAGAGCCCCAAAAGGCTCCCAAGAGGGCCCCGAGATCGGTCACGCGAGCGAGGCTTCGCGTGACCGCTCTTGGGGGCATCTTGGGGCAGTCTTGGGGCCCTCTTAGGCCCTTCCGAGTGCCCTGGGAAGGGTCCAAAAGGACCCTGAGCGGCCCAAGACGGCCTCCTTAGATGACTCACTTGGTCTCTAGTCAACGACCGCTTTGACTAGAGACCCACAGCATTCGTCTTGGGATCGTCTTGGGGGCCTCTTGGGGCAGTTTTTGGCCCTTCTTGGGCCCTTCCGAGGACCCTGGGAAGAGCCTGAGAGGGCCCCGAGAGCATTCCAAGAGGCCCCAAAAGGGCCCCAAGAGGGCCCCAAGATGGCCCCAAGATCGGTCACGCGAGAGAAGCTTCGCGTGACCGCTCTTGGGCGCATCTTGGGGCCGTCTTGGGGCTCTCTTTGGAGCCTTCATGAGGCTCTCTTGAGCCCCTCCGAGGGCCTTGGGGAAGGTCCAAGAGGGTCGATGGGGCCTGGGAGGGGCCTTTTCTTTTATGTCATAAGGGGCCGATGGGTCGCGGGCGGGTCGCGAGGCGGGTGGGTCGTTGGTGGGTCGCTGGCGCTGTGCCCGCCCGCCCGCGCCCTCAATATTATCCGCAATTGCGAGGTGCTACGTATTGCAGGTCTTTTTGTTTGCATTTTTTCGCAAGGTATTGCAGGGTTCTTTGCAGGGGTCTTTGCAGGGTGTTCCAGATCTTTGCAGGGCGTCGTTGCAGGGGGCTTTGCAGTGTCTCGCAGGGGGTCCAGGGAAGAGAGTAGGGAGGGAGGTTCATGAGAAGTTGGAAGAGGGAGCTCCCTAAACCACCTCACGCCCTGAAGGGTTGGTGAGGTTTCTGTCTGGGTTCGCATCGCATCCCCCTGGGGAGCGTGATCAGTGCTGCACTACACCCGTGCTGCCCATTAGATGTCACGCTCTGCTCGTGTGATACGCAACGTTTTGGAAGCTCGTATCCAAGAGTGCAAAGTATGAAACATGGAGTGCGCGAGTCACGGTGTAGGGGCGGCTGGGGGGTATTTCCCGCCAGGAAGGACCGCACCCCTTGTATCCTTCCCTGCCAACCCCTCCCTTCCTCGTTTTTCGTTGCCTCTCCCTCGTCACATTCCTCTCCCCCTCTTCCCTCTAATTACTTGTTCCTCGCGCTCCCGTCGCTCAACTTTTCCATTCCCCGTCCTCCCCTCAGCTGTTGTCTTCCCTTCGTTTGATGTGCTGTCCCGATTTCCTTGATAATGCTTGCCTCCCCCATTGACTCCCGCCGTCCTGTCCTCGCCACCCTCGGCTGGTCCCCATCTCCGCCCGCCCTCCCCCGCCAACCATCCCTTCGCGTTTCTGTCCCCGCCCGCGTGGGAAAACGGGCGCCAAAAAACGCTTAATAAAGAGCAACATGTGCAAGTGCGCGGCGTGGCCTAGTAGGGCCTGGGGAACGCCGCCCATTAACATATACCGGTGGTCTTTGGATTCCCGCCCCCCGAGTGCACGTATATGGGCTTTGATTGCGCGCGGGTGTCGCGGCGCGAGCAGTGGGCGACGGGGAAGTGGCGGCCTGCCACAGCGTAGTGGAGAAGGCGCCGCAGCGCAGTGGGGTCAGTTGAACAACTCGCCATGCCGTGGGGCGGCGCGGCGCGCAGAGAAACTGCCCTCCCTTTTGTGCCATCAGTGTCGTTGGCTCTCGTTTGTGGTCTTTGCCACCGGAGGGTCGCGGAGAACAGAGAGGGGGTAGAGAAAGGGAGATAGACGGGGAGGGGGGAGGGCGGGGTGGGGAGGAGGAAACGAAGCAGGACAGGGAGAGGGAGGGGAAGGGGAGGGAAAGGGGAGGGGGGAGAGGGAAGGGGGGACAGAGGGTAGAGAAAAAGGAGGACGAGAGGCAGCGGGAGGCTGGGGGGCAGAGGGAAACGGAGGGGAGGGGCAGGGGGCAGAAGGGAGAGGCAGGAGAAAATGGATGGGGTTCCTGAAACATACGATAACGGACTGGAGGGGCGAGACGTGGAGGATTTTCTGTTGCGCAAGCCCCTGTCGCCTGTGAGCGCATAGGTGAGCGGATTCGCGCGGGGCTGACGGGATCCCGGGGGAGGGCTTCCAAGCGCCCGAAGGGCGGGAAATGGCCGCGCGCAATCGCGTGGCAGAGGCGGGGGGGAGCTCAGCGATCGCTTTTGCGTTTGCGTAGTTGCCCGTGGTCGCGCGCCCGTAGGCGCGACGCCCGCGGGCGCCTCCCGATCAGCTGCGGGCGCGCGCGGGCGCTCGTGAAGCTTTCGCCGCCGCCTCGGAACAGTGATCGCGTTGGACTGTCTGCCAGTGCTTCCGCGCGCTTGCCGGTGCCCGTGATCCAGCATGGCCGCCTGCGGGCGTCGCTCCCAGTAGCGGCTTGCCTCTGAGTGCCCGCGCGCACTTCCGCGTGCGCCGAAAAACGATGCTACGCTGCGAGCCGCGCAAACGGCCGCTGGCGCCGACGGCAACCGCGACCCCAGTGAAAAAAACATGTGGGAAAAAACGTTCCTGCGACGATCCTAGACGCTGGGAGAGGTGAGCATTATCTTGGAGTCGCTCCTGGAGGGCTTCAAAACGGCCCCAAAGAGCCCTCAAAGGCCACCCAGGGGACCCCCGACACGGCCCAAGAGACCCCCAAGAGGCCCCCCAGAGGCGCCCAGATGCCCCCCAGAGCGCGCGAAGAGGCCCCGGGACTGGCCAAGAGAACCCCAAAACAGTCCAAGAGAACGCCAAGACAGCCCACGAGAGCCCCCACACCTCGAGACACTCCCGGACAGTCCAAGAGGGTCACATTAGCCTCCAAGAGGCTCCTAAAACGTTCCGAACGGCCCCAACAATTGCCGTTTCGCTCGAGACCTCTTCAACAAATCGGGTTCGGAGGGGACTCCGAACTGGCATTGTCTTAGAGTCGCTCCCGGAGAGTTTCAAAACGGCCCCAAAGAGCCCCCAAAGGCCCCCCAGGGGACCCCAAAACGGCCCAAGAGAACGCCAAGACAGCCCACGAGAGCCCCCACACCTCGAGACACTCCCGGACAGTCCAAGAGGGTCACATTAGCCTCCAAGAGGCTCCTAAAACGTTCCGAACGGCCCCAACAATTGCCGTTTCGCTCGAGACCTCTTCAACAAATCGGGTTCGGAGGGGACTCCGAACTGGCATTGTCTTAGAGTCGTTCCCGGAGAGTTTCAAAACGGCCCCAAAGAGCCCCCAAAGGCCCCCCAGGGGACCCCAAAACGGCCCAAGAGACCCCCAAGAGGCCCCCAAGAGGCGCCCAGAGGCCCCCAAGAGGCGCCCAGAGGCCCCCCCGAGCGCGCGAAGAGGCCCCAGGACTGGCCAAGAGAGCCCCAAGACGGTCCTAGATAGCGCCAAGACAGCCCAAGAGAACCCCCACAGACCCTCGAGAGACGCCTGGACAGTCCAAGAGGGTCACAGAAGCCTCCAAGAGGCTCCCAAAGTGCTCTCCACGGGCCCCACTCAGGCCCCCGGAGCCCCACGACAGTCCAAGATAACGCCAAGACAGCCCAAGAGACCCCCGCAGACCCTCGAGAGACGCCTGGCCAGTCCAAGAGGGTCACAGATTTTTGAAAAATGGCCGTTTCGCTCGAGACATCCTCCAAACATCGGCCCAAGAGGGGACTCCGCATCGACGTCGTGTTCGAATCGCTTTTGGATCCCTTTCCAAAGGCCCAAGGGAGGCCCAAAAGACGCCCCGGAGAGTCCCATGAGCGCCCAAGAGCGCCCCAAGAAGACCCCAAGAGACCCCCAAGAGCGCTCCAGGAGCCACCCAGACAGCTCACAAGAACCCCAAGAGGGCCCGAGAAGGGCCAAGAAGGTCCCAACAGACTCCCGGGAGCGCCCCAGGAGGCCCCCAGCGCCGAGACGGCCTAAGAAAGCTCCCAGAGAACCCCACGACGCGCCCAGACAGCCCAAGAAGACCCCAGAAGACCATAAGAGGACCCAAAGGGCCCCCAAGAAGCCCCCAACAGGCCCCAAGAGAACCCCGCGCGGTGCCAGGAGCAACGTTTTTCCCCAATTATCTCATACTGTCCTCTGTCGTCGTCGTCGTCGTCATCATCGCCCTCCGCATTCCTCCTCGTGCTCGCCCTCGTTCTTTTCGTCCTCGTCCTTGTGCTTCTCTTCCTCCTTGTTGTCCTCATGTTCCTCCTCGCTATCCTCACGTTCGCCGTCCTCGTCATCGACTCCTCGTTATTCTCGCCTTCCTTTTCTTCTTCGCCCAAAACGCCCATTAGACTACAGCGCCGCTTCCCGTTCTTGTCCGATCAGGTTCCGGAAAATGGCGGGAACTAATGTCACTCCGTTCAAAAAATCTGACCAAGACGCGCCCAAGACGGCCACCAGGGCTCCAAGACGGCCCAAGAACGCTCCAAGACCGCCCTGGAGCGTTCCCGGTCCAAGAGAGCTCCAAGACGGCCCAGGAGGCCCTCAAGAGGCCTCCAAGACGCTTCAAGAGGCTTCGAAGAGGCCTCACAAGAGCGCCAAAGAGGCAACAATCTATGATTTTCGGATAGTTTTTGAAGCTTTTTGGGGTTCTCGCCTTTTCCGTTTCCCGACGCTCCAAGACGGCCCAAGAGGACCCCAAGATCGCCCCAAGATGGCCCAAGAGGCCCCCAAGATCGCCCCAAGACGGCCCAAGAGGCCCCCAAGACGGCCCCAAGAAGGCACCAGAAGGCCCCAAGGCGGCCCCAAGACGGCCCCAAGAGGCTTCGCGGCGGCCCAAGAGGCCGTCAATATGGCTCCTAGAGGGGGCCCAGACGAGGTACACGAACTGACTTTTCGGGTCCTCGGCCCCAAGTGCCCCCCCGGAGGGTCCAGGAGGCCCCCGGGAGCCCCCCAAGACGCTCCAAGAGGCCCCCAAGAGGCCCCAAAAAGGCCCCCAAGAGGCTTCAGAATTGCTTCTAAGAGGCCTACGAGAGACCGACCACGACATCCCAAGGCTCCATTAACTACGAACGATGACGTGGGCAGCTTCGAACGCCAGAGCTCCCAGTACGAACGCTGGCGTCCAGAGCTTTGACGACAAACACTGCTACGAGCAAAAACGGCGCTTCCCGTTCTTGTGCTGTCAGGTTTTTTACAAGGGCGCCGGCGGATTAATATGTGAGGATGTCTCGAGCGAAACGCTTGTTTTTGAAGTCCCGATCGATAAATCACAGGGTGCGGGCCACTCTTTCGTGTGTTGAGGATGTCTCGAGCGAAACGCTTGCTCCGCAGAGTTCGCCGAAGATGTCTCGAGCGAAACGCTTGTTTTGCAGAACTTGGAGGACCTGGGCGCCCCAGGACGAGCACACCCCAGCACGACCACGCCCCAGCACGACCACGCCCCAGCACGACCCCACCCCAGCACAGCCAAACCCCAGCACGACCACACTCCAGCACTACACCACCCCAGCACGAACCCACCCCTGCAAGACCATCACCCAGCACGACCACACCCCAGCACGACCTCACCACAACACGACCACACCCCAGCATGACCACGCCCCAGCACGACCACGCCCCAGCACGACCACGCCCCAGCACGACCACGCCCCAGCACGACCACCCCCCAGCACTACCCCCCCAGCACGACCACCCCCCAGCACGACCACCCCCCAGCACGACCACACCCCAGCACGACCACTCCCCAGCACGACCACACCGCCTTGGTTGAGTGGTTGCCTGTCGTCGTGGAATGTTTCGTGGGGTGTCTCGTGGACTGTTTCGCGGGGTGTCTCGTGGAATGTTTCCAGGAAAACGTTGAAAACGGTCGCCCGTGTCTCGTGGAATGTTTCGCGGGGTGTCTCGTGGAAGTGCCCGTCGCCCAATACGGTGTCGTGAAAACGTTTCCATGCATGCGGTTCTATATCCCTTTTCCGGGTTCGTGGGTCCATCATGTTGCGAAAGAGTCTGGATTGTCCCGGAAAGGGCTGAAGCCCAGGGTTCTCTTTTAGAAGTTTGCCCCCGGAATCGACGGGAAGAGGGCCGGCGGAATTATTCTGCGATAAATTACGTGCGGGAAGAGGGCCGGCGGAATTATTGAAGTGGCCTCCGGCCAGTGCCGCCGATCCGGGGCGCTCCGCAAGATGATGATCAGGATGATGTTGCAGGGGAGAGGGCAGGGGAGGGGGTCTGCTCTGCAGGGGGAGTCCGCTCGGCAAAGGGGGGGACTGCAGGGGAGAGGGGTGGTCCGCTCTGAAGGAGGGGGGGCTGCAGGAGAGGAAGTCTGCTCTGCAGGGGGGGGGGGGGGGGGGGCAGGGGAGGGGGGGGGCGTCCGCTCTGCAAGGGGGGGGCTGCACGGAGCGGGGTCCGCTCTGCAGCGGGGGGGCTGGGCTGCAGGGAGGGGGGGCGGTCCGCTCTGCAGGGGGGGGGGGGGGGAGGAGGGGGGCTGCAGGAGGGCGGGTCTGCTCTGCAGAGGGGGGGGGAGCAGGGGAGGAGGGGGGGATCCGCTCTGCAGGGGGGGGGGGGCTGCAGGGAGGAGGTCCGCTCTGCAAGGGGGGGGGGGGGGGTGCAGGGGGGGGGTCGCTCTGCAGCGGGCGCGGGGCGGGGGGGCTACAGGGGCGGGGTCCGCTCTGCAGGGGGGTGGGGGGGGGGAGGGGGGGGAGGGGGGGGCGTCCGCTCTGCAGAGGGGGGGGTGCACGGAGCGGGGTCCGCTCTGCAGCGGGGGGGGGGCTGGGCTGCAGGAAGCGGGAGGGGGCGTTCTGCAGGGGATGGGGGGTTCCGCTCTGGGAGGAGGGGGGGGGGGCGAAGCACTGAATTAGGTCGGAAATGAGGTCCCCCCCTCCCGAAGCACTGAATTAGGTCGGAAATGAGGTCCCCCCCCCCCGCAGAGCGAAGCTTGAGCGAGCTCAAGCCCACGCTCTCAGAAACTCACACGCCGGATCGGCGGATTTTTGACGATGTCTCGAGCGAAACGCTTGTGTTCATAATTTGTTGAGGATGTCTCGAGCGAAACGCTTGTTTTGTGTTATAGATTGTCCTCTCCTGGGGACCTGAATTCTGAGGATCTCTCAAGTAGATCGCTTGTTTTCACGTGCCCAGGTCCTGAGGATGTCTCGAGTGAGACGCTTGGTTTCACGCCTCCAGGTTGCCCAGACAGATTTCTAGCATGAGGATTTGTTGAGGATGTCTCGAACCAGAGGCTTGTTTTCACGTGTCCAGGTCGCCCAGGCGGATGTCTAGCATGAGGATGTGTCGAGGAAGTCTCGATCGAGACGCTTGTTTGCACGTGTCCAGGTTGCCCAGGCGGATGTCTAGCATGAGGCTGTGCTGAGAACCTCTTGAGCGAAACGCGTGTTCTGACGTGTCCAGGTCGCCCAGGCACAGCACAGCCCTCGGCACGGTACATCAATATCGATACCCCTAGCATTGCAGCCTGGCATGTTACCTGGCACGTTCTGCGGAGCGCCCCGTGGCGAGTCCCCCTGGCACGTCGCGCGGTGCACGTCCATTGGCACGTTCCGCAGTGCGTCCCCTTAGCACGTCCCACGGTGCGTGCCCATGGCACGTCCCCTGGCACGTCGCCTGGCGCGTCCCTTGAGACGTTCCACGGCGCGTCCTCCTGGCATGTCCCCTGTCGATTAGTTCTGGGGCAGCTACCATCTGCTCAGGCAGCTCGAGCTCAAGATCCAGATCAGTTCGGTCAGCACTCGGACGCAAAGGAGGACTCGATCCACAACACTATAGAGCACGATCGTGGCATGGCACATCGCAGTTCAGCACGGCCAGCACAGCGCAGTCGTCGGCACGGTACATCAAGATCGATACATTCAACATTGCATCTTGGCACGTTCTTTGGCGCGTTCCTTGGCGAGTCCACCTGGCACGTCGCGTGGCGCGACCCCTGGTACGTCCCGCGGCACGTCCGTTGGCACGTTCCGTAGCGCGTCCCCTTGGCACGTCCCGCGGTTCGTGCCCATGGCACGTCCCCTGGCACGTCGCCTGGCGCGTCCCTTGGGACGTTCCACGGCGCGATCTCCTGGCATGTCCCCTGTCGATTAGTTCTGGGGCAGTCTGCTCAGGCAGCTCGAGCTTGAGATCCAGATCAGTGCGGTCAGGACTCGGATGCCAGGGAAGACTCGATCCACAACGCTATAACGAGCACAATGGCGCCGTGGAACATCGCAGCTCAGCACGGCGTAGCACAGCACAGCCCTCGACACAGTACATCAAGATCGATACATTCAGCATTGCATGTGCCCGTCGCCCAATCACGTGTCTTTGAAACGCTGCCATGCCTTACATTTCTATATTCCTTTCCGGGTTCGTGGGTCGATCATGTTTAAGCCAAGTCTTCCAAGCATATGCATCGGCCGGCTCTGCCATCAAACGTCCACCGCTGTAAAATGAGTAGCATGTTTCTGCGTGGCAGGGGCTTGCTGAGAGTTTATTTCTGTCGCCGTAATGTTGCTCAAGCTGCCCCCCCCCGACCTCACCCGCCTGAGCGCTCCCTGTGGGAGTAGGATCTTTAAGCCAAGCCTTCAAAACACATGCATCGGCGGGCTCTGCTATCAAGCGTTCACCGTTGTAGAATTAGTAGCAGCTACTATGTGTTCAGGCAGCTCGAGCTTAAGATCCAAATCAGTTCGGTCAGGACTCGGATGCAAAGGAGGACTCGATCCACGACGCTATAGAGCACAGTCGCGTCATGGCACATCGCAGTTCAGCACGGCGCAGCACAGCACAGGCCTCTAAAAGGTGCATCAAGAATGATACGCTCAGCATTGCATTTGCCCGTCACCCAATCAGGTGTCTTTGAAAACGCTGCCATGTGTTACAGTTCTATATTCCTTTCCGGGTTCGTAGGTCGATCATGTTCCCCAACGCATCTCGAACATAAGGGTTTGCGGGTATGCTACGAATTGATGGCGTCCGAATCACTCAAGATCCCGAGCAGGTTTTGCAGAGCCGACCGCGACGCGGAAAAGCGCCCCGCGCGCAGGAATTCCGAGGATGTCTCGACTAATTCGCTTGTTTTTCTAGGATTTAGCGTGACAGTGTTGAGTTTTTGCGTGCCCGCTCGAGGATGGTGCGCCCACCGCGCCAAAACGTCGAGGATGTCTCGAGCGAAACGCTTGTTTGGCAAAACTTGAGGGACCTGGGCGCCCCAGCATGCCCCAGGAGGCCCTGGGAGCGCGGACGCGGCGTAATCTACGATGGATCGTGCCGTTGGGAGCGCGGACCACGTGTAATTTGCAAAGGATCGTGGCCCTCCGAGCGCGGGCGCAGCGAATACAAGGGATCGGGGCCCTGGGGGCTCGGAGGCAGCGTAATTTACTATGTTACGATGGATCGTGGCCCTGGGAGCGCGGACGCAGCGTAATTTACGAGGGGTCAGGGCCTTGGGAGCGCGACTCCAATGTAATTTACGAGGGATCGTGGCCCTGGGAGCGCGGACTCAGCGTAATTTACGAGGGATCGTGGCCGTGGAAGCGCGTCCCGTGGCACGTCCATTGGCACGTTCCGTAGCGCGTCCCCTTGGCACGTCCCGCAGTGCGTTCCCATGGCACGTCCCCTAGCACGTCGCCTGGCGCGTCCCTTGGGAGGGTCCGCGGTGCGTCCTCCTGGCATGTTCCCCTGTCAATTAGCTCTGGGGCAGCTACTATGTGCTCAGGCAGCTCGAGCTTAAGATCCAGATCAGCTCGGTCAGGACTCGGACGCAAAGGAGGACTCGATCCACAACACTATAGAGCACAATCGCGCCATGGCACATCGCAGTTCAGCACGGCGCAGCACAGCACAGCCTTCGGCACGGTACATCAAGATCGATACATTCATCATTGCATTTTGTCACGTTCCCTGGCACGTTCCGTGGCGCGTCCCGTGGCGAGTCCCCTTGGTACGTCGCGCGGCGCGTCCCTTGGCACGTCCCGTGGCACGTCCATTGGCACGTTCCGTAGCGCGTCCCCTTGGAACGTCCCGTGGTGCGTCCCCATGGCACGTCCCCTGGCACGTCGTTTGGCGCGTCCCTTGGGACGTTCCGCGGCGCGTTCTCCTAGCATGTCGCCTTGCTAATTAGCTCTAGGGCAGCTACTATGTGCTCAGGCAGCTCGAGCTTGAGATCCAGATCAGTGCGGTCAGGACTCGGACGCAAAGGAGGACTCGATCCACAACATTATAGAGCACAATCGCGGCATGGCACATCGCAGTTCAGCACGGCGCAGCACAGCACAGCTCTCGGCACGGTACATCAAGATCGATACATTCATCATTGCATTTGCCCGTCGCCCAATCAGGTGTCTTTGACACGTTGCCATGTCTTACATTTCTATGTTCTTTTCCGGGTTCGTGGGTCGATCATGTCTTGTAGTTGGTTTACCCCAGGTGTTGACTTGAAGGGGGCCGGCGCTGCGACTAAAAACCAAGTCGAAGAGGGCCGGCGGAATTATTTTTGAGGATGTCTCGAGCGAAACGCTTGTTGTTCAGAATTTGTTGAGGATGTCTCGAGCGAAACGCTGGTTTTGCAGAGTTGGGGATGTCTCGAGCGAAACGCTGGTTTTGCAGAGCCGACCCCGACGCGGAAAAGCGCCCCGCTCAGGAATTCCAAGAATGTCTCGCGCGTGCCGCGTCCCGCGCGCAGGAATTTCGAGGATGTCTCGACTAATTCGCTTGCGCTTCCAGGGTTTAGCGTGACAGTGTTGAGTTTTTTCCCGGAAAGGGCAAAGGCCCAGGGTTCTCTTTTAGTATGTAAACATAGTCCCCCGTGCCCAATTTGAAGGAGGCCGGCAAAATTTTTCCCGGATAAATATCGAGGTCGAAGGAGGCCGGCGAAATTATTTTTGAGGATGTCTCGAGCGAAACGCTTGTTTTTGAAATCCCGATCGATAAATCACAGGGTGCGGGACACCTCAGCACGACCACACCCCCAGCATGACCACACCCCAGCACGACCACGCCCAGCACGACCACGCCCCAGCACGACCACACCCCAGCACGACCACACCCCAGCACGACCACACCCCAGCACGACCACACCCCAGCACGACCACACCCCAGCACCAGCACGACCACACCCCAGCACGACCCGATCGATAAATCACAGGGTGCGGACCACCCCAGCACGACCACACCCCAGCACGACCCCACCCCAGCACGACCCCACCCCAGCACGACCACGCCCCAGCACGACCACACCCCAGCACGACCACACCCCAGCACGACCACACCCCAGCACGACCCCACCCCAGCACGACCCCACCCTAGCACGACCACACCCCAGCACGACCACACCCCAGAACGACCACACCCCAGCACGACCCCACCCAAGCACGACCCCACCCCAGCACGACCACACCCCAGCACGACCACACCCCAGCACGACCCCACCCCAGCACGACCACACCCCAGCACGACCACACCCCAGCACGACCTCACCACAGCACGACCACACCCCAGCACGACCACGCCCCAGCACGACCACGCCCCAGCACGACCACGCCCCAGCGACCACCCCCCAGCACGACCACCCCCCCAGCACGACCACCCCCCAGCACGACCACCCCCCAGCACGACCACACCCCAGCACGACCACTCCCCAGCACGACCACACCGCCTTGGTTGAGTGGTTGCCTGTCGTCGTGGAATGTTTCGTGGGGTGTCTCGTGGAATGTTTCGCGGGGTGTCTCGTGGAATGTTTCGTGAGGTGTCTCGTGGAATGTTTCGTGAGGTGTCTCGTGGGATGTTTCGTGAAGTGTGTCGTGGGATGTTTCGTGAGGTGTTGCCCAGTTGGGTATCGTGAAAACGTGTCCATGCTCCACATGTCTATATCCCTTTCCGGGTTCGTGGGTCCATCATGTTGCGTGCCCGCTCGAGGATGCTGCGCTCCCCGCGCCAAAACGTCGAGGAAGTCTCGAGCGAAACGCTTGTTTGGCAAAACTTGAGGGACCTGGGCGCCCCAGCATGCCCCAGGAGGCCCTGGGAGCGCGGACGCGGCATAATCTACGAGGGATCGTGGCGTTGGGAGCGCGGACCACGCGTAATTTGCAAAGGATCGTGGCCCTCCGAGCGCGGGCGCAGCGTAGAATACTAGGGATCGGGGCCCTAGGGGCTCGGAGGCAGCGTAATTTACAAGGGATCGTGGCCCTGGGAGCGCGGACGCGAGGGGTCGGGGCCCTGGGAGCGCGACTCCAATGTAATTTACGAGGGATCGTGGCCCTGGGAGCGCGGACGCAGTGTAATTTACGAGGGATCGTGGCCGTGGGATCGTGTCCCGTCGCACGTCCATTGGCACGTTCCGTAGCGCGTCCCCTTGGAACGTCCCGTGGTGCGTCCCCATGGCACGTCCCCTGGCACGTCGCCTGGCGCGTCCCTTGGGACGTTCCGCGGCGCGTCCTCCTAGCATGTCGCCTTGCTAATCAGCTCTACGGCAGCTACTATGTGCTCAGGCAGCTCGAGCTTCAGATCCAGATCAGATCGGTCAGGACTCGGATGCAAAGGAGGACTCGATCCACAACGCTATAGAGCACAATCGCGGCATGCCACATCGCAATTCAGCACGGCTCAGCACAGCACAGCTCTCGGCACGGTACATCAAGATCGATACATTCATCATTGCATTTGCCCGTCGCCCAATCAGGTGTCTTTGACACGTTGCCATATCTTACATTTCTAGATTACTTTCCGGGTTTGTGGGTCGATCATGTTTGGTTAAGAAGACACGTCGTTGTCGCACGGCCCACGGTATTCGGTTGGATGAAGCAGAAGGGAGCGGCAATCTTTGGTGGATGGCAGCACGTATTGTGTATTACATGTTTGAAGCGCACCACGTGGGCACCGTGAATGAACACATTTCAGGGACATTCTGCTGCCCCCCCACACTAATAATCAGTGCTCTCTTGTGAAAGTCCACCGAGCCTCATCTCACTCCTCTCTTCCTCTCTTCCGTTTGTGGTCCCCTTCGCCTTCCCGCAGATTTCATCCTGCCTACGTCGCTCCTCTCCTCTCTCCGCCGTGCTGCTGCTGCTCCTCCTCCTACTCCTCCTGCTCCTCCCCCTCATCCCCCCCTCCCTTCTCCGACTGCGTTCCTGCATCCTTCATCCTTCTGGAGACAGGCCAATCCAGCTTCCAATTCCCTCCGTGCCCGCTCCTATTCCACGGTCCTCCTTCCTTCTTCCGCCTCTGTCATCCCCCACGCTTTGCCCCCCATCGATGATGACGACGGCGACGACGACGGCGGCGGCGACGACGACGGGTGCGGCGTCGGCGGCGGCGACGACGGCGACGACGGCGTCTGCGACGGCGGCAGCGACGACGGCGGTGGCGGGGGAGGCGCGCGCGCCCTGCCTGCGCGAATGCTTCTTCCCCTGGCCTCCTCGGGAGGCGGGCACCCTTTCCGCTCGGCGGCATGGCGCCCGAACACCACTCCCCCGCCGAGGGGCTGCGGGCAGCGGCAGCGAGGCAGGCAGCGCTGCTGCGCGGGCTGGGCCTCGACCGGCGGCCCTTTGTGCTGTGCGTGCGGAGACCCGCGCGGCCGACGGCAGCGGCGGCGACGGCTGCAGGACACCAGCGACAGCGGCGGCCACAACAGCGGCGGCTGCGACGGCCGCAGCAGCGGCGGCGACGACGGCGGCGGCGACGGCTGCAGTTCGGGGGTTGGCGATGATCCGTTCATTTGTCACAATTGTTATTTTATTTTGATTGCTAAGGGTCGGGCCTTCGGACCTTCAGCATTTACCCAGGTGAGAAATACGCCGCCCAAGAAACCCACATACATGTGTGGGTGCCTGCGTGGTGTTGATTGTTGTACATTCATGCTCGTAAGATTACGACAAAGACGACTACTACTACTACTACTACTACTACTACTACTACTACGCCCCCCCCCCCTTTGATTTGACCCCGATACGCCCCCTCCCGTCATCATCATTATGCTGCTGTTTCCTTTCTCGTTTTCTCTCTCTCTCTCTCTCTCAATCTCTCCCACTCCCATTCCCATTCCATTCCCATTCCCAATACCATTACCATTATCATTCCCATCCCAATTCCCATTCCCATTCACATTACCGTTACCATTACCATTACCTTTACCTGTATCTTTACTTTTACCTGTACCATTACAATTACCATTATCATTGCCATTACAATTGCCAGTGCCATTACACTTGCCATTACAATTGCCATTATCATTGCCATTGCCATTGCCAGTGCCGTTGCCATTGCCATGGTATTGCCATTGTCGGTAGCCACCCCGTTACCATTACCGTTACCATTACCATTACCATTCCCAATACCATTCGCCACCACCATTACCATTGCCATTCCCATTACCATTACCAACACAATTGCCATTACCATTACCATTACCGCTGCCATCACCATTACAATTCCCATTCCCATCATCATTGCCATTGCCATTACCGTTACCAGTACCATTTCCATTACCATTGTCATTATCTTTCCCACTACCACTACCATTTCCATTCCCGTTCCCGTTCCAATTACTACTACGATTCCCATTCCAATTCCCATTCCCATTACCATTACCATGACCATGACCATGACCATTACCATTGCCATGGCCATTGCTATTGTCATTGCCGTTGCCATTGCCATTCCCATTACCATTGCCAATCGCTACCCCGTTACCATTGCCATAACCATTACCATCACCGTTATCGTCACCATTACCATTCCCAAAACCATTATCATTACCACTGTCATTGCCATTACCATTGCCATTGCCATTGCCATTCGCCACTACCATTACCATTGCCATTCGCCACTACCATTACCATTACCATTACCATTACCATTGCCATTGCCATTGCCCTTCGCCACTACCATTACCGTTGCCAGTACCATTACCATTCCGATTCACATTCCCAATACCATTACCATTACCATTACCATTACAATTGCCATTGCCATTACCATTACCATTACCTTTACCTCTACCTTTACATTTACCCTTACCCTTACCATTCCCATTTCCGTTACCACTACCACTGCCATTTCCATGCCCGTTCCCATTCCCATTCCCATTCCCGTTCCCATTCCCATTCCTATTCACATTACCATTGCCATTACCATTGCCATTGCCACTGCCATGGCCATTACCATTGCCATTGCCATTCCCATTGCCATGGCCATTGCCATTGCCATTACCGTTGCCGTTGCCATTGTCATTGCCATTGCCAATCGCCACCCCGTTACCACTATCATTACCGTTACCATTACCAGTACCATTACCATTACCTCTGTCATTACCATTCGCATTGCCATTGCCATTAGCCATTACCATTACCATTGCCAGTGCCATTTCCATTGCCATTCCCATTCTCATGACCATTACCCTTACCATTACCATTATCATTATCATTTCCATAACCATTACCTTTACCTCTACCTTTACCTTTACCCTTACCCTTATCATTCCCATTTCCGTTACCACTACCACTACCATTTCCATTCCCGTTCCCGTTCCTATTCCCATTCACATTCCCATTCCCGTTCCCATTACCATTACCATTGCCATTATCATTACACTTACCATTGCCATTGCCATGGCCATTATCATTGTCATTGCCATTGCCAATCTCATTGCCATTGTCATTACCATTACCGTTGCAATTGTCATTGCCATTGCCAATCGCTACCCCCTTACCATTACCATTACCCTTACCATTACCAGTACCAGTACCATTACCTCTGTCATTACCATCACCATTGCCATTCGTCACTACCATTACCATTGCCAGTACCATTTCCACTCCCATTCCCATTACCATGATACTACCGCTGCCATTACCATTAGAATTCCCATTCTCATTCCCATTCCCAATACTATTACAATTTCCAGAACCATTACCATTACCATTACCAGTGCCATTACCATTACCACTACCACTATCATTTCCGTTCCCGTTCCCATTCCCATTTCCATTCCCATTACCATTACAATTACCATTGCCATTGCCAGTACCATTACCATTACCATTAACATTACCATTACCATTACCTTTAACTCTACCTTTACCTCTACCCTTACCATTACCATTGCCATGGCCATTACCATTGCCATTGCCATTGCCATTGTCATTGCCATTCCCATTGCCATTGCCATTACCATCACCATTACCGTTGCCATTGCCATTGTCATTGCCTCGCTACCCCGTTACCACTATGATTACCGTAACCATTACCAGTACCATTACCAGTACCATTACCATTACCATTACCATTGCCATTGCCATTGCCATTGCCATTGCCATTCGAGGGTTTCAGTAGGAATCATTCAGTGGAGGGTTTCAGTAGGAATCCACAGGTGGAGGATCTCGGTAGGAATCATTCAGTGGAGGGTTTCGATATCAACCCTTCTGTCGAGGATTTTACTGTGAATCCTTCTTATGGGGGCGTCCAATAGGAATCCTTCTAAGGGTGAGGGCAGATGTGGTCACGTCGCATTCCTTTTTTTTCTCCTGGCGCCCCCCCCCCCCCCAGAAACGGTCCCCAGGGGGAAGGGTGGAGGGCCGAAAAACCAAAAAACACAAGGAAACCCCCCCCCCCTCAAAAAAAAAAAAAAACAATCCCGAGGAATTCCTCGGAGGGGGTGGGGAGGGCGAAAAGTTCGCCAGGATTGTTTTTTTTTGTTTTTTTTGTTTTTTGGGTTTTTCCTGTGTTTTTGGACTTTCGCCCCCCGAGCATGCGGGATTCGCTTCATGGGGCCGCGGCCTCCCCCCATGAAGCGAATGATTGGACTCCTCAGGGAGGGAGGGGCAGAGGGGGGGGAAGTCCCCCAGGAAGGGGGTATCGGGGTCAAATCAAAGGGGGGGGGCGGTACTACTACTACTACTACTACTACTACTACTACTACTACTACTACTACTACTACTACTACTACGACTACTACTACTACTACTACGACGACTACTACTACTACTACTTTTAGTACTAGTACTAGTACCAGTACTACTACGACTACTATTACGACAACTACGACTACGACTACTACTACTACTACTACTACTACTACTACTACTACTACTACTACTACTACTACTACTACTACTACTACTACTACTACTACTACTACTACTACTACTACTACTACTACTACTACTACTACCTACTACTACTACTACTACTACTACTACTACTACTACTACTACTACTACTACTACTACTACTACTACTACTACTACCTACTACTACTACTACTACTACTACTACTACTACTACTACTACCTACTACTACTACTACTACTACTACTACTACCAATACTACTACTACTACGACTACTACTACTACAAATACTACTACTAATAATACTACTGCTACTACTACTACTACTACTACTACCGCTACTGAAACTATTACTACTACAATTACGACGACTACTACGACTACATCTACTACTACTACGACTACTGCTGCTACTGCTACTACTACTACTACTATTACTACTACTACTACTACTACTACTATTACTACTACTACTACTACGACTACTCTTCTTCTTCTTCTACTACTACTACTACGACGACTACTACTACTACTTTTAGTACTAGTACTAATACCAGTACTACTACGACTGCTGCTACTATTACGACAACTACGACTACGACTACTATAACTACTACTACTACTACTACTACTACTACTACTACTACTACTACCTACTACTACTACTACTACTACTACTACCACTACTACTACTACTACTACTACTACTACTACTATTCCTACTACTACTACTACTACTACCAATACTACTACTACTACGACTACTACTACTACAAATACTACTACTACTAATACTACTGCTACTACTACTACTACTACTACTACTACTACTACTACTACCGCTACTGAAATTATTACTACTACAATTACGACGACTACTACGACTACATCTACTACTACTACGACTACTACTGCTACTGCTTCTACTACTACTACTACTACTACTACTACTACCATTTCTATTTCTACTACTACGACTGCTGCTGCTACGGCGACTACTACTACTACGACTACTACTACTACTACGACTACTACGACTACTACGACTACTACGACTACTATGACTACTACTATTACCACTACTGCTACTACCACTTACCACCACCACCACCACTACTACTACTACCATTATTTCTACGACTACCACTACTACTACTAGTCCTACTACTACTACTACTACTACCAGTACTACTACTACTACTACTACTACTACTACTACTACTACAACTACTACTACTACCACTACCACTACCACTACCACCACCACCAGTACTACTTCTACTACTACTACTACTACTACTACTACTACTACCACTCGTACTACTTGTACTATTACTACTACTGCTACTACTACTACTATTGCTACGACGACTACTGCGACTACGAATACTATTACTATCACTACAACTACTACTGCTACTTCTGCACTACTACTACTACTACGACGACGACGACGGCGATTACTTATACTACCATTACGACGTATACTACTACGACACTACTACTATTGCTACTACCGGTGCTACTACTAGTACTACTACGACTACTACTACTACTACTACTACTACTACGACTACGACTACGACTACGACTACGACTACTGCTACTAATAACAATACTACTACTACTGCTACTGCTGCTGCTGCTACTATTCCTACTACTACTACTACTACTATCACCACTACGACTACTACTACTACTACTACTACTACTACTACTACTACTTCTACTGCGACTACTACTACTACTACTACCACCACTACGACTACTACTACTACTACTACTACTACTACAATTATTATTACTACTTCTACTACTACTACTACTACTACTACTACTATTTCTACTACTACTAATATTTTTTTTATTACTACTACTACTACTACGACTACTACTACGACTACTACTGGTACTACTACTACTACTACTACTACTACTACTACTACTACTACTACTACTACTACTACTACTACTACTACTACTACTACTACTACTACTACTACTACTACTACTACTACTACTACTACTACTACTACTACTACTACTACTACTACTACTACGACGACGACGACGACGACGACCACGACGACGACGACGACGACGACGACGACGACTAGTACTACTACTACGACGAATACTACTACGGCTACTACATCTACTGCTACGACTACTACTACTACTACTACTACTACTACTACTATTACTACTACTACTACTACTATTACTATTACTATTATTACTACTACTACTACCACTACTGCTACTACTAGTACTACTTCTACTACTACTACTACTACTACCACTACGACTACTACTACTACTACTACTACTACCACTACTACTATTACTACTATTATTATTACTACTACTGCTATTTTTACTACTACCACTACTACTACTACTACTTCTTCTTCTTCTTTTACTACTACTACTACTACTACTACTACTACTACTACTCGGGGGCGCGAAGATTGAGTAGTTTACAAGGGTTTGTGGCTTCGGGGACGCGAGAATTGTACATCCTACTAGGGATTATGGTCTCGGGGGCGCGAGCATTATATACTGTACGTACGAGGGGTGGTGGCCTCGGGGGCGCGAATATGGTGACATGTATTTGGGATTCAGGTTTCGTGGGCGCGAATATCATGTATTCGTGGGCGCGAATATTATGTATTCTTACTTGTCCCACGCCCCCCCCCCCCCAGATTTTCATACAACGCGATTCGGGGGCGCTAGCCAGAGCGTCTTTCGATCCCCCCCCTCGCGCGTTCAGCCAAAATTAACAGCGAGGAAACAGAACTCAGGACTGTAACAGTGGAAGCTGGAAGCTGCAGCTCGCACAGAGAGATGTAAGCCAATCTGCTCAGCCTGATGGCCCCGCAAGGAGGCCGGCGGATTACAAGTGGTACTGCGAACGTTTCTCACAGATGCCCTTGAGACACTCTAAGAGCACCCCTCGGCAACAAAAGGTACGGCGAATCCATCAGCAATGTCGACTACTATTGGGAAGGGCTTGCGGCCGGCGCCGCCGACCCTGAAAGGTAACGACGACAACGGCGGCGGCGGCGACGCCGACGTTGACGTGGGCCAGAGTCCCCATGGATGCTTCTTGGGGTCACTTCGAAGCGCTCTCGGGGGCTTCTGGGGGACAGCTTGTGGGCCTTTGGGGAGCCGTGTTGGGGCCTGTTGGGAGCCTCTTGGGGGCCTTTTCGTGGTTTTTTGGCGACCTGTTGGGGGCCTCTTGGGGCCTCTTGGGGGCTTGGGGGCCTTTTGGTTCCTCCTGGAAGCCTCTCGGGGCCGAGGGCTCGAAATGTCCGTTTGGGTTCCTCGTTTGGGCACCCCCTTGGGGCCATCTTGGGGGCCTGTTGGGCCGTCTTGGAGGCGTCTTTACGCAGTTGTGGGGCCCTCTCTGGCCGTTTGGGGCCCCTCCAGGGCCCTCTTGGTCCGTGTTGGGGCGATATGGGCGTTTCTTGGGCCGTCTTGGAGCGTCGGGAAGCGAAGCAATTTAGAATATATGTCAGAGGGTTCGGTGGCATGTAGCGCGAGCGTAGCGAGCGTCCGCGCCGCCGTTTGATGTTCAAGCGGCCGTCGCCCTATATGCCCAGATCGCTAGCGCAGCTTCCGATCCGCATTGCGTCGGAAAATAGAAAACCATGGCGACGGGGGCGACAATGCTACGAGTGGCCCTTACTGTGCTCCCGCTGAAAATGCACCGTTTCCCGCATGTACTCGAGAAGTTCATGCGCGGCTAAATGCCACCAGCGCTCGCGTGACGCCGCGACGACAGGGCGCGCGCTTGCGGCGTGGAATTCGGCGGGGTAGCTCGCAGTATCGCCGCGCAGATCCCGCCGCAGATCCAACTATGGCGCGACCGTGCAAGGGGCCCACGCTGACGCTGACGCAAGGGGCCCGGGGCCCACCTTGACGCTGATACTACGGCGTTCCTCCTGAGCGCCAGTTCCGAAAACCAGGGGGGCGAGCGCCAGCTAGCCCCAGGAACGGCGCTCATCGACTTCAGGCCCGAACCCGGGGAGAGAACGGATTCTATCTTCGCCGGGTTCGATATAGCCCGTCTTGAAGCCGATTCCGTTGGATTTGCCACCCCGAATTTGCCGCCGCTCACCGCCGCGCTCATCGGGGCATGGCGGATCGGCCCTCGCAGAGCCGCTCAACTTCTGTAACCACTCAATGGCCGCATGCCACCTGCGCAGCAGGAGTGCGACGAGCTGCTGGGCCGCGCGCGCAGCTGCGGCCAACTAGCCGAACGCGCACCCAGAAACATTGGCAACGCGTTGTTGGGGGGCAGAGGGCGCGGGAACGCGCGCGCCCGCGTCGCTGCCGCAGGCGGAGACGCGGCCGCGCCCGCCAACGCATGGGCCGATGCCCCGCGCGGCCCAGAGGAGGCCACAGCCTCATTTGCCACTGCCCCACCTGGCCAGGAAACTGGCGCAGGTTTTCCATGATCATCATTGCCGCATCAAAGCTGGAGACAGCCTTCTCACCCTGCCTCCTGCACTGCACCGGACTGTCAGACCGGCTTATGGGTTTCTGTCTAACGGAGATTCGCCCGTCGATTTTGTGGCCGATGCAGGCGCGGCATTTTCGGGGAGGGGGGGGGGGTCGGGCCCTTCGACGTGCCGGGCCTACCCTACGGACTTGGAGACGCGAGAACCGTTGAATATTTGTTTGAGGGCATCAGCATGCGAAGCATTGGCGGAGAAGGTTGACTAGAGAGCTCATCCGACGGGCCCGTCGGGCAGTCAGAAAAGACACGTCACAGACGGGGCAAGGGCGCGGCAAGGGCATGCGCAGCAACCGACGCGCGCACGGCAGCGGTTTGCTACATTCATGGCGCCCTTGACGGACGCCGACAACGAAGGCGCTCCCCCGGGGGCAGGTCGGGGCCGACGCCGCGCCGATGGCATGGGATAGGTCGGAAAATTGAGCCGCGCGGGCCGCAGCGGGAAGAGGATGCTACGCAATTGGCGCGATCCCCCTGCCCCTGTGACGTCTGCTCAAATTGTGGAAGACGTTGAGCGCGTCGGCTTCCCCGCGCTCGGCTCTCCCCCCCCGGAAGCACCCCTCGCGCGCAGCATGTTCGCGCGCGACGCCGCGGCTCATGCCCGGGCGGATCTCGGCACCGATAGCACGATCAACGACTGCGTGGACGAGATGGGGGCCTGCAGCGGCGACGTCTCGGCGGCGGAGTCGAATTTCGCCACCGCCGAAGAGCTACGCGATGCAGGGCCACTTTCGCCAGATGCCCAGATGCATGGGGGCGCGCTCGCGACGCCTGCGACAAAGGCAATGCGTCGGGGCTGGCCAAGGCAGCGCACCGGTTCAACCTTTGCGTCTACAGCCGTTGATATGATCGATGTTGGTTGGGGTCGTGCCAGCGTTGGTTCGTCCGTGGCCTTTCGCTCCCCGCGCGCCCTTTCGCGCGCCCGAGTTGGAGCGCCGCGCGAAAGGGGTGGCCCGCCAGCCTGGCGCAGGCCCCCGATGTCCCAGGGAGATCTGGACATCTGGATGCCGCGCGGGTGCGCCGACGAGGCGGGCGCGCCATTGGCGCTCCGAGAAGATCCTTGAGCGCGCAGGCGCGGGTGAGATCACGCGGGGCCCTGGAGGTCGCCGCGCCCGCGATCAAGCGGCGCAGCGGGGCGCCGAGCGGGGCCGCATGGAGAAAAGTTCCAGTCTCCGCATCTGCATGCGTTTCGAGCACCGGGAGCACCGTCCCAACTGTCCCATGGACAGGAACAGCAGGCCCCCCAATCTAGACCCGACGCCACGGGCGCCGCGGCGCGGCGACGGCGTCGCGCGACGTGCGCCGGCGGCGTCTCAGGCAAAACGCATGTCACGCGGCGCCCCTGGCCAAGACTGCATCTTGCGCGACTGGGGCGCCCTCCCGCTCGACCACGCGCTCGAGCGTTTCAATCGATTCTTGCACCAGGGCGATGGAGGTGATCGCGGAGACGCGGATGTTGAGCCTGATGGTGAGAAGGAAAGAGCGTGCCAAGCCTGCCGCCGCTGCAGCCTTGGAGCCGCCGGGCTCGCCTGGGAGGAAGACCAGCCAGGCGAGCGCAGGTGGGGGCGCGCGCCCATGTTCCGACGGGCGCGCAGAGGGTGCGGAGAAGTTCGCCAGCGTCTCGCCGATCCCACCCCCGGCCCGCCGCAAGTCAGAGTCCGTCGTGTACTTCGAGCGCGGAGACGCCACAAGGGCCCGGGGATACTGGGGGCACCCGCTCAGAAGAAGTCCTTCTGCCCCTCGAGAAGAGCAAGGGCAAGGGTGGCACGCGGGGGCGCTCTACGGGGCCGGGCGCGGCAGCAGCAGTCTCCAAGGGTTCGGGCAGGTCAGCGCCATTGCCGCAACTGCCCGTTGCTGCCTGGCCCGCGGAATCACCAGGTCAAAAGGCCTCTCGCGGACAGTGGCGACCTGTTCTGACGCGGGCACCTTCCCGGGGCGAGGGCCCAGGGTCAAGGGCCACCTCGTCGTCGGGCGGGGGCGCCCTTCGGACTCTCGAGCCTTGATTCGCGAGAAGCGCGGCGACGCAGATGAAAGCTGGCTTAAAACTCAGCGGGGGGGCGCGCCAGAGGCGAACGGCCCATCACGATGCACATCAGTGGACGCGCGCCGTTTCCGGGCAGCCACCCGCGATGTCAGGCGCGCCGCGCCGGCCAGCGACGCAGGTGGGCGGGGGCGCCGGGAGGTTCTCGAGTCCCTCCGCGGGGCACCGCCCGCGCAGACGGCCACGGAGGGGGCGCCCTTTACATATCAGAATTGGCGGCGTCTCCCCAGCACTTCTGCGCCGATCGCCATCTGCCAGTGGTTCCCACGAGTCTTGCGCCACCGGCCCTTCGCATGCCGCAACGGCACCGACTGGCTTCTTAACCACTACCTCAACGAGGTCAGGAGCTACGACGTCATTGATGGATGGGTTGAGGTGAACGACACTCTCGATTGCCAGAAGGGCGGCGTCGAGTTCGAGTGCGCGGGCCCACACGATGAGAGCATGCATTTCATCGCGTTGGTTCTCACGATGGGCGCGGAGGCCGAGGATCGGCCTGGAGCTCAGAAAGGCAGACTTGAGCTCAAGGAGGTCCACGGGACAGTGGCCCGATCCTGTACAGACGGGCCACCAACGGGCACAGCCGGCATGGGCCCCCATGCATCGAGAGCCCATGCAGGCCAGTCACGTCCGCCTCCGACGGGATGCATTTCACCCACGGCACGAAGGTGGAGCACTTCGAGGCAATCCTCAGGCTTGGATCGTCGCGTCGTGAGAAGGTGTTGAAATCGACACTGTCATCCCCTCCCGTTTCATGCTGTCTCACATTGCTGTCCTCCTCGCGCTCGACCGCAACCGTTTGGTTTACAGAGCTCATGAGTTTAGGGGCAGAAGCCATTCCACTTTTCCCCGGCGGCGGCGGCCGTCAGTTGACGGTAGCGGAGCGGGCCAGTTCGCCGTGGTCTGCTCCTGCCTCCGCGGCTCGCGGAGGGCTGCATATCGCGCCCCGCGGCAGGAGCTGCTGGCCAGGCCTGCAGGGGGCAGGCCCGGCACCGCGGCGCGGGCTGTGGCGGGCCCGCAGAAGCTGGACCACTTGGGCGGAGTCCAGCGACACCGGCAGCACGGCACTGCCGTGCGCGCATTCCGGCAGCGCGGCACGGCCGCGCGTGCGTTCGTGAGCTTGATAACGGCTGCTCTGACCACGAGCAGGACCGCTGCAACTCCGAGCATGGCGAGAACCTCACGGCTCGCCTTCGAGACCGACATCCCGCTCTACGACGGCGACCCATCGGTGTTCGAGGAGTGCCAAGAGCGGGCCAAGGACGCGTTCCACGGTCGCATGGGCGACGAGAAGCAGATTGCGACGCCGATCGGCCTGCGCAATGGTCTCATTGGCACCGCGTATGATGCGATGAAGTGGCTGCGCCCCGAGGAGCCGCTCACCTTCGTCGAGGAGACCGTCGAAGCTGGAGGCAAGGGCGGCGGCGCGGTGACGCGCAAGAGAGCGACGACTCAGGGCCTGGAACTACTGCTGAACACTCTGGGCGAGTCCGTCCTGAAGGAGAGGCCCGTGCGCTCGGCGGAGCTGTTCGACGGTGCCCTGCACGGTCGAAGCGCGTGGCGCGGCTCGGGAGAGAGCATGCAGGAGTGCATCACCAGGCGGGCGAAGGCGTTCGACGATCTCGAGAAAGTCTCGCAGGGGGCCAGCATCTCTTACGACCTGCAGGCGCGCGTGCTGCTGAAGTTTTCGGGGCTCGACAAGTCGGACCACGCCAGCATCATCAGCAGCGCGGGTAGCAAGTGCGACAATCAGGCGCTTGCGAAGGCGCTGCGAATGCATTACTCGGGATTTCACGAGCGGGGGCGGAACTACAAGAAGGACGGCAAGCCAGAGACGCACCGCTCGGTCCCGAAGTCGCAGCGCTACCAGCAGTAGAGTCAGCACCGCCACCGCCAGGCGTGGCAGGCGGAGCACGACGACGAGCACGACCACTACGACGATGGCGACCACCACCAGCTCGACCACTTTTACGACGACCAGCACCCGGAGGAAGAGATCTATTTGGGCGAGGAGGAGGTTACGCTCGAGGAGATCGACGAGATGGGCCCGGGGGCGGCGGAGAGCTTCGCGGCGATCGTGCAGAACAAGCAGAGGTTTCAGCAGTCTCGAGGCGGTGGGCGAGGTAAGGGAGGTCGCGGGCGCAGCAAGGGCGGTGGTCGCGGCGACGGCAGTTCGAGTTCAAAGGACCGAGCCCGAGGTGGAGGGGCCTCAGGCGACGGCGGCGAGCGACGCGCTCGCATCGAGAAGCTAAATAGGACCACGAGGTGCGCCAGCTGCGGGCAGATCGGCCATGTGCACGGCGACCCAGGGCGGCCGAAGTCAGCGCGATCGGCGGCCCCACCTTCGGACAGGCCGAAGAGTAGCTACTTCAGTTTCAGTGACTTCCAGGGCGAGGGCGGCAAGAGCGGCGAGTCCAGAATCGCGGAGGTGTTCGTGGCGGATGTTTCGTCTCCGGCTACCTCCGAGCCGGGGGCTCGCCCGAAGCCCGAGGCCAGGCCCCGCGACAAGACAGCCGCGCAGGGCGGCGACGAGACGCTCAAGGCCAGCGCGGACGACGGAGATGGAGCTGCTGGGCTGCCGAGGAGGCGAGGCCAGTCGCTGCCAGTCATGGGGGAGCCATGCGCGCGCGCTGGCGGCGGACCCCAGGCTATGGGCGCGAACGGGACGCACAGGTGCATGGCGCCGCCGCCGGTGCCTGCCCGACAAGCCCGGCATCCATGCGGTCAAGACGCACAGGACCAGCGGCGAGCAATTTTAGAAGTACCTCGCGGCATCTTTACAGTTCACTCCAAGGGGCAGGATGATCTTTCTGGTGGGGGCGGCACCAGCGGCGTCTACGAGGGCAGCTTCGTCCTCTACTTCGACGGGCGCTGCTCGGGCGGGCAAGTACAACCGAGGCGCGCCCGAGGTGAAGCTTGCGGCGCAGGAAGTGGCCACCAACAAGGCGATGGAGATCAAGGCGCCGCCCGACGACGACGAGCGGGGCGCGCCCCCGACCGGCGAGGAGTGCTCGCACGAGGAGGACCGACACGACGAGCAAGTGTTCGTGGCTTACCTGGCGGACTTCGACCAGGGCATCACGGGCCTCGACGCCGAGAATGTCTCCCTCGGCGGCGAGAAGATCAAGGTTGGCAGGTGCAGGGGCTACTCGTTCGCGGAGTTCGTGGAGAGTGGCCCCGCGGCCCGCGTGCATGGCAATTCCTTCATCAGGACGGCGATGGCTAGCGACCGCGCCCGGCTCTCCGTTGACCAGTACCGATTGGTTTGGTTCTTGATCTACCTGATGGCGCTGGGCCAGCGGGACCCCCCCGTCGCAGAATGAAGACGGGTCGTTCCAGGCGTTGATGAGCAACGGCTCCCAGGATGGCGCCGAGGTCTACGGCTCCTGCTCCTGGGATCCTCCACTGGCACCGCCGTCCTTGACACAGCTTGCCAGATGACCATGCATGGCGCACCCTGGAGGGCCAGTACAAGGAGGAGCTTCTTTCCAGGAGGCTCAAGACGGCCCCGAGGTCTCAGCATGCCAAGTTCCGAGAAGTCGGCGGGGGCGCGCGCGGCGACGCGGCGGGCAACGTGCCAGCGGGCATCGCCAGCATTCCGTTCGGGATTGAGTCCGCGGAGCTCGATCAGGACGCGCCGCTGCTCATCTCCAAGGACGCGCAGTCCAAGCTCGGGGCGGTCACCGACGCGGAGTATGCGGTCGCCGACTTTACCGAGGTCGGCGCCTACAACGTACCCTCTTCAAGACCAGCGGCGGCCACCTGGGCGTCAGACCCAGGGGTCTTCTGTCCGGAGCTTCAGGCCTACATCGTTGAGGGCGTTCTCGGCGGCGGCTTCGATGCGGCGGGGCTCCCGGAGGCGGAGGTGGCGACGCAGACGGTCGAGGTGTTGGCGACGGAGATGGCCTTCGAGAGCCCGAACGAGATCGACTGGGACAATGATGTGACCATTAGGATGGCCAGCTCGAGGCGCGCGAAGAAGGTGAAGGCCATGCGCGACGATCTGTACACCATCGACTCCGGGTCACTCGACATCCTGATGGGCGCTGCCGCCAGGAAGAGGCGACTACCCAGGGGGAAGGCTCTGCTGAAGCAGATCTTCTGCGGCCAGTTCGGCCTCGCCCTGCTCGCCTCGACCACTTTCGGCTATAAGTGCGGCCGGCCCTTGGACATCGAGGGCGGCCGGGATGGCGCTTCCAGGAAGGGCCGGCAGACGGCGAGGAGGCAACTGCTGGAGGAGGATCCCTACGTGACGATCATCACCATGCCTTGCGGCCCGCGGGGCGAGCGGGGCCGCTGCAACCTCTCCATGGGCGGCGCCGCGGCAGCTACAGTTCAGGAAGCTCGGGAAGCTACGAGGCCATTTCTCGCGCTCTCCGACCAGATCGTTGCCGACCGGGTGAGGCGCGGCGCGCGAGTCCTGATGGAGCAGCCCTTTGGTTCAAGCGCTTACTTCGAGCCCGAGATGACCAAGGCGCAGGAGTTGGCGAAGAAGGGCTTGCTCCTGGAGCGCACCCTGCGCGGGCGCCAGCCCGGCGATGCCGACGAGGAGACCAAGGAGCCGCACTACAAGCCGATGAGGTTCCTGGCGACCAGCGCGGCAATCCACGAGCCACTGCAGAACGAGAAATGCACGGGAGACAATTGCCACCTGCTCCTGGATGATCAGAGGAAGACGAGGGCGGCAGCGAAGTGGCCCGACAAGCTGGACAGGCTGGTACTACACGCGATCGAGCAGCATGTCGACCTCGACGTCGACGAGCACATCTCGCAGGGGCTGGGGATCCTGGAGAGCTACGCCGTCGAGGACCAGCGCGAAGCGAAGAAGCGGAGGCTGCGCGGCGAGCAGCCCCCGAAGCGACCTCCAGCTGAGGGCGGGAGTCAAGGGCCGCAGGGGCCCGGACTTCCACCTGAGGATGGGCTGGCGAAGGATCCTGACGGAGTTCGAGCAGAGCAAGCTGCGGACCTTGAACCCGTGCTCTCTACCGAGGAGCGAGACCGTCGGGCGAGGTGGCTCATCTACGACCCCGCGGTCAGGCGCGCCATCAGGAACTTGCACGTCAACTTCGGCCACCCGACCAAGGTGACGCTGGTGAGGTGCCTGAGGAGGTCTGGTGCTAAGAAGGAGTTCTTGGACTGCGTCTGGGATTTCAGGTGCGACGCCTGCGGCGACATGCTCGGGGCGAAGCACGTCCGCCCGGTTCGCCGTTATCAGTTCAACTTCCACGTGATGCTTGACACGCTGTTCGCCCACGATGCCGAGGGCAACACCCACGCCTTCCTCGGCATCGTCTGCGACGGCACCAGGTGCCAGGTCGTTTGGCACGCACGCTCCCTCAGCCAAGGTCGCGCTAGACACGTTCCTCACTGTGTGGGCGAGCTGGGCGGGGCTACCCCAATCTATCTTCGTGGACCGTGGCAATGAGTTCGCTAAGGAGCTCCTGGCCCGCATGCGCGAGAACGGCGTGGAGATCCAGAGCGCAGCCCTGGAAGCACACGAGCAACTCGGCAGGATCGAGCGGCTGTGCGGGGCCTGGAAGGAGGCGTGGCATCGCGCGGTGTAAGATGCCCAGATCACTAAGGACAAGGACCTCAGGAGCGTGCGCGGTGTCATCGACCAGGTGCGCAACGAGACAGTGATCTACGACGGCTACGCTCCCGCCAACTGGGTGCTAGGTGCTCGCGGCCTGCGGGCACCCGGGCCAATGCTGGAGAGGCTACAGGTGCAGGAGGCGGCGCTCGACCGGGAGTCCGCCATGGCATCCAACCTGCTGTGGCGCGAATGCGCCAAAGTCGCCTTCGTGAAGATGGGCAGCGACAACCGCATGAGGAGGGCAAAGCTGGCGAGACCGACGCCTACAAGGGGGCCATTTCCCGTGGGCGCCCACGTGTACTTCACGCGCACCCACGCAAGGCCAGGCGAGTCACCCGCCCTCTACCACCGTTGGTTCAGCGTCGCGCGTCATCGGCCACGACTTCCGCGACCCCGAGAAGATGGCGGACGGACTCGAGTCTACGCTCCGACCTGCGGCCGCGCAGGGGGGCCCTCGCGCGATTTGGCTACGGCATGGCGGCGGCGCGGTCTTGGCAAGACCGGAACAGCTTCGGTTCGCGACGGAGGGCGAGCTGATCACTTGGGACCAGATGCCCGCTGATCAACGTGGAGCGGCACTTCCGCGAGGGCCTCGTGGGTTCCTGGACGTTCGTCGTGAAGGTCTCGAGGACGGAGCACCTGAAGACCCCGAAGCTGCTGCGCTACCAGGCAGGGCACCCACAGCGGCTTCGGCTGCCACGGCTGGTCCGCGCCCAGAGCCCCCAGCGTCGAGGACTACGGAGGCGCCGACTCAGCCTGCTGCGGGGGCCGACGTGACCAGCTCACAGCTACAGGGGCGCGATGCGGTCCAGCTGAACCGCGACCAGGAGAGGATCTCACCCCTGAAGTTCCGGAGCATCAGCCAGCAGCTGAGCTACCTGGGCCGGCTCCACATCATGGACGCGAGCCTGCCCACATCGACCTTGATCCTGGATCTGGCGGCGTTGAGGAGACGGTAGAGGAAGAGATGAACGAGGACATCGAGACCTCTGCACCTCCCCCTAAGAGCCTAAGACTGGACCTTCTGAACCTCCTTGAGCAGCCTGAACCACCAGAGCGCCTTCCTCGATATGGGCTCCAACGTGCCCGAGCTCGGCTTCACCGAGTTGGCCCCATGGCTGGATGCGCGTACCTCGTCGAGCATGAGACCGACACGGTGTGCCACCGCTGGGGGGGGGGGGGGGGTGCGCGGTTAACTGGACGTTCTCGCGGCAAGGAGATCAGCCGAATGCGCCTGACCAAGGAAGAGCGCAAGGAGTTCGACGCGAGCATGGCCAAGGAATGGGACAACTGGCGCAACTCCAGGGCAGCGACGGCGGTCACCGGTGATGACGCGGAGGAGTTGCTCGCTCGGGCAGAGCCGATGCCAGCGAGATGGGTCCACGCCGACAAGAACGAGTACGACCCGAAGCACCCCTTGAAGGCGAAGTCCAGGTTGGTGGCGGTCGGCTGCTACGAGTCGGCGCGCGTGGGGACGGACTCGCCGATATCTTCCCTTCTGGTGTTCCACTTGATCTGCAGCACGGCGGCCAGGAAGCGCTGGCCCTTGTCCAAGCTCGACGCGACGAGCGCTTAATTGCAAGGAGATGATGTTGAGCGTACGTTGGCGTTGCAGCCACCCTCTCCACGACCTCCTGGAGTTCCACCTGGCTCGTTGTTCGTGTGCCACGGGGCGATCCACGGCGCCAAGGGCGCTGGGCGCAAGTGGTGGAGTATGCTACGGAGGACGTTGCGCGGCAACTCGTGGCAGGAGAGCCGCTTGGGGAGGGCGTGTTTCCTATTGTTCGAGGACGGAAGGCTCGCGGGCTTGATCGGCACGTGCGTGGACGACCTCTTCGCGACGGGAGACCAGAGCAGCAAGCTCTACGGCGCGACCGTGGAGGAGCTCAAGAAGATCCTACTCCTGACGGAGGATAAGCCACTTTGCAGGCACTGCGGCAAGGACGTGGAGCAAGCAGCGGACTACTCAATCATGGTGTCCATAAAGCACTTCGTGGAGCAGATGGAGGAATTGCCGATGACACCGGCAAGGCGAAAGCAGATGCAGGCAGAGGCTACGGACGACGAGAAGAGTCTTGCGGAGTCGGTGATCTGCTCATTGGCATGGCTATCCCGCCGGCTCCGGATTACAGTTGGTTGGCCCAGCAGAAGAACAACGCGACCACGCAGGACCTGTTGGAACTGAACAAGCGGGTGCGCCACTGTCTCGAGACGAAGGATGTGAGTCTGTTCTTCCAGAGCGGCTTCGTCGAGTGCGACGCGGACCTCCGATGTTCGCCGACAGAAGCCTCAATAACATCGACGAGAAGAAGCTGGGACCCCTCGGCGAGAAGGTGAAGCCTCAGCGTGGGTTCGTGCGTCTGCTGTGCGACGACGGCCTGTACAAGAACGGAGGTGGGCCAGTCCACTTCCTCGACTGGGGCAGCTCGAGGACCCGGAGAGCTTCGATGGCGGCGGGGGCCTGTGGCCTGACCGAGGGCGCGGAGGCCATGGAGTGGGTTCGGGCTCTGTATTTCGAGATGGACAAGCCGAACCAGCCTATCACGGAGTTGGTTCATGATGCACTGATGCCGGTTAGTTTGTTCGACGATGCTAACAGCTTGGTGAGCCACCTGCTAGCGGACGCAGGGCAATTCGCCGATCGTCGGGCGCATGTGGTCGTTGCGGCGCTACGGGAGATGCTTGGCCAGGATGGGGTCGACCTAGAGTAGTGCGACACCAGCGCGCAGCTGGCTGGCGCCTTGACGAAGCTCGAGGCGGAGAGGAGCTACCTTACAAACGCGATGAGGGACGGCCGCGCGACGGTGCAGGTGTTTTCCGAGGCGGTCGCTGCCAGGGGGGCCATCCGGAGCGCGCGGCGACGCCGCGCAGGTGAGCGCAGGAACCAGTCCTGCGCTAGCGGTGCCTGCGACCAGGGTTAGGTCGCCTTTTCCATATTTGGCCCAGCCTGGGTTTTCTTTTCTGCTTCAATGAAGTTTCGCTCGGTTTCGTCTGGGCTGACAGCGAGGATGGGTGTTGAAGTCGACACTGACATCTTCTCCCGCTTCATGCTGTCTCACATTGCTCTCCTCTCCCGCGCTCGACCGCAACCGTTTGGTTTACAGAGCTCTTGAGTTCACGGGCAGGAGCCATTCCCCTTTTCCCCGACGGCGGCGGCCGTCAGTTGAGGAGGACAATCCCCGCCGCAATCGCCGCGGCGTGCAGGAACAGGGGCGGCAGTTCATCCATGGGCGCCTCGAGCTACTTGGCGACCCCCGCATCCAAAGTGCGTTCCTCGGAGACGCAGAGATCGCTGTCTTGAAGTCATGGAGGTCGGCCACTGAAGTATCTCTGCCCGCGTGGGGAACGACCGCGGCCGCCTTTGCGCCCAGGTGCGTCGCTCAGTTGGCGTCAGTGCCGGGACGCTACAAGGACCAAGTGTGGCATGATCCATTATACTTTGACCCTTTGCACCGCTGCACTGGGTCGACCTCCCCAGCCGAGCTGGAGCGCGGGTGGCATTGCCAGATGTGGCATGCGGCCCGAACGCCAAGACGCCACGCGGCATGTTGGGCGGCACCGAGGTCTACATGGCCAGCGGAGGCGCTCCAGCCCCAGCTGCGGATTTGCAATCAGAACAAGGACCATCGCTGTCATGGGCAATCCCTACCCCATCCGCTGGGGGTGCCATGGCGCCCGCCGCCATCGAAGCCGCGGTGGCGCAGGTCGTCCAGTGCACTTGGGCTGCCGCAGCAGACCCCCGGGCGAGCGCGCGCCCACCTGGCGCCGCTGTAGCCCCCAGGCGGTCTTCAGGCGCCGCAGGCCCCGTCAGGTTTGAACCGATGGAGCTGGCCCCCCCGGCGAGCCAGCGCACCCCCAGCGCGCCGTTCGCCGTGCCGCCTTGCCAGGGGTCGACCACCGTGGACCTGCAGCAAAGGCTTCAGCAGCTGCGTCAGCGCCCAGACCTACGAGCAGCGCTGCGCAAGGTGACGCCCATGACACCACCTGCCGGCAGCGTGACTGCAGCGTCAACGGCGCTACACCAGCGGGCATGAGGAGTCAGCGAACTGGGACACCCAACACTAGCGGCCACGCTGCATTCAGCAGCAGCTGCATTGATGTAGCGGGCAAGCTTGAGATGTGGATTGGAGACTGGGCTCCTCCACGCGAATGGAGTCCCGACTCAAGCCCTGGCCCGACTGCTGCCCGCCGCCCCCAGTAAATTCTGGATTTTGCCATGCGCCCTAGGCTGGCAGGGTCTCCTTTGCGCGCGCCCGCGCCGCCACGGATGGACGTGCCCATGTGTGCTGAGTGTTTCCACGAGCTGAGCAGGTGGGAGCGCGCGGGCCGCACCACGCCGACCAACAGGTGTACGCGGGAGACCGTCGAGGAGATCCAAGTGCTTTCGGCCGTGCGAGCGGTCGATCCTACATTGCGCCCCCATATGTCACGCCAGCCTACGCCGAGGATGCGGAGGCGCAAGTGCAGGGGACTGGCACTTCAATTGCAGCACCGACGAGCCCTATCGCCGAAGGCATCAAGCGCATCAGGCGCATCAGAACATGACTGCGCAGCAGAGCCTTGTCGCAGCTAGCCGGGCACGTGACGATCTGCGACGCGCGCTGCCCGGTCTGCCGAGCGCGCTGAGCGGGGTGACACCCGGATGGGCTTCGTAATGCCGTCGTCTACGGATCGGCTACAATTTGCGCGCAACAACCTCGACGACACCATGGGACGACCGGGACGTCTCAGGCCACATACCCAGGCACCGATCATATCGGACATCGAGCGAGTTCACACAGTGATCGATATGCACGCAGCCGTTCCGTCGGGCGAAACGCTCTGGCGCCTTCAGTGCGGTCACCACTGCCACTGCGGATACTGGGGTGGTGTGAACCCCGTTCGTGCCCTCAGCGGTTGCTGCTCCTCCTCGTCGTCGTTGCGGAAGCACTTGGGCTGCTCCCTGCGCTCCTGGCTGAGGTCCGCGTGATCGACGCCACCTAACCCAAGTGCCCGTCTGGCTGAAGTCCGCCGAGATCGTCTGCGTCCGCCCTAGCCTGCAGCGCAATCCTCAACGTGATTGGCGCATGCAACTCCGCGTGCTCCGCGGGTTCGTAACCGGCTGGCAACTCGCGCAAGTACACGCGCGGCCGCCGTTCCCTGCCCTCCCCGCTAGAATGGGCCTCGCCCAATGAAGCTGGGCCTCGCACCACGTCAGGCATGGCGTCGAAGGTGACACCAGGCAACCCAATGACGCGAAAGGATTTTGCAAAGCTGCCAGTTGCTACATGGCAGCAGCGGTAGCACTCGAGCAGTTTCTGTTAGAATGGGCTATGCACCGCGCGCGTACGTTTAATCGAGGACGCCGGCGGCGCATCACCGGCCGCTCCCTGGCAGTTTGCCGGAGTGGTGCGCAGCATCGAAAGTCGCGACGCGGCGCGTATGCCAGCTATCAAATGGCCGTCGACCCATCCCGCGACCGTGCTTGGGTTTTGGGTCGGAGTCCTCATGGACGCAGGACGCTTCTTGGGGTCTCTCGAGCGGGCTCTCGGGGGCCTCTGCGGGGGAGTTTAGGGGCCTCTTGGGGGCCTCCTGGGGGCTTCTTGGGAGCCTCTCACTAGAAAAGCCACAATGTATTCCCAAACTGAATTTGAAATTTCTCTGGCCCTTACAGGAGGCAGACGGACGCGCCGACTTTTCGACAGTGGACAATACAGAACTAACTCCTCACGCACGCGCAAAATAACGCCAGCGCGCGATGAGTTCTGCATCGTCTACAATCGAAAAGCAGCCATATAATTTCAAAAGCTGAATTTGAAATTTCTGTGGCCCTTTAAGAGGGCCGACGGACGCGCCGACTTTGCTATTGTTGACAATGCAGAAGTCCCCACGCGCGCGCGAGTGAGGAGTTCTGTATTGTGTCACCATTCGCAGTGGCTCTTGTCGACCTGTGATACAGAGCGTACAAAACGCGTGTACCGTGTCAAGCTTTCGGGTGAATTCCAGGTCGCCGCAGACACGGTCGAGGGCGACTTCGCGCGACTTTGAGCAACGGGCTTGTCAACAAATAGCGCGCACAAGTGCCAGGGCGCCAACATCTTCAGCACCCATAGCCCATAGCCCATGACTGCAATTGTCCTCATGCACATCACCACCATCATTCCTGTGCTCAGCCAGGCGCGTTCAGAGCGGTACCGCCATCAAAACATGTTTCGGCCCCCAGGCGCGAAATTTCGTGGCGCGGGCTTCAGCCACGAATTCGCAACTAATCCGCAGAACCATTCGAATTTCCAGACAATTTCTTCAATACTTGTTATGCTGAGCTAGGCAAGCTTCTTCCAGAATTCCTTGCCAATCTGCACGCGGGCGCCTTGCACGCATTGTGTTGAGCACGCGCGCCGTGCACATGGCAGTGGGCTGCCCCCGTGTGCAGAGGGGGCAGTCCTCTGCCAGTATCTCTCCACAGGAAAGGTACTGGCAACCCATGCTGGCCAATCGTTGTGCCAGTCTCATTCCTCTGTTCTCAAGCCTTGCCGCTTGTCTTGTGGTTGTCTCCGCGTGGAACGCGCTCTGCGATGCTGGTGCCCACGTGCAATGCTGGTGGTGCCCAAAAAAACGTCTCGCGGCGATCAAGCTATGCGCTTCTGCCGCGTTCCAGTTGACAAATTGATGGCCCATGCACGACCTGTCAATTGGAGGGGGGGCATCCTGGAGGTGCGAAAGGTTGATTGTTTGCCAACTGGGACGTGTACACTGGATGGGCTTGTAGTGTCAACTGGGGGGGGGGGGGGCGGTGCGAAGCGGTAAACATATCTCGGCCTCCAGGCGCGTGGGAGCGCGTGGGCATTTGAGCGCGTGGACATGCGCGCGTGCAGGCGTGCGCGAAATGTGCCTTTTGTAGTTGGTGTTGCCCCTGCTTTGCTGAGCTCTTCGCTGGCCAGCCACGTGCTGTTATGCTTTACCATGCTTAGCATTGCTTTGCAATGCTGCGCATGCTATTCGCTGCGCTGTGATGATATGTGGCGCTACGCTGCGTACGTGGAATGATCGATTTGGGTGGGCTGGATGCGACATTTCCGTTTGCTGCGACGACGCG
Source organism: Prorocentrum cordatum (assembly GCA_963575745.1). Lineage (NCBI taxonomy): Eukaryota > Dinophyceae > Prorocentrales > Prorocentraceae > Prorocentrum > Prorocentrum cordatum. The sequence goes on from CAUYUJ010007869.1 coordinate 78,797, forward strand.
CTCATGCATGCGCGCGCGGCGTGCGTCGCAGAGCCCGCCCGAATTTTCATGCGGCCGTGGTTGGGGATTCTCCGCAATAGAAAAGTCGGCGCGTCCGCCGGCCCCCTCAAAGGGCCACAGAAATTTCAAATTCAGTGTTTGGAATCGCGCGCCGACTTTTCTATTGTGGACAATCCAGAACTCCTCACGCGCGCGCGCGTCCGCGCGCGCGCGCATGGGGAGCTCCGTATTGTCCACAATAGAAAAGTCGGCGCGTCCGTCGGCCTCTTTAACGGGCCACAGGAATTTCAAATTCAGTTTTTGGAATTACATGGCTGCTTTTTTTATTGTGGACAATACAGAACTCATCACGCGCGCGCGCAGACGCGCGCGGTCGCGCGCGGGTGACCATGGTCACGCGCGCGCGTAGGGACTTCTGTATTGTCCACAATAGAAAAGTCGGCGCGTCCGGCGGCCTAAAGGGTGCCAGAAATTTCAAATTCAATATTTGAAGTTACTTGGCGGGTTTTCTATTGTGGACAATACAGAACTCCTCACGCGCGCGCGCGCGTGGGGACTTCTGTATTGTCAACAATAGAAAAGTCGGCGCGTCCGTCGGCCTCCAAAGGGCCACAGAACATTCAAATTCAGTTCTGCGAATTACATGACGGCTTTTCTATTAAGGACAAAACAAAACTTTTCACGCGCGCGCGGGTGACCATGGTCACGCGCGCGCGGAGGGACTTGTTTATTGTCCACATTAGAAAAAACGGCGCGCCAGTCGGCCTCCTTAAAGGGCCCCAGGAAATTCAAATTCAATTTTTGGAGTTACGTGGCTGCTTTTCTATTGTGGACAGTACAGAACTCCTTGCTCGCGCGCGGACGCGCGCGCGCGCGAGTGACCATGGTCACGCGCGCGCGTGGGGGGGCTTCTGTAGTGTCCACAATATGAAAATAGGCGCGTCCGTCGACCTCTTTAATCGGCCGCAGACATTCCAAATTCAGTTTTTGGAGTGACACAGCGGCTTTCCATTGTAGACAATAGAAAAGTTGTCGCGCCCGTCTGTCTCCTTAAGGGGCAACAGAAATTTCAAATTCAGTTGTTGGAATTACGTGGCAGCTTTTCTATTGTGGGCAATACCGAACTCTTCACGCGCGCGCGCGGTTGACCATGGTCACGCGCGCGCACTTGGGGATGTCTGTATTGTCCACAATCGAGAAGTCGGCGCGTCCGTCGGCCTCCTTACAGGGCCCCAGAAAATACAAATTCAATGTTTGGAGTTACTTGGCTGTTTTCTATTGTGGACAATGCAGAACTCCATGCGCGCGCGTGGGGACGTCTGTATTGTCCACAATAGAGAAGTCGGCGCGTCCGTCGGCCTCCTGAAAGGGCCACAGAAATTTCAAATTCAGTTTTTGGGAATTACATGGCGGCTGTTTTATTGTAGACAATACAGAACTCCTCACGCGCGCGCGCGCGAGTGACCATGGTCACGCGCGCGCGGGGACTCCTGTATTGTCCACAATTGAATAGTTGCCGCGCCCGGCGGCCTCGTTAACGGGCCCCAGAAATTTCAACTTCAATGTTTGGAATTGCATGGCGGCTCTTCTATAATGGACGATTCAGAACTCCTCACGCGCGAGCGCGTGAGGCGCGTCCGTCCGCCTCCTGCAGTTTTTGGGGTCACATGGCGGCTTTTCTTCTGTATACCATGCTCGCGCGCGTCCGCGCGCGCGCGTGGGGACTTCTGTATTGTCCATAATAGAAAAGTCGGCGCGTCCGTCTGGCGCGCGCGCGGACACGCGCGCGCGGGTGACTATGGATTCGCGCGCGTGGGGATTTTTGCATTGCTCACAATAGAAAAGTCGGCGCGTCCGCGTGCCTCCTTAAAGGGACACAGAAATTTCAAATATAGTTTTTTTGAATTCTATTGTGGGCAATACAGAATTCCTCACGCGCGCGCGTGGGGACTTCTGCATTGTCAACTATAGAGAAGTCGGCGCGCCCGTCGGCCCCCTGAAAGGGCAGCAGAAATTTCAATTCAGTTTTTGGAATGACATGGCCGCGCGCGCGCGTGGGGACTTCTGTATTGTCCACAATAGAAAAGTCGGCGCGTCCGTCTGCCTCCTTAAATGGCCACAGAAATTTCAAGCTCAGTTTTTGGAATTGCTTGGCTGCTTTTCTATTGTGGACAATACAGAACTCCTCACGCGCGCGAGTGCGGACGCGCGCGCGCGGACGCGCGTGCGCGAGTGACCGCGGACACGCGCGCGCGTGGGGAGTTCTGTATTGTCCACAATAGAGAAGTCTGCGCGTCCGTCGGCTACAGGGCACAGGAAATTTCAAAGTCACTGTTTGGAGTTACTTGGCGGATTTTCTATTGTGGACAAAACGGAACTCCTCACGCGCGCGCGCGGACGCGCCCTCGCGCGGGTGACCATGGTCACGCGCGCGCACGCCCGCGTGGGGATTTCTGTATTGTTCACCATAGAAGAGTCGGCGCGCCCGTCGGCCTCCTTAGAGGGCCCCAGAAATTCCAAACTCAGTTTTTGGAGTTATTTGGCGGCTTCTCTATTGTTGACAACACGGAACTCTTCGCGCGCGCGCGTGGTGACTTCTGTATTGTCCACAATAGAGAAGTCGGCGCGTCCGTCTGTCTCCTTGAAGGGCCACAGAAATTCAAATTCAATTTTGGGAATGACATGGCGAGGTTTCTATGGTGGACAATACACAACTAATTCCTCACGCGCGCGCGCGCGGGTGGCCATGGTCACGCGCGCGCGCGTGGGGACTTCTGTATTGTCCACAATAGAGAAGTCGGCGCGTCCGTCGGCCTCCTCAGAGGGCCCCAGAAATTCCAAATTCAATGTTTGGAGTTACGTGGTTGTTTTTCTATTGTGGACGGTACAGAACTCCTCACGCTCGCGCGCGCGTGGGGACTTCTGTATTGTCCACAATGGAAAAGTCGGCGCGTCCGTCGGCCTCCTAAAAGGGCACCCGAAAATTCAAATTGAATTTTTGGAGTTACATGGAGGCTTTTGGCTTTCCTAGTGTAGACAATGCAGAACTCCTCGCGCGCGCGCGCGTCCGCGCGCTCGCGCGCGGGGACTTCTGCATTGTCCACAAGGGGCCCAGGGGGCCAAGGAACGGGGGGAGGGTGGAGGAGGTCGGCCCATGCGAGGTACTTGGCCTCGCCCGCGGTTTACCAGCCCCATCAGTGAACTATACCGCGCGCAATGAGATTATCTTCGCATCCCTCTTCGTATCGTCTCTGGCTGGGCTCGCAGTAAATCGCGCCGCGACTACCTTCGGCGCCCGATGTGCTGAGGCATCCAATGATCTTAAGGTGCATTCCTTGCTAAGGGGGCACCGGAATCTCCAAACAGTGATTGCACTTGTGGGCTCTCGCCTATTCTCTAAGGAACTTGGCCCGTCGTTTGCGCCCGCGCTGCTTGCTCGCGCAACTCTGGCCAACTTTCAAGACGAATGCCAGCGGCCCCAAGGCGAGAGCCCCATTTTGGAAAGGTGCGTCCCTCAATCCGTGCAACTGTTCGTCGTCGTCGTCGTCGTCCCCGTCGCCCCCATCATATCCCCCCCATTATCCTCCTTCTCTTGGGGCCGAGTGGGCCCGTCGTCACGTCCATGGGACACTCGCTGCCTCGTCGCCGCGTCCGTTTCACAGCCTGGCGCCCATCGCCAGTCGCCGACCTCCGCCGCGCGGAAGAATTCGAATTTGGGGGGCGACGGCGGCGGCGGCGACGCCGACGGCGACGACGATGATGAACGACGACAGCGACGACGACGACGGCGACGACGATCGACGATCGACGATCGACAACGACAACGACGACGACGACCCACTGCCTGGCCGAACCAAGAATGCCACGTCCGCCCGTAGTGCTCCTCCACACTGCTCAGCGCCTCCGTCTGGCCGATCTCCTTCAAGCGGGCGGCGAAGGTCTCGAAGGCGACGCGGGAGTGACACCAACTCGTCCAGGTCTTCGCCAGGTTGCCCCTGTAGCTGCGCACCTCCGTCAGCACCTCGGGATATCACGGCGGATATTCATTCTCAGACGCGCCGATGAAGACAACATCACCATCCACGCCAACGCCACACGCGGGCCCGCCGATGAAGACGGGCTGCATGCCATCCGCGATGCCGAGCTCGCCACCCGCGAACTGCTCGGAGCTGGGCTGCTCGTCGCCGTTCACGGCCTCGCCACCCACGAGTTGCTCGCCACCCGCGAGCCTCGCGGGATCGTCACCCACGATCTGCTCGCCGCCCTCGAGCTGCTCGCCACCCGCGGTCCGCGGGCGCTTCTGCGGTGGAGGGCCGCGCTCCCCCGCCGATGGCCCAGCGGTCCGCGCAGCTGACGGCGGCGGCGGGCGCTTCGACGGGCACGGCCCCGCCGATGGCCCAGCGGTCCGCGCTGCTGACGGCTGCGGCGGGACAGCGGGCAGGCGCGGCACCCGACCCGCGGCCCGAAGGGCCCCCCTCGGGCACGGCGGCGCGCGGCTACGGCACGGGCGCAGCGGGGCTGACCCAGCCGATGACCGTTGCCCGCGCGGGCGGGTCTCTCATCAGCGCGCGCGGGCGGCGGCCGCTATGGTAGTCATTGGGTGACGCAAAGGGGGGCGGCTGCATCGGGCCGCCTGTCGGTCGGGGCGCGCGGCCCTGACTCCTGAGCCATGGAGGCTACGTGTTAGGCGGACTGACACGCGAGAACCAACGTTTCGCTTGAGAAAGCCCCAACAAGTCCGCATAATAGGCATCCCACTGGGCGGCTCTTTCGCTCGATACATCTTCAGCTCCTCCGGCGCGGCCGCGGCTGGGCCCGCTTCGATATCCAGACCCGCCGCAACCGCCGCCGCAGTCGCCATCGTCGTCGTCGTCGTCGCCGTGATCGCCGTTATCGCGTCGTCGTCGTCGTCGCCGCCGCCGTCGCCGCCGCCGTCGCCGCCCCCGTCGTCGTCGCCGTCGCCGTCGCCGTCGCACCCGCCGCCGCCGCCGTCTCTTCCGCAGCCGTCGTCGTCGTCTCGGGGTTCATCTCATTGATCCACGGAACAACGCAATACTGACATCGTCGTCGTCGTCGTCGCGCTCGTCGTCGTCGTCGTCGTCGTCATCGGCCCCGTCGGGGGCGACGACGACGCCGACGACGACGACGGCGACGACGACGGCGTGCACGCCGACGACGACAACGGCGACGACGGCGACGACGGCGGCGGCGGCGACGGCGACGGCGGCGGCGACGACGGAGACGACCCCCCTTTCCCCCCCTTCGGGGAGGGGCACCACCTGCGCCCAGAGTGCTGGTGGGATTTCTGGCCTGCGTCGCTGCCAGGGCCGCCGCCCCCCGCGCGTGGTAGCGACCACGCAGTTGATAACACGTTATCACTCTTTGCCCTCATGCCGCCGTAAAGCGTAGAAGCGATGCCCGACGAGAGAAGGGAGGAAACGACGCACATAGTGCCACATCGCGGGCAACAGCGGTGAGTTGGGAGATCTTTGGTAGCGAAAATTGCGGGTGCTGCTGCTGCTAGAGCTGCTTGTGGTGGTTGTGTTGCTGGGCCAGTGCTGCTGGTGCGACTTAGCTGACCTGGGCCCTTCGTGCCAGAGCTGACGGGGGGCAGGCGGCCGGCAAGCGCAAGCCGACAAATGAAGTCGGAGTGCCACTATAAGACGAGCGCCGCCTCGGCGGCAGACCATGAATACCAGACGCAGCAGCCGAGGAGCGAGAGTTCTCACGCAAGCTCGAGCTCCAAGAGGGCTTCTGACAGGCCGCCCGCTCTGGCGTTGCTGGCGTTCGTGCTTATGGTGCTGCTGCTGGTGCTGGTGCGCTGCTGGTGCTGCCGCTGCTGCTAGTGCTGTAGCTGGTGGTTGTGGAGGCGGTGCGGCTGCTGCTGGTGGTGCTGGTCCTCGTGCTGACGGCGGCTGGGTATATGATACATGTATGTATGTATGTATACAAACATACATATATATACATAAACATATACACATATTTACTTATGTATGTATATATATACATGTGTATCAATCGTATCTCCTCCCCCTCCTCCCTCCCCCTTGCTCCTCCTCCTCATCCTCACCCCCCCCCCTCTCCTTTTCTGTGCCCTGCTCGGGTTTTGCCGCGGGAGTGCAACGCAAGAAAGGCTTTAACTTGACCCCATCAAGTTCGGGCCAAACCGCTTCGCCTTGGGCCCCACTGTTCAAACAGATGTGGGCTCGAGTTCCCAGGGCAAATCTCGGGCCGCTTTTGAGGCGTTCTCGTGGGCTCTTGGGGCCCACTCGGGGCCCTCTTGGGCGTCTCTTGGGGCTCTCCTGGGCCATATTGAGCCTCTTGGATGCGCGTCGGTGGCTATATTGAGCTATCTTGAGGTATGTTGGGCCATCTCGGGAGCCATCCTGGGCTCTCTGATGCCTTATTGGAGCCATCTTGAGCCGTCATGGGCGATCCAACCCCTCGCGAAGGAGCCCGCCCCGACGCATGGGGGGGGCGGGGTGTAAACCTCCCGATCAGGGAATTGAAGGAGGTTGGCAAAGGTAACGCTCTAGACCACCTGCGCCCAGAGGGCCTCCGCGTATAGCGTTTTTGGCTCATGAAGAGGTGCCGCGATTGGTCGTATTCTGGTGCGAAGAAAGCCAGGTTGCATCGACTTGATAGATTTCGTCGCGCTCTGCCCATGTTTCGGGCTCGGCCCTGAGCGCGCCCGCGGCCGGATCGAGGGCGTGCAATCTCCCCGCGGGCCCCGTCTCGCGGCGAGAGCTGCTGCGGCCCCAGGATGCAGTTTTGCATGCGGCAAATCTGCGCGGCACTCCAGGGAAGCGCCTCGCGTTCGCAGGATCGTCTGGCGACGCGATCGAGATCACATTCGTATGTCTCCTTTCGTTTTTTGCAGCAGGCCTTCACCGAGAGCGACGCGTTCAGGGCGTTCATCGCGTTGCGGCACGGGGTGCGTCCGTCGTCGCCCGATCGCCTGTAGCGCCTTATCTATTACGCAGATGAGTACAATCCAGTCTTGGAGCTCATTGCACGGCATGCCCGAAAGCAGCGGGTGACATGCGTCACGTTTGCGGAGTTTGGATCAGCTGCGATCGAGCGAGAGGAGTGCTGGATCACGATTTCGGCGGCGCTCACTTTGAGTCCAGTTTCGCACCCGACGTCTACGCAGCATACGCAGGTCATGGACTCGGTCTTGCTCCTGGCCTGCCAGGGCTGGGTCGACGTGGCGCTGCCGGAGGTGCCCGAGTGCTTTGTCGGGGCTCGCCCGCGCACCCAATGTCTGGACATTGCCCGCGGTCTGCAGTCCGTGATCGAGAAAGGCATCGACAACTTCGGCCGGTCCGCGATCGCCCAGGCCGACATCGAGAGGTACTATGACTCGCTCCCGTCCCTCCGCATAGCCCGTTGGCTCGGGGCTCGCGGCGCGCCCGTGGAGATGGCTGCCCAAGGTGGCGCTGTGCGCCGGGGCAGCGGAAGCTATCGTGACTGGTCGGTGCGAGGGAGGCCTAACCGGGGGCCGAGTGGCAGGATTGTTTGAGCGCGTTCCGGTCGAGCCCACGATGGCCGAGCGGCGTCTGGTTTGGCGCGCAAGGGGCTTGCAGGCAGATGGCCACGCGCTGTGCGTCTGTTCCTACGTGGACAACCTGTTCAGTGCTTCTGGGAGCCCGCGCGGGGCGATCAGCATCCTCGATGATTTCGATGCGCAGCTGGAACGGAACTTGCTCCGCATTAAGCCCCCCCCCCCCGGTCTTGCGCGGCTGCTGCTGGGACAGGCCCGGAGGAGTTGCCCGAGAAGTGGCCGCGGGTCCACGAGTTCGCCGCCCTGGGCCACGCGCTGCAGGACACTGGGTCACCCGGGCACGCTCGCAGAACACTCGCGCTGCCATGTGGCGAGGTTTCTGGGCCAACCCGGGTTCAAAAGCTGCGCGCGGGCTTGCGATGCATCAGCGCCTTCGCCTCCTGGACCGGGCAGTCTTGCCTCATGTGGATTTCCGGTCGTCGCGTTGGCCTCCGCAGCGTCGCATAGCTGATGAGGTGGATATCCTTCAACGCCGGATGGTTGCCGCCATCGCGCGGGCCCCGCCCCGGCCCGGCGAAGAGCCGGCGCGCTACTTCAGGAGGCGTGGCCGCGCCGCCCCCGCCGAGTGCAACGAGCGGGGCGTCTGGTCCCGGCGATGGTTCTGGAGGGCTCTTGATCGGCAGGGCCATCTAGACAGGCCCAGGAATGGGCGCAGCTGGGCGGCCAAGCTGAGCAGTTACCAGGACAGGGAGTGGATCATCCATCGCCGGGCCTCGCTGCTCCCGCCCAGCAGCGACGCAGGGGGATGTCTGGCCGGCCAGACGGACGCCCGCGCCTTCCGCGGAATGGTGCAAACGAGGTGGCATGGCAGAGTTGAGTTCGCGCGCCGAACTGTCTTACCGCCCGTGGTGTTCGCCCCGCAGTCATGAGTGTCAGTGCAGCGTAGTTATCATATGCTGCGTGCTAGCAGCGTGCTGTGTAGCATATCAGTACTCGGGCAGCTTTCCGCCCCATTCCAGTTTCAGTTACAGCGCGCGCAGCACATGATGCCGCCATCGGTAGCAGCCCCAGAACTGCACTTATATACTTCTGTTTGCACCATGCCTACTGAAGCAGCGCTTACTATTGAATGCAGAGGATTTCTCTTACGGATGAAGGGTGGTGGGGCTTGCATGCTCAGGTGCGTGTCGGCCTCTAGTACCTGGCGGGCGCCGACTCCATTCACGAATCTCGTATTTCTTTATTTTTCAGTTTTTAGTTGTTTTTTTTTTTTGCCCCGTTGCGCCCCGCCAGGTACATTGTGAACCGTGCCATGCGCAAAAAGTTTTATTCATTGTCACGAACGCCACAGGTTTTCATCTAAGGATTGCCTAGCGTCAGAAAAGGAGGAAAAGGGGAAGGAGAAGGAAGTTGAAAGGACGCTCAGCAACAGGGGCCTTCAAACAGAGCCAGCTGTTCAACTTGTACGAGCGAGCGCTGTTTGAGAAGGGAGCAGGCGGCCTACCCTGAAGGGCGGGTGGAGGACGAAACGCCAACAAACAGCATGCCCGCCGGTCGGTTTAAGGAACCCGCGCGTGCTATGTCACGCAAGCAGTGTGTGTGTGCTTGTGTTTGTGTATGTGCAACGGGGCGTTGCGGTGAAACGCGCGTTTCCAAACGCGAACGTTGGCCCGAGTTCGTTATATCATATTTGGATGTGTCGGCCAGCGCCCGCAACCACTTGCTCATCAGAGTGAGTGGGCCGAGCGGTCATTCATTGTCCATGGGTGCGTAGCTGCAGAGGGGATCCGTGGTGAAGGTTCTGTTTGTTGCGTTGTTTCGTTATTGTTTGTTTGTTTGTTGTCGTCGTCCCCCCCCCGACCCACCCGCGACCCGCCCCGCGACCCACCCCGCGACCCACCCTGCGACCCACCCCGCGACCCACCCCGCGACCCACCCCGCGACCCACCCCGCGACCCACCCCGCGACCTTACCCGCGACCCACCCGCGACCCACCCGCGACCCACCCGCGACCTACCCGCGACCCACCCCGAGACTCACCCCCGCGACCCACCCCGCGACCCACCCGCGAACCACCCCACGACCAACACGCGACCCACCCCGCGACCCATTCACTATACAAAATGCGACTTTCGTATACGAGGATTCGTTGCGTCGTCCCCCCCCGCGGCCCGGCCCGCGACCCACCCGCGACGAACCCCCCGCGACCCACCCGCGACCCCCCCGTGACCCACCCGCGACCCACCCGCGACCCACCCCGCGACCCGCTCTCGACCCACCTTCGACCCACCCGCGACCCAACCGTTACCCACCCGCGACCCTCCCGCGACCAGGCCCGCGACCCACCCGCGACCTACCGTCGACCCACCCGCAACCCATTTGCGACCCAACCCGCGACCCACCCACATTGTTTTTACCAGGAAATTGGAGTTTGTGACGGGCTTGTTGTATAGCTTGAAAGCTCTGCGCCTGCGGCGGGTTTCTTCAGAGCCTCGCAGACTGCCGACGTCCCAGCAACCCCTCACTCTTATCCGCAACTGCGGGGTGCTACGTACCAACTTGTGCCAACCTACACGCCTATGATGATATGCCCATGCTAAATGGTCGCGCCCACGAAGATCCCCCTCGCCTTCCATTTCCGATGTTTCAACATTCCGTTCAGTGAGTGTCGCACAATCGATGTTTCGTTGGTTGGTTGTTGCACTGGGCAAGACACGACTCGCCGCCCCTGCCCCCGCCCTGCTCCCCCTTCCTCCGAGGGTGGGTGCTGGCGACTCCCAAACCCGCCGCCAGCAGCTGGCGGCGGGTTTGGGAGTCGCCCTGTTCGTATGCCAAGATTGGTCGCATGTGCTCCGACCTCGCAGAGGGGCGCTGCACCCGGAGGGCACCGCACCGCACCGCACGTGCAGCTCCAGCCCCCGATGCAGCATCAATCTGCAGGGGTGTCCCTTTTTTTGGGCGGCGCGCCCTCCCTATGGCCCATAGAAGTCGACCTCTTCATGTGCCGAGGTTGGACACATGCGGCATCACCCTCCCAGGAACACGGTGGCGCACGCGGCCACCTTGAAGGCGGCGGCGGACTTGCAGGCCGCTGGCATGCAGTATTTGATGTTGCAAGTCCGATGTGGATGTGCCAGCAGTTTGGCACGGATGCGAGGTGGTGTTGGATGAAGGGCAGGGGGATGGGCGGCGGCGGCGGCTGGAGAGGCGATGGGAGGGGAAGGGGCGCATGCACCAGGCACCAGGGAACGGATTGGAGGGCTTGGGAGAGGGAGATGGGAGAAGGGAGGGATGTAGAGCAGGAAAGCAACCATCGCCACAGACGCAGTCGCCCAGACATTTGCTCATAGACTGTCCTTTTGTGCGCAGCCGTGCCTTGGGCGATGTAGGGCTTGTGGAGAGGACGAGGGGAATTAGCCTGACGAAGGACCCAACCATATGCAGGTGTGAGTACCGCAATTGTGATTCACTTTTTCGGTGGTGATCCCTATGAGGCAACGAACCGCGCTAGGGGTGTGCCGAAATGAGTGGCGTGGTACACAACGCGAACGATAATGATTGATCTGAGTACGTAGGGAGAGTGAGCGCGGGTGAATCTGAGCGCGAGTGCGTCTGACTGTGAATGAATCTGCGCGCGACCGAGTCTACGTGCATGAATGCGAGTATGACAAAACATGGTGTAATTGTATATGAATGTCAATAGCTTGATAACGACTGCCTATGAGTACTCGTGACGCTGGGCGTGGCCGCCGCAAGGAGCTCCCCCGGGACTCCACGACGGCATCGCCCGCGCGCCGCGACACCAGTGTCGGCGCGACCCCCGCGAGGATCGCGCCCGCTTCCTCCCTTTCTCTTGCTTCCTCTTTGCCCGCGCACTCAAAAGTCCAAGGCTGCGGGCGCAGCGCAGCGCGGAGTCCCCGCGACGCGCGCAGGTCGCCCCGGAGGGGTCCCAGCGACGCGCGCAGGTCGTCCGCTGCGCGGAGCAAAGAGAGCTGATTGGTTGGCTGATAGCGGGCAAGGCTCTTGCCGTTGGGCAGAGCGACGACGGGCGAGCGAGGCGCGGAATTCTAGACGCTTCGCGTATCCCCACCAGCCCGTCCAGAAACGACGCCCAGGCGAGTAGAGGGTCGTCCTGAGGGGCTTTTCGGCGTCTTGGGTGCCTCGGGGGGGCCTCTGTGGGCCGTTCGGGATCCTCTTTGGGGCCTCCTGGGGGCCTCTTGGGGCCTCTTGGGGCCATCTCGGGGCCTCTTGGGGGTCTCTTGGGGACCTCCTGGGGGCCTCTTGGGGTGCCTCTTGGGGCCATATTGGGGCCGTCCTGCGGCCTCTTGGGGCATCCTGGGGGCCTCTTGCGGCCATCGTGGAGGAAATCGATCAAAGAAGAGGGGAGCCTTAATTAGCGTTGCCCCCTGAGAAGGCCAAAATGGGGCCAAAACCATAATAACATCAATGTGTTTGGCGTTCTCGCCGAGGCCGTTTTGGACGCTCTGACCGCTCCCCGCCCCTCCTGTCCAGGTCAGTGGGGAGGGGGTAGGGGGAGGGGTAAACCCTTCCCCGAAGGGGAAGAGGGAGGGGTGGAAGAGGAAACGCGTTAAACCACCGACGCCCGCCCAGAGGGCTGGTGGGATTCCGACGGCCTCCGACGGAGGCGTATCGGGTGGGGGAGGCGCGTGCGGACTGCGCCACGGGGACCTTCGGTGGCGCTCCCTATGGGGCCACGAAGCGCTGCATTGGGTGAGGGGGGCGCATGCGGACTGCGCCGCGGGGACCTTCGGTAGCGCTCCCTATGGGGCCACGAAGCGCTGTACTTGGTCTGTACTTAGTGAGGGAGACGCATGCGGACTGCGCCACGGGGACCTTCCGTGGGGCTCCACATGGGGCCACGAAGCGCTGCACTGGGCGGGGGGGAAGGGGCGTGTGCGGACTGCGCCACGGGGACCTTCGGTGACGCTCCCTATGGGGCCACGAAGCAATGTATTGGGTGAGGGAGACGCGTGCGGACTGCGCCACGGGGACCTTCGGTGTATGGGGCTGCGCGCATGCGGATTGCGGGGGACCTTCGTTGGGGCTCCATATGGGGCCACGAAGCGATGTACTGGGTGAGGGGGACGCATGCGGACTGCGCCACGGGGACCTCCGTCGGAACCCTTTTTTATGGGGCCACGAAGCGATGTACTGGGTGAGGGAGACGCATGCGGACTGCGCCACGGGGCCATTCGGTGGAGCTCCCTATGGGGCCACGAAGCGCTGTACTGGGTGAGGGAGACGCATGCGAAGTGCGCCACGGGGACCTTCGGTGGAGCTCCCCATGGGGCCACGAAACGATGTACTGGGTGAGGGAGACGCAGGCGGACTGCGCCACGGTGACCTTCGGTGGGGCTCCATATGGGGCCACGAAGCGCTGTATTGGGTGAGGGAGACGCATGCGGGCTGCGCCACGGGGACCCTATGGGGCCACGAAACGCTGTACTGGGTGGGGGGGGGGCGCATGCGGAATGCGTCACGGGGCCATTCGGTGGCGCTCCCTATGGGGCCACGATGCGTGCACGGGGGGGACCAGCCCCTATGGGGCGCATGCGGAATGCGTCACGGGGCCATTCGGTGGCGCTCCCTATGGGGCCACGAAGCGATGTATTGGGTGAGGGAGACGCATGCGGACTGCGCCAGGGGGACCTTCGGTGGAGCCCCTATGGGGCCACGAAACAGTATACTGGGTGAGGGAGACGCATGCGGACTGCGCCACGGGGACCTTCGGTGGGGCTCCATATGGGGCCACGAAGCGATGTACTGGGTGAGGGGGACGGATGCGGACTGCGCCACGGGGGCCTCCGTCGGAGCCCCTATGGGGCCACGAAGCGCTGTATTGGGTGGGGGAGACGCATGCGGAATGCGTCACGGGGCCATTCGGTGGCGCTCCCTATGGGGCCACGAAACGCTGCAGTGGGGGGTGATGATGCTGATGTTGATGATGATGTTGATGGTGACGGCGGTGATGACGATGATGCTGATGATGATGGTGATGATGATGATGATGACGATGATGATGATGATAATGATGATGATGATGATGATGATGATGATGATGATGATGATGATGATGATGATGATGATGATGATGAATGATGATGATGATGATGATGATGATGATGATGATGAGAGGAGGGGAGGGGGGCGGAGGAGGAGGAGGGGGAGGAGGAGGAAGCGCGGGGACCGTCTCTACAAAACGAGGACCCAGCAACACAGGCTGGTTGGGAAAAGCGGGGCAGATGAAGAGGAGGCCCAGGTAATATTCCGCCTGGGTCCAGGGCCTGGAGGTTGCTAGAGCCACGTTCAAGGAGGCAGCGCACGTTCAAACATTTCGGCATTCGGGTCTCAACAATCGAGGGGCAGATCGCCATCGCCCAAGGTTGACACCACCGTCAACCGTCTTCACGACCCAGACCTGACGCATTCTTTCTCCCACTGCAGGCCCGCGTCGTCCTAGCGCCCAACGGCGCCAGGCCCATCCTGGACTTGGCGGCGGTCCAGGCCCACGGGTTGAGCAGGGGGGCGGGATAAGGGGCGGCCGAAGCGACCCGTAGCAAACCGACCTTGTCCGTGACGACGCCTCCTTTGTGGCGACATTGTTGGATCGCGAACCCACAGAGATGTTCGCAGCATTGCCCCAACCATGTCGCAGAGTTTTCCATACGAAGTTGTGGGATGTTTCTCTCACCATTAGCATGCGGATTGAGGTGGCACATCATCATATCTATATGTGTTCATTCATTCATCATGCCCAGTTTTCTCTCCTGCCTCTCCCTTCCCCGAACAGCACGTGCACGTGGGGGGGGTCTCACTTTTCCCTCACAAATGCTTGCACTTCGGTGTTCATATTTCGTTTGCTGAATAAGGTGGATGGGTTTGCTGGTTGTTCGCCGCGTTGACGCCCGTGCTGCCTCGTGGGATCACCCCCGTACGCTGGGTGGGTTCCCCGAGGTTGCACCACGGTGCCGCCCGTGACGCCTCGTGGGCGCCGCGTAGGCGCCCCGTGCGTTGGGTGGGTTTCCAGACGTTCCGCCACGTTGCCGCCCGTGACGCTTCGTGGGTGCGCTGGGCGGGTTTCCCTAGGATTCGCCACGTCGCCGCCCGTGCCGCCTCGTTGGTGCTTCGTGGGCGCCCAGTGCGCTAAGTGGGTTTCCTCAGGTTGCGCCACGTCGCCGCCCGTGCCGCCTTCTGGGCGCGTTGCGTCCTGGGCTTGCACGACATAGTTTCCGCTACATAGCGCACACTACATAGCGTACACCGCACAGGTTACAAAGCATAGTTTATACCGCATAGTTTACACCCTATAGTTTTCACTTCCAGCTTACCATTACCTTGCACGAGAGGACATTCATACCATATCCTGCACCACATAGCTTACACCGCCTTCCGTGCACGGCATAGCGTCCACGACATGGTTGTTACCGCATAGCTTACCGTTCCGTCGTGCACACGACACATGATACACAACATAGGTCCAACCTCCTAGCTTTGACCACACAGCCTGCACCTCCACAGCAATATTGCACTGTTCGGGGATCCACACTCGCCAACATAGTTCTTCGGGAACTTGGATGGCTTTCCCCAGTTTTCGCCATGTTGCTGGGTGAGTTTCCCGACAATTCGCCATGGGCGCTTCGTGGGCGAAGGTGCTTCCCCGAGGATTCGCCACTGTGCCGCCCGTGTCGCCTCGTGGGAGCTCGTGGGCGCCCCGTGCGGCGGGCCTTGTGCTTCACGGACTCGCCACGTTGCCGCCTCTTAGGCGCTTCGTGTGCGCTCCGTGTGCTGAGCTTGCGACACATAGCGTACGTCACATAGCTTGCGCTGCATGGCTTACACCAAAACGCTTGCACCACATCGCTTACACCACATAGCTTGCACCGGAGAGCTTGCACCACATAGCTGCCGCAGCATAGTTTACACTACATAGCTGGCACCACACAGCTTGCATTGCATAGCTTTCACCTCTAGGTCACACCGCAAGGCTTACACGACAGAACTTACACCAGGAACGCAGCATAGCTCCCATCTCCATAGCTCATGCCACATAGCTCATACCACGTAGCTTCCACCACATAGCTTACACCACGTAGCATCCAGCTCCACAATGCAATAACTCACTGTTTAGAGTCCACGCTGGCTAACATCATCCTGCTCCTTGTCGTCACTGCGCTGAATAATTCCATTAATGTTATGCACCGCCCCCACGAGGTATTCCGTGACATATGCATCTGGCCGTTATTGCGCCGCGTTCGCACCAGTAATTGGATCGAATATGATGTTGTTGCACCGTGCCATCGAAGGACTTTGGATGGCGAATTTTCGATTACCGCCCAGAAACCCGTCACACGTGTCACTTCTCGTCTTGAGTTTGAGGAGCTCTCATGGATCGTATGTGGGCCGTCCTGGGCTATCCGATAGCCGTCGTGTGGCGATTCTTGGACCTGCGTTTTTTTTTATGACGATCGTGATACGTCAATCGAGACCCCGGCATTTAAGTGACCGTTTTCGTGGCTCCCTGGGCCTGCCAACCAAGACCCGCAGCGAAGCAACCGTCTTGTTGGGTTCGAGTGTATTGGAGCTTGGCGTATTCACGTTGTCGGGGTTACAACCCAAGCTTCTGTTGTCCTGAAGAGAATCTGGATGGCGTGTAAGTTTGGGCCTCTGGAGGCCCGCTTCCGGACCAGGGACCCGCAAGCCAATAAAAACAAGGCGCGATATCCAGGCGAGAGGGGTGTCGAGAATGCTTGAAGACCCCGTCATGAAAATACAGGGCGTCGGAGGTTTGGGCACAGTGAGACAGGATCATACAGATGAGTATCTGACCGAGGGTATCCTATCATTCTTGCATATTCGTCCCATGCTTAGTCATTATGGCTGGCCATGTTCGAACAACAGGCTTCAACTTAGGCTTCCAAGGCGCCTGCCTACCGCGCATCCTTCTGATAACCTGGTCGCACTGTAATGGGCCTGGGCAGCTGCATCCAAAGGGATACGCGTAAAGGATGTTTGGGACGTGGGGTGCCAGTTCGGTGTTGCAATCTTCTCGCCTTCAGTTTGGCCCGTGGCTAGCTGTGTCTCCATTATCGCACCACCTAGGTAGATCAGCCTCTTGACCTGACAAGCGTGTGGGAGGAAGGGAGTTATGAGAGAGCGCGCCCGTGGCGCACTCCCAAGGTGGGAGGGGGTCCACATTAGCTACCCCCCCTTGGAGCTGCCCTGCCAGAAGCTCACCCCAGCTCCCCCTTTTCTTTTTCCCCCCGTAGGAAGCTACCCCCCCGCCCTCCCTTCTCACTCCGGACGCTGCCTCCCTCCTCCTTGTCCGAAAGGGAGGGCGCTTAGCTACACCAACCCCCTTGATGAACCTCCCCTGCTGGAAGTCCCCCCCCCCTTCTCCCTTTTTTCCGCCCCTCGGAAGCTACCACCCCCCTCCCCCCCTCTCGCGCTTTGAAAGCTACCCCGCCCTCCCTTTCCAAAGGGGGAGGGGCAGGGGGGGGATTTTACCGGTTGACCAGTATTGTCGCGATTGGACGCACGCATTCTTTATTCGGTGTGTTTGCAACATTTCGACGCACCTCTTTCTTGCAGGTTGTAAACGTCATGGGTTGTCCAACGTACACTCATGTTTCGAGGGTATATCGGCATGTGGGCGCTGCCCATCGCGCGCGGGAGCGCTGGAAATGTGGCTAAGTTTTTTGTCAGAAAGCCCGCGAGACTGCCAATGGCAAGACGAAGGCGTTTAAGCGCCAGGCTAGTGAGGCGTTGTCTTTGCTGCCGCTGATGTATACGTATGTGATGGCCGTGATATGGCCTGCAGGGGTCGCGCGCGCGGAGTGCACCGCTTTTGCTCGGTTGTGTGATTTGGTGTGGCGCATCGAAGTTGCAGCGCCATCCCGTGCGTCTGCTGGCGCTCTCAGGGACAGGACGAATGCGTTTCTGGATGCCTGTGAAGCAGCACGGTGACAGGAATACATGACGCCGAAGTCCCACTGGCTTGTCCATTCCCAAAGGCACCCAATCATGTTCGGATGCCTTTTGTCGTGTCTTGTGCGCGAGAGAGAGCACAGAGTGTCCAAGCGGTTCTGCAATGATATGCGCCAGCTGGAAGCTTCTGAGAGGAGCGTGCTGTCCGAGGTCACGTGCCTGCATTTGACAAACTTTTACGGCACCAACGTGTTCGACTTCTCGCCGCACTTGGCGCGCCCTGGGGCGGCACCTAAGAAGATGCACGCCTTCCTTGAGGAGAAGCTCGGCCAGCGCCTCCCCTGGAACAGCGCGACCACGGCTCTGAAAGCTCGGGTGTCGACGTTGTCGACATGCCAGTCCCGCGACATCGCGTTGCTGTCCGTTGCCAATGGTGGCAAGGTTTGCGGGGAGGTTTGGTTTCACGCTGCTGTAAACGGAACGATGGTGTCGCTGGTTTCAAGCTGGGGCACCCCTCGCTACGATGATCGGCTCGGCGTGCTGACCGTGGTCTCCACCGACGACGACTTGCAGCTGGTGCACACGACCGACATCATCACTGCTATGACGGGGAGTTCGTCAAGTTTCCAAACCACCACCAGCTATGCGGGCGTGCTGTTTGCAAGCAACTGTCCGCAATGCACACGTGCAATTGCGAAAAATGCATGGTGGACATTTGCGATGGATGGGACGTCCGCGTGGTCGGCTGGAAAAGTTCGAAGACTTGCAAGGCGTGCAGGCGCCATGGAGGCGGGTCAATCACGATAGTGCCCCCCATGTTCAAGTGGTGAGACATCGCGCGAGTTGCTACCTACTTTCTTTTGCCCAGCAACGCAAACAATTGTGCATTCGAATGCATGGTGTCGCTCGCCTTGCGCCTCGCGCATCGAGATTCATCAATTCGGAAGCTAAAAAATGCAGTGGCTGCACGTCAACATGCAAGTACTTGCAACTACTAGTCAGCGCAACGTATAAGTTTCCGAAACCACCTGCTAAGTCTGCTAACTCTTACAACTGCCCAAGAACACCACAGCATTTGGCAAACAAAAACACCAGTTCGCGCCGGTTCGGTTCGGCTTGCTTCGGTTCGGCCGGTTCGGTTCGGTGCCGGAACCACCTTGTGATTATCGTACCATGTTGATTAGCAACAGCATCAAAAAAGTTGAGCATGGCCATGGTGGTTCATTACGCCATCGTCCGCAATCGCGAGCGCGTGGCAGGGCAGTGGCGTTCTCACCAGTTCAGTTTGCTCAAGTTACGAGCGCGCGGCAGAGCCATGCGATCATCACTTTCTCAGCCGTTCCCGAGCCAGCAAACCGTGGCAGGGCAATGGGGGCGCTCGTGCCATGGAACGCGCGGCAGGCCATGTGATTTTCATGTGCTCAGCCGCTCCCGAGTCAGGAACGCGCGGCAGGGCCATGGGGGCCGATTGTGTTTTGATTGCGCATGCGTTTTTTCGAGCAGGCAGAGCATGGGATTTAATTATTATTCTAGCGCACCCCTCACGTGGTTCGTGGCCCTTCCTCCTCCTCCTCCTCCTACTCCTCCTCCTTCTCTTCCTCCTCTGCCCAGGCCCGAGCTTCCCCGACTCTCCGAGACCCCAAGCTTTCGCGCCTCCACGAGGCGCCGAGCCTCTTCGTCCCAGGGGCAGCGAAAGGGGGGATAGGCGCGCCGAACCCGCCCAGGAACGCGCGGGGTCACGATCTGGCGCGCATCGCCGATGCATCGGCGATGTATCGCAGATTCCAGGTTGATGTTCCCCCCCAATGCCTATCCCCCCACATCGTTGCCCCTGAGTGCGTCGCGAGCCTCAGCTACATCCCAGGCCATTGTCTCGAACTCCTGCTGCTTGACGTTTTTCGAGTAGTCCAGCTTGGCGCGCTTGTGCTGGTAGCTCCGCTCCAGGAGCTCGTAGCTCATGTCGGCCGTCCACTTGGCGGCCCAGCGCCACTCGACGGCCGCTTGCGCGGTGGCCTTCGCGGTCCCGTCACTGCTCGAGACCGCGCCGTTGTCGCGGCACCACTTGACGCACTGCTTGGCCTTGCTTGGGATCAACTCGAAGATCTGCTCGGCATTGCCGGGGGCCCATCGCCCCACTGCTCGACGGGCTCGAACTTCTTGTTGATCGGCAGCACTAGGTCGTGGAGGTGGAGGAGCTCGGCGGGGTTGTCAGGGAGGGCCTTGCCGACGCGCTCGGCGCAGGAGCCGCGGGCGAGGCTCTTGGCGGCCTCGGCGCCGAACTTGATGTCCCTCATCTTGGCAAGCACGTGCATCTTGGCCTTGAAGCTCGGCGTGAGCCAGAAGGTCCTCGGGCGGCTCTCCGTGGTTCTCGAAGATGTCGTAGACGCGCTCGTCATTCTCGCAGTAGATCTTGTAGAACAACGCCACGGCCAGCTCGATGTGCCTCTTGTCCATCTCGTTGAAGATGCGGCCATATTCGATGCTCTTGAGATACCCGCCGTTACAGACCATCTCGAGGACGGCTTGTCGGGCGCTGCTTGACCACAGGGCGCTTTCGGCCTTGGAGAAGCAGGCCGTCATCCTCGCTGCATCCGCGCTTTGCGCGCTCGGTTGGCACTGGCGCATCTCGGCGATCGTTATCTTGTCGGCGATGAACGAGAGCTCGTCGAGGATTGCAGCGTTCTGCTTGGTCGTGCGCTCGAAGATCTCGCGTGCGTTCGGGCTCTGGACCGCCGCCTGCTCGAGGGCGTCGACGGGGGGGCTCGCCGCCGCGGCGCGCTTGCCCAGATCCACGCCGATCGCGACCAGGTCGTCATGAACGAGCGCGGGGACGAGAGGAGCCAGGCCGACGCGAAGGCCGAGCTAGAGACCTCCCCGTTCATGCTAGTGGACGCCTGAGAGCCTGGCGCGCGAGCGCCCCGAGCCAAGCGTTCCCGGGCTTTTCGCTGCGAGGGCGCCGTTTCGAGGCGCGCGCCCGTGCAGGATCTGTTTTTCAAGCTCCAAGAGAGCGTCCGAGCACGCGCGAGTGGCCTTCCAAGCAGCGGGGCGCCGCCCCCCCCCCCCCCTCTCGCTGAGTGATCCTCGATCAAGCGCCGAGCAATCAAGCAGGCCCGATGCCCCATCCTCGCATCGAGGACCCGGGACCTCGAATCCGAGCATCTTCGAGCACCTCGGATCTTAGATCCGAGGATCGCCGGGCTGAGACACGAAGATCTCGGGGTCGCGATCCGAGGATCGAGGATCGAGCCTCGGCGATCATCGATCGTCGCCGTCGCCGTCGTCAGGCCCGGGCCGCCATCGAGGGGGCTCGATCCTCGGACCGAGGATCCGAGATCTTGGTTCCGAGCATCTTCGGGCGCCTTGGATCCTAGATCCGAGGGTCGCCATGCTTGGACTTGAAGATCTCGGTTTCGCGATCCGGGGATTGAGTATCGAGCCTCGGCGATAGTAGATCGCCCTCGTCGCCGTCCTCGGGCCCACGCCGCCGTCGAGCAGGCTTGATCCTTCTCGGATCGAGGATCCGAGATCTTGATCTTGAGCATCTGCGAGCACCTCGGATGCTAGATCCGAGGGTCGCCAAGCTTGGGCTCGGAGATCTCGGGGTCGACATCCGAGGCTCGAGGACCGAGCCTCGGCGATGGCGCATCGCGCCCCTCGCCGCCCTGGGGCGCCAGGGCCGCCATCAAGGAGGCTCGGCCCTCCATCCTCGGATCGAGGATCCGAGATCTTGGTTCCACGCGTCTCTGAGCGCCTTGGATCCGTGACCCGAGGATCGCGGCGCTTGGGCTCGAAGATCTCGGGTTCGACATCCGAGGCTCGAAGACCGAGCCTCGGCGATAGTTGGTAGATCGCCCCCCTCGGCGCCCTCGGGCGCTCAGGCCGCCGCCAAGGGGGCTCGACCCCCCATCCTCGGATCGAGGATCCGAGATCTCGGTTCCATGCATCTCTGGGCGCCTTGGATTCCAGATCCGTGGATCGCAACGCTTAGACTCGAAGATCTCGGGTTCGACATCCGAGGCTCGAGGGTCGAGCCTCGGCGATTGTCGATTTCCCCTTCCGCCGTCCTCGGGTCCGCGCTGCCATCGAGCAGGCTCGATCCTCCACCCTCGGGCCGGGGATCCGAGGTCTAGATCTTGAGCATCTGCGGGCACCTCGGACCCTAGGTCCGAGGATCGTCGAGCCTGGGCTCCAGGACCCTGGGCCCTCGATCTGAGGATCGAGGGCTGAGCCTCGACACCTGGCGGCCACGCGCGCGCGCAAACGCGCCAACGCACGCGCACAGGGGCACGCGCACGCACTCACACGCACACTCGCACTCTCACACACTCACACACTCCAACGCACACGCACTAACACGCACTCACACACAACAACACAAACACCAACAACAGCAGCCACGACAGCACTGGCAACCAGCAAACCAGCAGCAGCAGGGCACAACCGCAACCAAACAAACAGCCCCTTGAACGCAAGACAGCTGCACACACAACAAACAGCAACAAGGCACACAACTAGAGCAAACGCAACGCGGCAAACAACAACAGCAACAATACATACAACACTAGCAGCACATAACCGTGGCCAATTTAGGCTCAAGCATGCCGAGCCAGCTGAGGCCGCAGCGCTCCGTGGCCGAGTCGGACAGCGACCATCGCCGGCCTTTCGCCGAGCTGTCGGACGACGAGTGCGTCGGCGAGTGGGCGCAGGGCGACGAGTGGAGGAGGGGGGCGCAACCCGCCGCGCTGGAGGAGGGCGCTTGCATGCCCGAGGACAAGAGCCTCGAGGGCGAGAAGCATGAAGAAAAGGGGGTCAAGCTCGAGGTCAAACCGGATGCCGTGCAGGTCAAGTTGGAGGACAAGAAGGGCTCCTGCAAGCTCGAGGACAAGAAGAACAAGCTGGAGGTCAAGCTCGGCCCTGAGAAGAGGCGCAGGCGCCTCTGCGAGCCCGCAACGACGAGGCAGCGCGATGCCGTGCACTCGGCGCCGAGCACTGCTTTGCCTCCAGCCTCGGCTCCGAGTCCTGACTCAGCCTTGAGGCGCCTCGCGAGCCGCTGGGAGCTCTGAGCGAGGCGCTTTCGGGCAGAGTGAGGGCGAGGTGCCGGGGGCCCTCTGCGAGGCGGCCCCAGGCCTCGAGGACGCCAGAGAGAAAACAACACTATATATATAGAGAGAGAGAGAGAGAGAAAGAGACAGAGAGATAGAGAGGGAGAGAGAAAAAACGAGAGAGAGAGAGAGAGAGGGATATAATTATAACTATAGAGAGAGATGTGCCAGAGCAGCACAACCAGCGACACACATATCAACAGCATGCAAGCAGCACAACACGCGCAAGCAACAGCAGCGGCCACGCAAACAGCAGCAACAGCAACCAGCACAACAACAGCACCACCAACGACACCATTAACAAAAGCAAGCACAACAGCAACACCAGCAACCGACGCAACAGCAAGCCACGACAGCAACACAACAATCAATACTAACAAGCGAGCACAACGAAGCTCTAACGACACGCTGACAACATAACGCTGACAACAATAATGCAACATCAAGCAGCCAACAAGGACGCACCGACAACAGCCAGAAGCCTAGAACCTTCCGCAGCCGCGTTGGCTTGAGGTTTTCTGTTTCGAGCTACTGCAGTTTTGTTGCGAGACCCCGATGTCCGCGCCGACGAAGCAGACGAGCTTGTCGAGCCTCGGGCCTGCAGACCTCGCCGCCCGCGGCCCCGAGCTCGCGCGAGAGGCTGAGAACCTGGCCCCACGAGACGGCCGAGTCTGCCGCGAGCTTCCACAAGCAACACGGGGCCACGAGGCTCGAGGCTGAGGCGGCCGAGCAGGTTTCCCCGTTCTCATATGTATGTTCCTCTTCTCTTTTTTCTTGTTCGTAGTTTTCTTTTCTTCTCTTTCGGATCGAAGTTGCTGTCGCTTCGCGTTGACTTTCGGCAGCTTCAAAAACGCTCTGCCTTCTCTTTATTTGTTCCTTTCCCCCCTTCCTTATCTTTCTCCTCTTTTCTGCCCCCCCCCCCCCCGGGGTCCGAACTTTCTGTCTATATATATATATATGTTGTTAGCGTTCCTCCCCCCCCCCCCCCCCCCCCCCCCGCGCCCCCCCCCCCCCCCCGCCTGCGCGCGAAATTGAAAACAAATACAAAGAAGTTGTGTGTGCATAAGAAGCCCAAGGCCCCGAATCCAAATTTTGTTTTTTTGGAGACCAGCCCCGGGGCCATCCTCTCCTCTTCCTACTCCCGCCATTG